>JANJXV010000796.1:280000-340000 GCA_024803745.1 Megascapheus bottae | reverse complement strand
GTTAGCTTTAGGGTAAGGTTATGTGTTAGGGTTAGGGTTAGGGTTAGGGTTAGGGTAAGTGTTAGGCTTAGGTTTAGTGTTATGGTTAGGGTTAGGGTAAGGGTAAGGGTTAGGGTTAAAGTTAGGGTCAGGGTTAGGGTTAGGGTTTGGGTAGGGTTAGGGTTAGGGTTAGGGTTAGGATTAGGTTAGGGTTAGGGTAAGGGTAAGGGTTAGGGTTATGGTTAGGGTAAGGGTAAGTGTAAGGGTTAGGGTTAGGGGTTAGGGTTAATGTTAGGGTTAGGTTAAGGGTTAGGGTTAGAGTTAGGGTTAGGGTTAGAATAAGGGTTAGGGTTAGGGTAAGGGTAAGTGTTAGGGTTAGGGTTAGGGTTAGGGTTTGGGTAAGGGTTATGGTTAGGGTTAGGGTTAGGTTTAGGGTTGGGGTAAGGTTAGGGTTAGCAAAATGGAAAGTGTTAGGGTTAGGGTTAGGGTTAGGGTTGGGTAAGGGTAAGAGTAAGGGTTAGGGTTAGGGGTTAGGGTTAATGTTAGGGTTAGGTTAAGGGTTAGGGTTAGAGTTAGGGTTAGGGTTAGGATAAGGGTTAGGGGTAGGGTAAGGGTAAGTGTTAGGGTTAGTGTTAGGGTTAGGGTAAGTGTTATGGTTAGGTTTACGGTAAGGTTTACGGTGGGGGTTTAGTTTAGGGTTAGGAAAATAGAAATGTTAGGGTTAGGGTTAGGGTTAGGGTTATGGTTAGGGTTACGGTTAGGGTTAGGGTTAGTGTTAAGGTTGAGGTTAGATTTAGGGTTAGGGTTAGGGTAAGGGTTATGGTTAGGGTTACAATTAGGGTTAGGTTTAGCGTTACGGTTAGGGTTAGGGTTAGGGTAAGGGTTAGGGTTAGGTTTAGGGTTAGGGTTAGGGTTAGGGTAAGTGTTAGGGTTAGGGTTAGGGTTAGGGTAAGGGTAAGTTTTAGGGTTAAAGTTATGTTCAGGGTTAGGGTTAGGGATTGGGGTAGGGTGAGGGTAAGGGTTAGGGTTAGGTTTAGGGTTATGGTAAGGGTAAGGTTTAGGTTTAGGGTTAGGTTTTGGTTTAGGGTTAGGGTTAGCGTAAGGATAAATATTAGAGTTAAGGTTAGGGTGAGGGTAAGAGTAAGGGTTAGGGTTAAGATTAGGGTTAGGGTTAGGGTAAGGGTTAGGTTAGGGTTAGGGTTAGGGTATGGGTAACGGTTAGGGTTAGGGTTAGGGTTAGGGTAAGGGTTAGGGTTAGGGTTAGGGTTAGGGAAGGGTAAGGTTAGGGTTAGGGTTAGGGTAAGGGTAAGGGTTAAGGTTAGGGTTAGGGGTAGTTTTAGGGTTAGGCTAAGGGTTAGGGTTAGGGTTAGGGTTAGGGTTAGGGCGAGGGTTAGGGTTAGGGTTAGGGTTAGGGTTAGGTTTAGGTTTGGGGTTAAGCTTAGGGTTAGGGTTAGGGTAAGTGTAAGGGTTAGGTTAGGGTTAGGGTTAGGGTTAAGGTCAGGGTTTGGGTTAGGTTTAAGGTTAGGATTAGGGTTAGGGTTAGGGTAAGGGTTAGGGTTAGGGTTAGGGTTAGGGTTATGCTTAGGGTTAGGGTTAGGGTTAGGATTAGGGTAAGGGTTAGGGTTAGGGTTAGGGTTAGGCTTATGCTTAGGGTTAGGGTTAGGGTTAGGATTAGGGTTAGGTTTAGGGTTAGGGTTAGGGTTAGGGTAAGGTTATGTGTTAGGGTTAGTGTTAGGGTAAGGGTAAGGTTTAGGGTTAAAGTTATGGTCAGGGTTAGGGTTAGGGTTAGGGTAAGGGTAAGGGTTAGGGTTAGGTTTAGGGTTATGGTAAGGGTAAGGTTTAGGTTTAGGGTTAGGGTTAGGTTTAGGGTTAGGGTTAGCGTAAGGATAAATATTAGAGTTAAGGTTAGGGTGAGGGTAAGGGTAAGGGTTAGGGTTAGGGTTAGGGTTAATGTTAGGGTGAGGGTAAAGGTAAGGGTTAGGGTTAGGGTTAGGGTTAGGGATAGGGTAAGGGTTAGGGTTAGGGTTAGGGTTAGGGTTAGGTTTGGGGTTAAGGTTAGGGTTAGGGTTAGAGTAAGTGTAAGGGTTAGGTTAGGGTTAGGGTTAGGGTTTAGGTCAGGGTTAGGGTTAGGTTTAAGGTTAGGATTAGGGTTAGGGTTAGGGTAAGGGTTAAGGTTAGGGTTAGGGTTAGGCTTAGTGTTAGAGTAAGGGTAAGGGTTAGGGTTACTGTTAGGGTTAGGGTTAATTTAGAGGTTAGGGTTAGGGTTAGGGTAAGTGTTAGGTTTAGGGTTAGGGTAAGGGTAAGGGTTAGGGTTAGAGTTAGGTTTGGGGTTAGGGTAAGGGCAAGGGTT
The DNA here is from genome assembly GCA_024803745.1 of Megascapheus bottae. Lineage (NCBI taxonomy): Eukaryota > Metazoa > Chordata > Mammalia > Rodentia > Geomyidae > Megascapheus > Megascapheus bottae. The sequence goes on along the minus strand of JANJXV010000796.1, from coordinate 337,671 downwards.
AGGGTTAGGTTTAAGGTTAGGGTTAGGGTTAGGGTTAGGGTAAGGGTAAGGGTTAGGGTTAGTGTTAGGGTTAGGGTTAGGGTTAGTGTTAGGGTTACTGTAGGGTTAGGGTTATGTTAGGGTAAGGGTTAGGGTTAGGGTTAGTGTTAGGGTAAGGGTAAGGGTTAGGGTTAGGTTTCGGGTTAGGGCAAGGTTTAGAGTTAGGGTTAGGGTTAGGGTTGGTTTAGAGTAAAGGTAAGTGTTATTGTTAGGGTTAGGTTTAGGATAAGGGTATGGATTAGGGTTAGGTTTAGGGTTAGGGTTAGGGTTAGGGGTTAGGCTTAGGCTTAGAGTAAGGGTAAGGGTTAGGGTTAGGGTTAGGGTTAGGGTTAAGTTTGAGGTTAGGGTAGGGTTAGGGTTAGGGTAAGGGTTAGGGTTAGGGTTAGGGTAAGGATAAATGTTAGAGTTAAGGTTAGGGTGAGGGTTAGGGTTAGGGATAGGATTAGGGTTATGGTTAGGGTAAGATTTAGGGTTAGATTTAGGGTTAGGGTTAGACTTAGTGTTAGGGTAAGGGTAAGGGTTAGGTTTAGGGTTAGGGTTAGGGTTAAGGTTGAGGTTAGGGTTAGGGTAAGGATAAACGTTAGAGTTAAGGTTAGGGTGAGGGTTAGGGTTTGGGTAAGTGTTAGCGTTAGGGTTAGGGTTAGGGTTAGGCTTAGTGTTAGAGTAAGGGTAAGAGTTAGGGTTAGGGTTAGGGTTAGGGTTAGGTTTAAGTTTGAGGTTAGGGTTAGGGTTAGGGTTAGGGTAAGGGTTAGGTTTAGGGTTAGGTTTAGGGTAAGGGTTAGGGTTAGGGTTAGGGTTAGGGTAAGGGTTAGGGTTAGGGTTAGGGTAAGGGAAAATGTAAGGGGTAGGGTTAGGGTTTAGGGTTAATGTTAGGGTTAGGTTAAGGGTTAGGGTTAGAGTCAGGGTTAGGGTTAGGATAAGGGTTAGGGTTAGGGTTAGGGTAAGGGTAAGTGTTAGGGTTAGGGTTAGGGTTAGGGTTTGGGTAAGGGTTATGTTTAGGGTTAGGGTTAGGCTTAGGGTTGGGGTTAAGGTTAGGGTTAGGAAAATGGAAAGTGTTAGGTTTTGGGTTAGGGTTAGGGTAAGGGTAAGGGTAAGGGTTAGGGTTAAGGGTTAGGGTTAATATTAGGGTTAGCTTAAGGGTTAGGGTTAGAGTTAGGGTTAGGGTTAGGATAAGGGTTAGGGTTAGGGTAAGGGTAAGTGTTAGGGTTAGGGTTAGGGTTAGGTTTAGGTTTAGGGTTAGGGTTAGCGTAAGGATAAAGATTAGAATTAAGGTTAGGGTGAGGGTAAGGGTAAGGGTTAGGGGTAAGATTAGGGTTAGGGTAAGGGTTAGGGTTAGGGTTAGGGTTAGGGTAAGGGTTAGGGTTAGGGTTAGGGTTAGGTGTAAGGTTGGGGTAAAAGTTCGGGTTAGGGTTAGGGTAAGGGTAAGGCTTAGGTCAGGGTTAGGGTTAGGTTTAGGGTTAAGGTTAGGGTTACGGTTAGGTTTAGGGTTAGGATTAGGGTTATGGTTAGGGTTAGGATTTGGTTAGGGTTAGGGTTAGGGTAAGGATAAGGGATAGGATTAGAGTTACAGTTAGGGTTAGGGTTAGGGGTTACGGTTATGGTTAGGTTTAGGGTTAGGGAAAGAGTTAGGATTAGGGTTAGGGTTAGGTAAGGGTAAGTGTTAGTGTTAGTGTTAGGGTTAGGGTAAGGGTAAGGTTAGGGTTAGGTTTAGGGTTAGGGTAAGGGTAAGGGTTAGGTTTAGGGTTAGGGTTAGGTTTAGGGTTAGGATTAGGGTAAGGAAAAATGTTACAATTAAGGTTATGGTTAGGGTTAGGGTTAGGGTTAAGGTTAGGGTGAGGGTAAGGGTAAGGGTTAGGGTTAGGGTTATGGATAGGGTAAGGGTTAGGGTTAGTGTTAGGGTTAGGGTTAGGGTTAAGGTTGAGGTTAGGGTTAGGGTTAGGATAAATATTAGAGTTAAGTTTAGGGTGATGGTTAGGGTTAGGGTAAGGGTTAGCGTTAGGGTTAGGGTTAGGGTTAGGTTTAGTGTTAGAGTAAGGGTAAGGGTTAGGGTTATGGTTAGGGTTAGGGTTAGGTTTAAGTTTGAGGTTAGGTTTAGGGTTAGGGTTAGGGTTAGGGTACGTGTTAGGCTTAGGTTTAGTGTTATGTTTAGGGTTAGGGTAAGGGTAAGGGTTAGGGTTAAAATTAGGGTCAGGGTTAGCGTTAGGGTTAGGGTAAGGGTAAGGGTTAGGGTTAGGTTTAGGGTTAGGGTAAGGGTAAGGGTTAGGGTTAGGGTTAGGGTAAGGGTAAGGGTTAGGTTAGGGTTAGGGTTAAGGTTAGGGTTAGGGTTAGGTTTAGGGTTAGGATTAGGTTAGGGTTAGGGTAAGGGTTAGGGTTATGGTTAGGGTAAGGGTAAGTGTAAGGGTTAGAGTTATGGGTTAGGCTTAATGTTAGGGTTAGGTTAAGGGTTAGGGTTAGAGTTAGGGTTAGGGTTAGGATAAGGGTTAGGGTTAGGTTAAGGGTAAGTGTTAGGGTTAGGGTTAGGGTTAGGGTTATGTTTAGGGTTGACGTTAAGGTTAGGGTTAGGATAATGGAAAGTGTTAGGGTTAGGGTTAGGGTTAGGGTTAGGGTTAGGGTAAGGTTTAGGGTTAGGGGTTAGGGTTAATGTTAGGGTTAGGTTAAGCGTTAGGGTTAGAGTTAGGTTTAGGGTTAGGATAAGGGTTAGGGTTAGGGTAAGAGTAAGTGTTAGGGTTAGGGTTAGGGTTAGGCTAAGGGTATGGGTTATGTTTAGGTTTAGGGTTAGGTTTACGGTAGGGGTTTAGTTTAGGGTTACGAAAAGGGAAATGTTAGGGTTAGGGTTAGGGTTATGGTTAGGGTTACGGTTAGGGTTAGGGTTAGGGTTAAGGTTGAGGTTAGGTTTAGCGTTACGGTTAGGGTTAGGGTTAGGGCTAGGGTAAGAGTTAGGGTTAGGTTTAGGGTTAGTTTTAGGGTTAGGGTAAGTGTTAGGGTTAGGGTTAGGGTAAGGGTAAGGGTTAGGGTTAGATTTAGGGTTAGGGTTTAGGGTTAGTGTTAGGTTTATGGTTAGGGTTAGGGTAAGGGTTAGACTTAGGGTTAGGGTTAGTGTAAGGGTTAGGGTTAGGGTTCGGATTAGGTTTAGGGCTAGGTTTAGGGTAAGGGTTATGGTTAGGGTTAGGGTTAGGGGTAAGGGTTAGAGTTAGGTTTAGGGTTAGGGTAACGGTGAGGTTTAGGTTTAGGGTTAGGGTTAGGGGTAGGGTTAGGGCTAGGTTTAGGGTTAGGGTTAAGGTAAGTGTAAGGGTTAGGGTTAAGGTTAGAGTTAGGATTAGGGTTAGGTTTACGTTACGGTTAGGGTTAGGGTTAGGTTTAGGGTAAGGGTAAGGTTTAGGATTAGGGTTAGGGTTAGGGTAAGGGAAAGTGTAGGGTTAGGGTTAGGGTTAGGGTTAGGATGAGTGTAAGGGTTAGGGTTAGGTTTATGGTTAGGGTAATGGTTAGGTTTAGGGTTAGGGTTAGGTTTAGATAAGGGTAAGTGTTAGGGTTAGGGTTAGGTTTAGGGTTAGGCTTAGTCTTAGGATTAGGGTTAGGGTTAGGTTTAGGGAAAGGGAAAGGGTTAGGGTTAGGGTTAGGTTTAGGGTAAGCATTAAGGTTAGTCTTAGGGTTAGGGTAAGTGTTAGGGTTAGGGTTAGCACTAAGGTTAGGGTTAGGGTTAGGGTAAGGGTAAGGTTTGGGGTTAGGGTTAGGTTTAGGGTAAGGGTAAGGGTTAGGGTTAGGGTTTGGGTTAGGTTAGGTTTAGGGTTAGGGTAAGGGTAAGGGTTAAGTTTAGGATCTGTGTTAGGTTTAGGGTTAGGGAAAGGGTTAGGGTTAGGGTTATGGTTAGGGTAGGGTTAGGGTTAGGGTTAGGTTTAGGGTTAAGTTAACGGTAAGGGTTAGGGTTAGGGTTAGGGTTATGGTAAGGGTTAGTGTTAGTGTTAGGGTTAGGGTTAGGTTTAGGGTAACGGTTAGGGAAAGGGTAATGGTTAGGTTTAGTTTTAGGTTTAGGTTTGGGTTAGGGTTAGGGACAGGGTAAGTGTAAGTTTTAGGGTAAGGGTAAAGGTTAGGGTTAGGTTTAGTGTTGGGGTTAAGGTTAGGGTTAGGGTTAGGGTAAGGGTAAGGGTAAGGTTAGGGTTAGGGTTAGGGTAAGGGTAAGGTTTAGGTTTAGGGTTCGGGTTAGTGGAAGGGTTAGGGATAGGGTGAGGGTTGGGTTAGGGTTAGGGTATAGGGTTCGGGTTAGGGTTAGGGTAAGGGTTAGGTTCAGGGTTAGGGTTAGGGTTAGGTTTATGGTAGGGGTAGGTGTTAGGGTTAGGGTTAGGTTTAGGGAAAGGGTTAGGGTTAGGGTTAGGGTTAGGTTAAGGGTTAGGGTTAGGGTTAGGATTAGGGTTAGTGTTAGGGTTTGGGTTAGGTTTAGGGTTAGGGTTAGGATTAGGGTTAGGGTAAGGTTAAGTGTTAGGGTTAGTGTTAGGGTTAGGGTAAGGGCAATGGTTAGGATTAGGGTTAGGGTTAGGGTTAGGGTTAGGGTTAGGGTTAGGGTTAGGGGTAAGGGTTATGGTTATGTTTAGGGTTAGGGTAAGGGTAAGGTTTAGGTTTAGGGTTAGGGTTAGGGGTTAGTGTTAGGGCTAGGTTTAGGGTTAGGGTAAGGGTAAGTGTTAGGGTTAGGGTTCGGGTTAGGGTTTGGATGAGGGTAAGGGTTAGCGTTAGGCTTAAGGTTAGGTGTTAGGGTTAGGGTAAGGGTAAGTGTTAGGTTTAGGGGTTAGGGTTAGTGTTAGGGTTAGGTTTAGGGTTAGGGTTAGGGTCTAGCATTAAGTTTAGTGTTAGGGACTGGGTAAGGGTAAGGGTTAGGGTTAGGGTTAGTGGTTAGCATTAAGGTTAGGGTTAGGGTTGGGTTTAAGATAAGGGTAAGTGATAGGGTTAGGGTGAGGGTTAGGGTTAGGATAAGGGTAAGGGTTAGAGTTAGGGTTAGGGTTAGGTTTAGGGTTAGGTTTCGGGTAAGGTATAGGATTAGGGTTAGGTTTAGAGTTAGTGTTAGGGTTAGGGTAACGGCAAGGGTTACGGTTTGGGTTAGGGTTAGATTTAGGTGTTAGGGTTAACGTTAGGGTTAGGGTAAGGTTAGGGTTAGGGTCAGGGTTAGGGATAGGGTAAGGGTAAGTGTTAGGGTTAGGGTTAGGCTTAGGGGTAGGGTAAAGGTTATGGTTAGGGTTAGGGTTAGCGTTAGGGTAAGGATTAGGGTTAGGGTTAGGGTTAGGGTAAGGGTTAGGGTTAGGGTTAGGGTAAGAGTAAGTGTTAGGGTTAGGGTTAGGGTTAGGGTTAGTGTTAGGTTTAGGATAGGGTTAGGGTTAGGATTAGTGTAAGGATAAGTGTTAGGGTTAGATTTAGGGTTAGGGTAAGGGTAAGGGTTAGGGTTAGAGTTAGGGTTAGGGTTAGGGGTTAGGTTTAGGTTTAGGGTTAGGGTAAAAGTTATGGTTAGGGTTAGGGTTAGCGTTAGGGTAAGGATTAGGGTTAGGGTTAGGGTTAGGTTTAGGTTTAGGGTTAGGGTTAGGGTAACGGCAAGGGTTACGGTTTGGGTTAGGTTTAGATTTAGGTGTTAGTGTTAACGTTAGGGTTAGAGTAAGGTTAGGGTTAGGGTCAGGGTTAGGGTTAGGGTAAGGGTAAGTGTTAGGGTTAGGATTAGGCTTAGGGGTAGGGTAAGGGTAAGGGTTAAGGTAAGGGTTAGGGTTAGGGTTAGGGTAAGAGTAAGTGTTAGGGTTAGGGTTAGGGTAAGGGTTTTTGTTAGGTTTAGGATAGGGTTAGGGTTAGGGTGAGTGTAAGGATAAGTGTTAGGGTTAGATTTAGGTTTAGGGTAAGGGTAAGGGTTAGGGTTAGAGTTAGGATTAGGGATAGTGTTGAGGTTAGGGTTAGGGTTAGGGTTAGGGTAAGGTTTAAGGTTAGGTTTAGGGTTAGGGAAAGGGTAAGTGTTAGGGTTAGGTTTAGGGTTAGGGTTAGGTTTGGGTTTGGGGTTAGGGTTAGGGTAAGGGTAAGGGTTAGGGTTAGCATTAGGTTAGGGTTAGGGTTAGGGTAAGGGTAAGGTTTAGGGTTAGGGTTAGGGCTAGGATTAGGGTTAGGGTTAGGGTAAGATTTAGGGTTTGGGTTAGGGTAAGATTCGGGTTAGGGTAAGATTTAGGGTTAGGGTTAGGCTAAGGTTCGGGTTACGGTTAGGGTTAGGGTTAGCGTAATGGTTAGGGTTAGGGTTAGGGTTAGCATTAAGGTTAGGGTTAGGGTTAGGGTTGGGGTAAGGGTAAGGGGTAGGGGTAGGGTTAGGGTTAGGGATAGAGTTAGGGTTAGTGTTAGGTTTAGGGTTAGGGTTAAGGTTAGGGTTAGTGTTAGTGTAAGAGTAAGTGTTAGGGTTAGGGTTAGGGTTAAGTTTAGAGTTAGGGTTAGGGTTAGGCTAAGGGTTAGGGGTACGGATAGAGTAAGGGTTAGGGTTAGTGTTAGGGTTAGTGTAAGGGTTAGGGTTAGGGTTAGGGTTAGGGTTAGTGTAAGGCTAAGGGTTAGGGTTAGGGTTAGGGTTAGGGTTAAGGTTAGAGTTAGGGTTAGGGTTAGGGTAAGGCTTAGGATTAGGATTAGGGTAAGAGTTAGGGTTAGGGCAAGGGTTTGGGGAAAGGCTAAGTGTTAGGGTTAGGGTGAGGGTTAGGGTAAGGTTTAGGGTTAGGGTTAGGGTTAGTATAAGGGTTAGGGTTAGGGTTAGGGTTAGCATTAAGGTTAGGTTTATGGTTAGGGTAACGGTGAGGGTTAGGGTTAGGGTTTAGGTTAGGTTTAGGGGTTAGGATTAGGGTTAGGGTTAGGTTTAGGGTTAGTGTTAGGGTAAGGGTAAGGTTTAGGGCTAGGGTAAGTGTTAGGGTTAGGGTTTGGGTAAGGGTTAGTGTTAGGGTTAGGCTTAGGGTAAGGGTTAGGTTTAGGGTTAGGGGTAGGATTAGAGTAAGGATTAGGGTTAGGGTTAGGGTTAGGGTAAGGGTTAGGGTTAGGTTAGGGTTAGCATTAAGGTTAGGTTTAAGGTTAATGTAAGGGTAAGAGCTAGGGTTAGGGTTACGGGTTAGGGATAGGGTTAGGGTTAGGATTAGGTTTAGGGTTAGGGTTAGGGTAAGGGTAAGGGTTAGGGTTAGGGTAAGTGTTAGGATTAGGGTTAGGGTAAGGGTTAAGGTTAGGGTTAGGGTTAAGGTAAGGGTTGTGGTTAGGGTTAGGGTAAGGGTTAGGGTTAGAGTTAGGGTAAGGGTTAGTGTTAGGGTTGGGGTAAGGGTTAGGGTTAGGGTTAGGGTTAGGGTAAGGGTAAGGGTTAGAGTTAGGGTTAAGTTTAGGGTTAGGGTTAGGGTTAGGCCAAAGGTTAGGTTTAGGGTTAGGGTAAGGGTTAGGCCAATGGTTAGGGTTAGGGTTAGGGTAAGGGTTAGGGTTACTGTTAGGGTTAGGGAAAGGGTTAGGGTTAGGGTTAGGGTTAGGGTTAGGGTAAGGGTAGGGTTAGGATCAGTGTTAGTGTTAGGGTAAGGGTAAGGTTTGGGTTTAGGGTTAGGGTTAGGGTAAGTGTTATGTTTAGGGTTAGGGTTAGGATGAGGTTTAGGGTTAGGGTAAGGGTAAGGGTTAGGGTTAGGGTTAGGGTTAGGGTTAGGGTTAAAATTAGGGTTATGGTTAGGGTAAGGTTTAGGGTTAGGGTTAGGGGTAGGGGTAGGGGTAGGTTTAGGATTAGGGTTAGAGTTAGGGTTCGTGTAAGGGTAAGGTTTACGGTTAGGGTTAGGGTTAGGGTTAGGGTTAAGGTAAGGGTAAGTGTTAGGATTAGGGTTAGCGTTAGGGTAAGGGTTAGGGTTAGGTAGGGTAAGTGTAAAATTTAGGGTTCGGGTTAGGGATAGGGTTAGGGTAAGGTTTATTGTTAGGGTTAGGGTTAGGTTTAGGGTTAGGGTTAGGTTTAGGGTTAGGGTAAGGATAAGGGTTAGGGTTAAGGGTAGGGTTAGTGTTAGGGTTAGGGTTAGGGTAAGGGTTAGAGTTAGGGTTAGGGTTAGGGTTAGGGTAAGGGAAAGGTTTAGGGTTATGTTTAGGGTTGGGGTTAAGGTTAAGGTTAGGGTTAGGGTAAAGGTAAGGGTTAGGGTTAGGGTTAGGGTTGGGGGAGGGTTAGGGTTAGGGTTAGGGTAAGGGTAGGGGTTAGAGTTAGGGTTAGGGTTAGGGTTAGGGTTAGGTTAAGGTTATGGTAAGGTTTAGTGTTAGGGTTAGGTTTAGATAAGGGTAAGTGTTAGGGTTAGGTTTAGGTTTAGGGTTAGGGTTAGTCTTAGGGTTAGGGTTAGGGTTAGGGAAAGTGTAAGGGTTAGGGTTAGGGTTAGGGTAAGGAATAGGGTTAGTCTTAGGGTTAGGGTAAGTGTTAGGGTTAGTGTGAGGGTTAGCGTTAAGGTTAGGGTTAGGGTTAGGATAAGGGTAATGGTTGGGTTTGGGGTTAGGGTTAGTGTAAGTGTTAGGGTTTGGTTTAGGGTTAGGGTTAGGTTTAGGGTTAGGGTAAGGGTAAGGGTTAGGCTTAGGCTTAGGCTTAGGGTTAGGGTAAGTGTTAGGGTTAGTGTTAGGGTTAGGGTAAGGGTTAGGTTTAGGGTTAGGATTAGGGTTAGGTTTAGCATTACGTTTACGAATATGGTTAGGGTTAGGGTAAGGGTTAGGGTTAGGTTTAGGGTTAGGGTTAGGGTTAGGGTAAGTGTTAGGGTTAGGGTTAGGGTAAGGGTAAGGGTTAGGGTTAGGGTTAGGGTTAGGGTTAAGGTTTAGGGTTAGGGTTAAGTTTAGGGTTAGGGTTAGGGTTAGGGTAAGGGTTAGACTTAGGGTTAGGGTTAGAGTAAGGGTTAGGGTTAGGGTTAGGATTAGGTTTAGGGCTAGGTTTAGGGTAAGGGTTAGGGTTAGGGTTAGGGGTAAGGGTTAGAGTTAGGTTTAGGGTTAGGGTAACGGTGAGGTTTAGGTTTAGGGTTAGGGTTAGGGGTAGGGTTAGGGCTAGGTTTAGGGTTAGGTTTAAGGTAAGTGTAAGGGTTAGGGTTAAGGTTAGGGTTATGGTTAGGGATAGGGTAAGGGTTAGGGTTAGGTTTAGGGTAAGGGTAAGGTTTAGGATTAGGGTTAGAGTTAGGGTAAGGGAAAGTGTTCGGGTTAGGGTTAGGGTTAGGGTTAGGATGAAGGTAAGGGTTAGGATTAGAGTTAAGTTTAGGGGTTAGGGTTAGGGTAAGGTTAAGTGTTAAGATTAGGGTTAAGGTTTAGGGTTAGGGTTAGGGTTAGGGTTAGGTTTAGGGTTACGGTTAGGGTAAGGGTAAGGGTTAGGGTTAGGGTAAGGGTTAGGGGTAGGCTTAGGGTAAGAGTTAGGGTTAGGGTTAGTGTTAGGGTAAGGGTAAGGGTTAGAGGTAGGTTTAGGGTTAGGGTTTGGGTTTATGATTAGGGTTAGGTTTATGGTTAGGGTAAAGGTTAGGTTTAGGTTTAGATAAGGGTAAGTGTTAGGGTTAGGGTTAGGGTTAGGGTTAGGCTTAGTCTTAGGGTTAGGGTTAGGGTTAGGTTTAGGGAAAGGGTAAGGGTTAGGGTTAGGGTTATGGTTAGGGTAAGGATTAGGGTTAGTCTTAGGGTTAGTGTTAGGTAAGGGTTAGGGTTAGGGTTAGGGTTAGGGTTAGGGTTAGAGTTAGGGTTAGGGTAAGTGTTAGTGTTAGGTTTAGGGTTAGGGTAAGGGTTAGGGTTAGGGTTAGGTTTAGGGGTAGGGTTAGGGTTAGGGTTAGGGTTAGAGTTAGGGTTAGGGTAAGGGTAAGGTTTACGGTTAGAGTTAGGGTTAGGTTTAGGGTTAATTTAAGGGTAAGGATTAGGGTTAGGGTTAGGTTTAGGGTAAGGGTTAGGGTTAGGTAGGGTAAGGGTAAAATTTAGGGTTAGGGTTAGGGTAACGGTAAGGGTTAGTGTTAGGGTTAGGGTTAGGGTTAGGTTTAGGGTAACGGTTAGGGAAAGGGTAATGGTTAGGCTTAGTTTTAGGTTTAGGTTTGGGTTAGGGTTAGGGATAGGGTAAGCGTAAGTGTTAGGGTAAGATTAAAGGTTAGGGTTAGGTTTAGGGTTGGGGTTAAGGTTTGGGTTAGGATTAGGGTAAGGGTAAGGTTAGGGTTAGAGTTAGGGTAAGGGTAAGATTTAGGTTTAGGTTTAGGTTTAGGGTTAGGGGAAGGGTTAGGGATAGGGTGAGGGTTGGGTTACGGTTAGGGTTTAGGGTTTGGGTTAGGGTTAGGGTTAGGGTAAGGGTTAGGGTCAGGTTTAGGGTTGGGTTAGGTTTAGGGTAGGGGTTAGGGTTAGGGTTAGGGTTAGTTTTAGGGAAAGGTTTAGGGTTAGGGTAAGGGAAAGGTTAAGGTTTAGGGTTAGGGTTAGGATTAGGGTTAGTGATAGGGTTAGGGTAAGGGTTAGGGTTAGGGTTAGGGTTAGGGTTAGCATTAAGGTTAGGTTTAGGGTTAGGGTAAGGGTAAGGGTTAGGGTTAGAGTTAGGGTTTGGGTTAGGGGTTGTGTTATTGTTACGGTTAGGGTTAGGGTTAGGGTTAGGATTAGGTATACGGTTACGGTTAGGGTAAGGGTTAGTGTTAGGGTTAGGGTTAGGGTTAGGGTTAGGATTAGGTTTAGGGTTAGGGTTAGGGTAAGGGTAAGGGTTAGGGTTAGGTTTAGGATTAGGGTTAGGGTTAGGGTAAGTTTTAGGGTTAGGGTTAGGGTAAGGTTCGGGTTAGGGTTAGGGTTAGGGTTAGCGTAAGGGTTAGGGTTAGGGTTGGGGTAAGGGTAAGGGGTAGGGTAGGGTTATTGTTAGGGATAGAGTTAGGGTTAGTGTTAGGTTTAGGGTTAGGTTTAAGGTTAGGGTTAGTATTAGCGTTAGGGTTAGTGTTAGTGTAAGAGTATGGGTTAGGGTTAGGGTTAGGCTAAGGGTTAGGGGTAGGGGTAGAGTAAGGGTTAGGGTTAGTTTTAGGGTTAGGGTAAGGGTTAGGGTTAGGGTTAGTGTAAGGGTAAGGGTTAGGGTTAGGGTTAGGGTTAAGGTTAGAGTTAGGGTTAGGGTTAGGCTAAGGCTTAGGATTAGGTTTAAGGTAAGAGTTAGGGTTAGGGCAAGGGTTTGGGGAAAGGGTAAGTGTTAGGGTTAGGGTGAGGGTTAGGGTAAGGTTTAGGGTTAGGGTTAGGGTTAGGATAAGGGTTAGGGTTAGGGTTAGGGTTAGCATTAAGGTTAGGTTTAGGGTTAGGGTAACGGTGAGGGTTAGGGTTAGGGTTTAGTTTAGGTTTAGGGGTTAGGATTAGGGTTAGGGTTAGGTTTAGGGTTAGTGTTAGGGTAAGGGTAAGGTTTAGGGCTAGGGTAAGGTTTAGGGGTAGGGTTTGGGTAAGGGTTAGGGTTAGGGTTAGGCTTAGGGTAAGGGTTAGGTTTAGGGTTAGGGTTAGTATTAGAGTAAGGATTAGGGTTAGGGTTAGGGTTAGGGTAAGGGTTAGGTTAGGGTTAGCATTAAGGTTAGGTTTAGGGTTAGTGTAAGGGTAAGAGCTAGGGTTAGGGTTAGGGTTTAGGGATAGGGTTAGGGTTAGGATTAGGTTTAGGGTTAGGGTTAGGGTAATTGTAAGGGTTAGGGTTAGGGTAAGTGTTAGGATTAGGGTTAGGGTAAGGGTTAAGGTTAGGGTTAGGGTTAGGGTAAGGGTTAGGGTTAGGGTTAGGGTAAGTGTTAGGGTTAGAGTTAGGGTAAGGGTTAGGGTTAGGGTTGGGGTAAGGGTTAGGGTTAGGATTAGGGTTAGGGTTAGGGTAATGGTTAGGGTTAGTGTTAGGTTTAGGGTTAGGGTAACGGTTAGGGTTAGGGTTCGGGTAAGGGTTAGGGTTAGGGTTAGGGTAAGGATTAGGGTTAGGTTAGGGTTAGCATTAAGGTTAGGTTTAGGGTTAGTGTAAGGGTAAGAGCTAGGGTTAGGGTTAGGGGTTAGGGATAGGTTAGGGTTAGGATTAGGTTTAGGGTTAGGGTTAGGGTAAGGGTAAGGGTTAGGGTTAGGGTAAGTGTTAGGAATAGGGTTAGGGTAAGGGTTAGGGTTAGGGTTAGGGTTAGGGTAAGGGTTAGGGTTAGGGTTAGGGTTAGGGTGAGGGTAAGGGTTAGAGTTAGGGTTAAGTTTAGGGTTAGGGTTAGGGTTAGGCCAAAGTTTAGGGTTAGGGGTAGGGTAAGGGTTAGGGTTACTGTTAGGGTTAGGGTTAGGGTTAGGGTAAGGATTAGGGTTAGTCTTAGGGTTAGGGTAAGTGTTAGGGTTAGGGTTAGGGTTAGCACTAAGGTTAGGGTTAGGGTTAGGGTAAGGGTAAGGGTTGGGGTTAGGGTTAGGTTTAGGGTAACGATAAGGGTAAGGGTTAGGGTTAGGGTTAGGTTAGTTTAGGGTAAGGGTTAGGGTTAGGGTTAGTGATAGGTTTAGGGTTATGGTAAGGGTTAGTGTTAGGGTTAGGGTTAGGGGTAGGGGTAATGTTAGGGTTAGGGTTAGGGTTAGAGTTAGGTTTAGGGTAAGGGTAAGGTTTACGGTTAGAGTTAGGGTTAGGTTTAGGGTTAAGTTAAGGGTAAGGGTTAGGGTTAGGGTTAGGTTTAGGGTAAGGGTTAGGGTTAGGTAGGGTAAGGGTAAGATTTAGGGTTAGGGTTAGGGTTACGGTAAGGGTTAATGTTAGGGTTAGGGTTAGGGTTAGGTTTAGGGTAACGGTTAGGGAAAGGGTAATGGTTAGGGTTAGTTTTAGGTTTAGGTTTGGGTTAGGGTTAGGGATAGGGTAAGCGTACGTGTTAGAGTAAGGGTAAACGTTAGGGTTAGGTTTTGGGTAGGCTTAGGTTTAGTGTTATGGTTAGGGTTAGGGTAAGGGTAAGGGTTAGGGTTAAAGTTAGGGTCAGGGTTAGGGTTAGGGTTTGGGTAGGGTTAGGGTTAGGGTTAGGGTTAGGATTAGGTTAGGGTTAGGGTAAGGGTAAGGGTTAGGGTTATGGTTAGGGTAAGGGTAAGTGTAAGGGTTAGGGTTAGGGGTTAGGGTTAATGTTAGGGTTAGGTTAAGGGTTAGGGTTAGAGTTAGGGTTAGGGTTAGAATAAGGGTTAGGGTTAGGGTAAGGGTAAGTGTTAGGGTTAGGGTTAGGGTTAGGGTTTGGGTAAGGGTTATGGTTAGGGTTAGGGTTAGGTTTAGGGTTGGGGTAAGGTTAGGGTTAGCAAAATGGAAAGTGTTAGGGTTAGGGTTAGGGTTAGGGTTGGGTAAGGGTAAGAGTAAGGGTTAGGGTTAGGGGTTAGGGTTAATGTTAGGGTTAGGTTAAGGGTTAGGGTTAGAGTTAGGGTTAGGGTTAGGATAAGGGTTAGGGGTAGGGTAAGGGTAAGTGTTAGGGTTAGTGTTAGGGTTAGGGTAAGTGTTATGGTTAGGTTTACGGTAAGGTTTACGGTGGGGGTTTAGTTTAGGGTTAGGAAAATAGAAATGTTAGGGTTAGGGTTAGGGTTAGGGTTATGGTTAGGGTTACGGTTAGGGTTAGGGTTAGTGTTAAGGTTGAGGTTAGATTTAGGGTTAGGGTTAGGGTAAGGGTTATGGTTAGGGTTACAATTAGGGTTAGGTTTAGCGTTACGGTTAGGGTTAGGGTTAGGGTAAGGGTTAGGGTTAGGTTTAGGGTTAGGGTTAGGGTTAGGGTAAGTGTTAGGGTTAGGGTTAGGGTTAGGGTAAGGGTAAGTTTTAGGGTTAAAGTTATGTTCAGGGTTAGGGTTAGGGATTGGGGTAGGGTGAGGGTAAGGGTTAGGGTTAGGTTTAGGGTTATGGTAAGGGTAAGGTTTAGGTTTAGGGTTAGGTTTTGGTTTAGGGTTAGGGTTAGCGTAAGGATAAATATTAGAGTTAAGGTTAGGGTGAGGGTAAGAGTAAGGGTTAGGGTTAAGATTAGGGTTAGGGTTAGGGTAAGGGTTAGGTTAGGGTTAGGGTTAGGGTATGGGTAACGGTTAGGGTTAGGGTTAGGGTTAGGGTAAGGGTTAGGGTTAGGGTTAGGGTTAGGGAAGGGTAAGGTTAGGGTTAGGGTTAGGGTAAGGGTAAGGGTTAAGGTTAGGGTTAGGGGTAGTTTTAGGGTTAGGCTAAGGGTTAGGGTTAGGGTTAGGGTTAGGGTTAGGGCGAGGGTTAGGGTTAGGGTTAGGGTTAGGGTTAGGTTTAGGTTTGGGGTTAAGCTTAGGGTTAGGGTTAGGGTAAGTGTAAGGGTTAGGTTAGGGTTAGGGTTAGGGTTAAGGTCAGGGTTTGGGTTAGGTTTAAGGTTAGGATTAGGGTTAGGGTTAGGGTAAGGGTTAGGGTTAGGGTTAGGGTTAGGGTTATGCTTAGGGTTAGGGTTAGGGTTAGGATTAGGGTAAGGGTTAGGGTTAGGGTTAGGGTTAGGCTTATGCTTAGGGTTAGGGTTAGGGTTAGGATTAGGGTTAGGTTTAGGGTTAGGGTTAGGGTTAGGGTAAGGTTATGTGTTAGGGTTAGTGTTAGGGTAAGGGTAAGGTTTAGGGTTAAAGTTATGGTCAGGGTTAGGGTTAGGGTTAGGGTAAGGGTAAGGGTTAGGGTTAGGTTTAGGGTTATGGTAAGGGTAAGGTTTAGGTTTAGGGTTAGGGTTAGGTTTAGGGTTAGGGTTAGCGTAAGGATAAATATTAGAGTTAAGGTTAGGGTGAGGGTAAGGGTAAGGGTTAGGGTTAGGGTTAGGGTTAATGTTAGGGTGAGGGTAAAGGTAAGGGTTAGGGTTAGGGTTAGGGTTAGGGATAGGGTAAGGGTTAGGGTTAGGGTTAGGGTTAGGGTTAGGTTTGGGGTTAAGGTTAGGGTTAGGGTTAGAGTAAGTGTAAGGGTTAGGTTAGGGTTAGGGTTAGGGTTTAGGTCAGGGTTAGGGTTAGGTTTAAGGTTAGGATTAGGGTTAGGGTTAGGGTAAGGGTTAAGGTTAGGGTTAGGGTTAGGCTTAGTGTTAGAGTAAGGGTAAGGGTTAGGGTTACTGTTAGGGTTAGGGTTAATTTAGAGGTTAGGGTTAGGGTTAGGGTAAGTGTTAGGTTTAGGGTTAGGGTAAGGGTAAGGGTTAGGGTTAGAGTTAGGTTTGGGGTTAGGGTAAGGGCAAGGGTTAGGGTTAGGTTTAAGGTTAGGGTTAGGGTTAGGGTTAGGGTAAGGGTAAGGGTTAGGGTTAGTGTTAGGGTTAGGGTTAGGGTTAGTGTTAGGGTTACTGTAGGGTTAGGGTTATGTTAGGGTAAGGGTTAGGGTTAGGGTTAGTGTTAGGGTAAGGGTAAGGGTTAGGGTTAGGTTTCGGGTTAGGGCAAGGTTTAGAGTTAGGGTTAGGGTTAGGGTTGGTTTAGAGTAAAGGTAAGTGTTATTGTTAGGGTTAGGTTTAGGATAAGGGTATGGATTAGGGTTAGGTTTAGGGTTAGGGTTAGGGTTAGGGGTTAGGCTTAGGCTTAGAGTAAGGGTAAGGGTTAGGGTTAGGGTTAGGGTTAGGGTTAAGTTTGAGGTTAGGGTAGGGTTAGGGTTAGGGTAAGGGTTAGGGTTAGGGTTAGGGTAAGGATAAATGTTAGAGTTAAGGTTAGGGTGAGGGTTAGGGTTAGGGATAGGATTAGGGTTATGGTTAGGGTAAGATTTAGGGTTAGATTTAGGGTTAGGGTTAGACTTAGTGTTAGGGTAAGGGTAAGGGTTAGGTTTAGGGTTAGGGTTAGGGTTAAGGTTGAGGTTAGGGTTAGGGTAAGGATAAACGTTAGAGTTAAGGTTAGGGTGAGGGTTAGGGTTTGGGTAAGTGTTAGCGTTAGGGTTAGGGTTAGGGTTAGGCTTAGTGTTAGAGTAAGGGTAAGAGTTAGGGTTAGGGTTAGGGTTAGGGTTAGGTTTAAGTTTGAGGTTAGGGTTAGGGTTAGGGTTAGGGTAAGGGTTAGGTTTAGGGTTAGGTTTAGGGTAAGGGTTAGGGTTAGGGTTAGGGTTAGGGTAAGGGTTAGGGTTAGGGTTAGGGTAAGGGAAAATGTAAGGGGTAGGGTTAGGGTTTAGGGTTAATGTTAGGGTTAGGTTAAGGGTTAGGGTTAGAGTCAGGGTTAGGGTTAGGATAAGGGTTAGGGTTAGGGTTAGGGTAAGGGTAAGTGTTAGGGTTAGGGTTAGGGTTAGGGTTTGGGTAAGGGTTATGTTTAGGGTTAGGGTTAGGCTTAGGGTTGGGGTTAAGGTTAGGGTTAGGAAAATGGAAAGTGTTAGGTTTTGGGTTAGGGTTAGGGTAAGGGTAAGGGTAAGGGTTAGGGTTAAGGGTTAGGGTTAATATTAGGGTTAGCTTAAGGGTTAGGGTTAGAGTTAGGGTTAGGGTTAGGATAAGGGTTAGGGTTAGGGTAAGGGTAAGTGTTAGGGTTAGGGTTAGGGTTAGGTTTAGGTTTAGGGTTAGGGTTAGCGTAAGGATAAAGATTAGAATTAAGGTTAGGGTGAGGGTAAGGGTAAGGGTTAGGGGTAAGATTAGGGTTAGGGTAAGGGTTAGGGTTAGGGTTAGGGTTAGGGTAAGGGTTAGGGTTAGGGTTAGGGTTAGGTGTAAGGTTGGGGTAAAAGTTCGGGTTAGGGTTAGGGTAAGGGTAAGGCTTAGGTCAGGGTTAGGGTTAGGTTTAGGGTTAAGGTTAGGGTTACGGTTAGGTTTAGGGTTAGGATTAGGGTTATGGTTAGGGTTAGGATTTGGTTAGGGTTAGGGTTAGGGTAAGGATAAGGGATAGGATTAGAGTTACAGTTAGGGTTAGGGTTAGGGGTTACGGTTATGGTTAGGTTTAGGGTTAGGGAAAGAGTTAGGATTAGGGTTAGGGTTAGGTAAGGGTAAGTGTTAGTGTTAGTGTTAGGGTTAGGGTAAGGGTAAGGTTAGGGTTAGGTTTAGGGTTAGGGTAAGGGTAAGGGTTAGGTTTAGGGTTAGGGTTAGGTTTAGGGTTAGGATTAGGGTAAGGAAAAATGTTACAATTAAGGTTATGGTTAGGGTTAGGGTTAGGGTTAAGGTTAGGGTGAGGGTAAGGGTAAGGGTTAGGGTTAGGGTTATGGATAGGGTAAGGGTTAGGGTTAGTGTTAGGGTTAGGGTTAGGGTTAAGGTTGAGGTTAGGGTTAGGGTTAGGATAAATATTAGAGTTAAGTTTAGGGTGATGGTTAGGGTTAGGGTAAGGGTTAGCGTTAGGGTTAGGGTTAGGGTTAGGTTTAGTGTTAGAGTAAGGGTAAGGGTTAGGGTTATGGTTAGGGTTAGGGTTAGGTTTAAGTTTGAGGTTAGGTTTAGGGTTAGGGTTAGGGTTAGGGTACGTGTTAGGCTTAGGTTTAGTGTTATGTTTAGGGTTAGGGTAAGGGTAAGGGTTAGGGTTAAAATTAGGGTCAGGGTTAGCGTTAGGGTTAGGGTAAGGGTAAGGGTTAGGGTTAGGTTTAGGGTTAGGGTAAGGGTAAGGGTTAGGGTTAGGGTTAGGGTAAGGGTAAGGGTTAGGTTAGGGTTAGGGTTAAGGTTAGGGTTAGGGTTAGGTTTAGGGTTAGGATTAGGTTAGGGTTAGGGTAAGGGTTAGGGTTATGGTTAGGGTAAGGGTAAGTGTAAGGGTTAGAGTTATGGGTTAGGCTTAATGTTAGGGTTAGGTTAAGGGTTAGGGTTAGAGTTAGGGTTAGGGTTAGGATAAGGGTTAGGGTTAGGTTAAGGGTAAGTGTTAGGGTTAGGGTTAGGGTTAGGGTTATGTTTAGGGTTGACGTTAAGGTTAGGGTTAGGATAATGGAAAGTGTTAGGGTTAGGGTTAGGGTTAGGGTTAGGGTTAGGGTAAGGTTTAGGGTTAGGGGTTAGGGTTAATGTTAGGGTTAGGTTAAGCGTTAGGGTTAGAGTTAGGTTTAGGGTTAGGATAAGGGTTAGGGTTAGGGTAAGAGTAAGTGTTAGGGTTAGGGTTAGGGTTAGGCTAAGGGTATGGGTTATGTTTAGGTTTAGGGTTAGGTTTACGGTAGGGGTTTAGTTTAGGGTTACGAAAAGGGAAATGTTAGGGTTAGGGTTAGGGTTATGGTTAGGGTTACGGTTAGGGTTAGGGTTAGGGTTAAGGTTGAGGTTAGGTTTAGCGTTACGGTTAGGGTTAGGGTTAGGGCTAGGGTAAGAGTTAGGGTTAGGTTTAGGGTTAGTTTTAGGGTTAGGGTAAGTGTTAGGGTTAGGGTTAGGGTAAGGGTAAGGGTTAGGGTTAGATTTAGGGTTAGGGTTTAGGGTTAGTGTTAGGTTTATGGTTAGGGTTAGGGTAAGGGTTAGACTTAGGGTTAGGGTTAGTGTAAGGGTTAGGGTTAGGGTTCGGATTAGGTTTAGGGCTAGGTTTAGGGTAAGGGTTATGGTTAGGGTTAGGGTTAGGGGTAAGGGTTAGAGTTAGGTTTAGGGTTAGGGTAACGGTGAGGTTTAGGTTTAGGGTTAGGGTTAGGGGTAGGGTTAGGGCTAGGTTTAGGGTTAGGGTTAAGGTAAGTGTAAGGGTTAGGGTTAAGGTTAGAGTTAGGATTAGGGTTAGGTTTACGTTACGGTTAGGGTTAGGGTTAGGTTTAGGGTAAGGGTAAGGTTTAGGATTAGGGTTAGGGTTAGGGTAAGGGAAAGTGTAGGGTTAGGGTTAGGGTTAGGGTTAGGATGAGTGTAAGGGTTAGGGTTAGGTTTATGGTTAGGGTAATGGTTAGGTTTAGGGTTAGGGTTAGGTTTAGATAAGGGTAAGTGTTAGGGTTAGGGTTAGGTTTAGGGTTAGGCTTAGTCTTAGGATTAGGGTTAGGGTTAGGTTTAGGGAAAGGGAAAGGGTTAGGGTTAGGGTTAGGTTTAGGGTAAGCATTAAGGTTAGTCTTAGGGTTAGGGTAAGTGTTAGGGTTAGGGTTAGCACTAAGGTTAGGGTTAGGGTTAGGGTAAGGGTAAGGTTTGGGGTTAGGGTTAGGTTTAGGGTAAGGGTAAGGGTTAGGGTTAGGGTTTGGGTTAGGTTAGGTTTAGGGTTAGGGTAAGGGTAAGGGTTAAGTTTAGGATCTGTGTTAGGTTTAGGGTTAGGGAAAGGGTTAGGGTTAGGGTTATGGTTAGGGTAGGGTTAGGGTTAGGGTTAGGTTTAGGGTTAAGTTAACGGTAAGGGTTAGGGTTAGGGTTAGGGTTATGGTAAGGGTTAGTGTTAGTGTTAGGGTTAGGGTTAGGTTTAGGGTAACGGTTAGGGAAAGGGTAATGGTTAGGTTTAGTTTTAGGTTTAGGTTTGGGTTAGGGTTAGGGACAGGGTAAGTGTAAGTTTTAGGGTAAGGGTAAAGGTTAGGGTTAGGTTTAGTGTTGGGGTTAAGGTTAGGGTTAGGGTTAGGGTAAGGGTAAGGGTAAGGTTAGGGTTAGGGTTAGGGTAAGGGTAAGGTTTAGGTTTAGGGTTCGGGTTAGTGGAAGGGTTAGGGATAGGGTGAGGGTTGGGTTAGGGTTAGGGTATAGGGTTCGGGTTAGGGTTAGGGTAAGGGTTAGGTTCAGGGTTAGGGTTAGGGTTAGGTTTATGGTAGGGGTAGGTGTTAGGGTTAGGGTTAGGTTTAGGGAAAGGGTTAGGGTTAGGGTTAGGGTTAGGTTAAGGGTTAGGGTTAGGGTTAGGATTAGGGTTAGTGTTAGGGTTTGGGTTAGGTTTAGGGTTAGGGTTAGGATTAGGGTTAGGGTAAGGTTAAGTGTTAGGGTTAGTGTTAGGGTTAGGGTAAGGGCAATGGTTAGGATTAGGGTTAGGGTTAGGGTTAGGGTTAGGGTTAGGGTTAGGGTTAGGGGTAAGGGTTATGGTTATGTTTAGGGTTAGGGTAAGGGTAAGGTTTAGGTTTAGGGTTAGGGTTAGGGGTTAGTGTTAGGGCTAGGTTTAGGGTTAGGGTAAGGGTAAGTGTTAGGGTTAGGGTTCGGGTTAGGGTTTGGATGAGGGTAAGGGTTAGCGTTAGGCTTAAGGTTAGGTGTTAGGGTTAGGGTAAGGGTAAGTGTTAGGTTTAGGGGTTAGGGTTAGTGTTAGGGTTAGGTTTAGGGTTAGGGTTAGGGTCTAGCATTAAGTTTAGTGTTAGGGACTGGGTAAGGGTAAGGGTTAGGGTTAGGGTTAGTGGTTAGCATTAAGGTTAGGGTTAGGGTTGGGTTTAAGATAAGGGTAAGTGATAGGGTTAGGGTGAGGGTTAGGGTTAGGATAAGGGTAAGGGTTAGAGTTAGGGTTAGGGTTAGGTTTAGGGTTAGGTTTCGGGTAAGGTATAGGATTAGGGTTAGGTTTAGAGTTAGTGTTAGGGTTAGGGTAACGGCAAGGGTTACGGTTTGGGTTAGGGTTAGATTTAGGTGTTAGGGTTAACGTTAGGGTTAGGGTAAGGTTAGGGTTAGGGTCAGGGTTAGGGATAGGGTAAGGGTAAGTGTTAGGGTTAGGGTTAGGCTTAGGGGTAGGGTAAAGGTTATGGTTAGGGTTAGGGTTAGCGTTAGGGTAAGGATTAGGGTTAGGGTTAGGGTTAGGGTAAGGGTTAGGGTTAGGGTTAGGGTAAGAGTAAGTGTTAGGGTTAGGGTTAGGGTTAGGGTTAGTGTTAGGTTTAGGATAGGGTTAGGGTTAGGATTAGTGTAAGGATAAGTGTTAGGGTTAGATTTAGGGTTAGGGTAAGGGTAAGGGTTAGGGTTAGAGTTAGGGTTAGGGTTAGGGGTTAGGTTTAGGTTTAGGGTTAGGGTAAAAGTTATGGTTAGGGTTAGGGTTAGCGTTAGGGTAAGGATTAGGGTTAGGGTTAGGGTTAGGTTTAGGTTTAGGGTTAGGGTTAGGGTAACGGCAAGGGTTACGGTTTGGGTTAGGTTTAGATTTAGGTGTTAGTGTTAACGTTAGGGTTAGAGTAAGGTTAGGGTTAGGGTCAGGGTTAGGGTTAGGGTAAGGGTAAGTGTTAGGGTTAGGATTAGGCTTAGGGGTAGGGTAAGGGTAAGGGTTAAGGTAAGGGTTAGGGTTAGGGTTAGGGTAAGAGTAAGTGTTAGGGTTAGGGTTAGGGTAAGGGTTTTTGTTAGGTTTAGGATAGGGTTAGGGTTAGGGTGAGTGTAAGGATAAGTGTTAGGGTTAGATTTAGGTTTAGGGTAAGGGTAAGGGTTAGGGTTAGAGTTAGGATTAGGGATAGTGTTGAGGTTAGGGTTAGGGTTAGGGTTAGGGTAAGGTTTAAGGTTAGGTTTAGGGTTAGGGAAAGGGTAAGTGTTAGGGTTAGGTTTAGGGTTAGGGTTAGGTTTGGGTTTGGGGTTAGGGTTAGGGTAAGGGTAAGGGTTAGGGTTAGCATTAGGTTAGGGTTAGGGTTAGGGTAAGGGTAAGGTTTAGGGTTAGGGTTAGGGCTAGGATTAGGGTTAGGGTTAGGGTAAGATTTAGGGTTTGGGTTAGGGTAAGATTCGGGTTAGGGTAAGATTTAGGGTTAGGGTTAGGCTAAGGTTCGGGTTACGGTTAGGGTTAGGGTTAGCGTAATGGTTAGGGTTAGGGTTAGGGTTAGCATTAAGGTTAGGGTTAGGGTTAGGGTTGGGGTAAGGGTAAGGGGTAGGGGTAGGGTTAGGGTTAGGGATAGAGTTAGGGTTAGTGTTAGGTTTAGGGTTAGGGTTAAGGTTAGGGTTAGTGTTAGTGTAAGAGTAAGTGTTAGGGTTAGGGTTAGGGTTAAGTTTAGAGTTAGGGTTAGGGTTAGGCTAAGGGTTAGGGGTACGGATAGAGTAAGGGTTAGGGTTAGTGTTAGGGTTAGTGTAAGGGTTAGGGTTAGGGTTAGGGTTAGGGTTAGTGTAAGGCTAAGGGTTAGGGTTAGGGTTAGGGTTAGGGTTAAGGTTAGAGTTAGGGTTAGGGTTAGGGTAAGGCTTAGGATTAGGATTAGGGTAAGAGTTAGGGTTAGGGCAAGGGTTTGGGGAAAGGCTAAGTGTTAGGGTTAGGGTGAGGGTTAGGGTAAGGTTTAGGGTTAGGGTTAGGGTTAGTATAAGGGTTAGGGTTAGGGTTAGGGTTAGCATTAAGGTTAGGTTTATGGTTAGGGTAACGGTGAGGGTTAGGGTTAGGGTTTAGGTTAGGTTTAGGGGTTAGGATTAGGGTTAGGGTTAGGTTTAGGGTTAGTGTTAGGGTAAGGGTAAGGTTTAGGGCTAGGGTAAGTGTTAGGGTTAGGGTTTGGGTAAGGGTTAGTGTTAGGGTTAGGCTTAGGGTAAGGGTTAGGTTTAGGGTTAGGGGTAGGATTAGAGTAAGGATTAGGGTTAGGGTTAGGGTTAGGGTAAGGGTTAGGGTTAGGTTAGGGTTAGCATTAAGGTTAGGTTTAAGGTTAATGTAAGGGTAAGAGCTAGGGTTAGGGTTACGGGTTAGGGATAGGGTTAGGGTTAGGATTAGGTTTAGGGTTAGGGTTAGGGTAAGGGTAAGGGTTAGGGTTAGGGTAAGTGTTAGGATTAGGGTTAGGGTAAGGGTTAAGGTTAGGGTTAGGGTTAAGGTAAGGGTTGTGGTTAGGGTTAGGGTAAGGGTTAGGGTTAGAGTTAGGGTAAGGGTTAGTGTTAGGGTTGGGGTAAGGGTTAGGGTTAGGGTTAGGGTTAGGGTAAGGGTAAGGGTTAGAGTTAGGGTTAAGTTTAGGGTTAGGGTTAGGGTTAGGCCAAAGGTTAGGTTTAGGGTTAGGGTAAGGGTTAGGCCAATGGTTAGGGTTAGGGTTAGGGTAAGGGTTAGGGTTACTGTTAGGGTTAGGGAAAGGGTTAGGGTTAGGGTTAGGGTTAGGGTTAGGGTAAGGGTAGGGTTAGGATCAGTGTTAGTGTTAGGGTAAGGGTAAGGTTTGGGTTTAGGGTTAGGGTTAGGGTAAGTGTTATGTTTAGGGTTAGGGTTAGGATGAGGTTTAGGGTTAGGGTAAGGGTAAGGGTTAGGGTTAGGGTTAGGGTTAGGGTTAGGGTTAAAATTAGGGTTATGGTTAGGGTAAGGTTTAGGGTTAGGGTTAGGGGTAGGGGTAGGGGTAGGTTTAGGATTAGGGTTAGAGTTAGGGTTCGTGTAAGGGTAAGGTTTACGGTTAGGGTTAGGGTTAGGGTTAGGGTTAAGGTAAGGGTAAGTGTTAGGATTAGGGTTAGCGTTAGGGTAAGGGTTAGGGTTAGGTAGGGTAAGTGTAAAATTTAGGGTTCGGGTTAGGGATAGGGTTAGGGTAAGGTTTATTGTTAGGGTTAGGGTTAGGTTTAGGGTTAGGGTTAGGTTTAGGGTTAGGGTAAGGATAAGGGTTAGGGTTAAGGGTAGGGTTAGTGTTAGGGTTAGGGTTAGGGTAAGGGTTAGAGTTAGGGTTAGGGTTAGGGTTAGGGTAAGGGAAAGGTTTAGGGTTATGTTTAGGGTTGGGGTTAAGGTTAAGGTTAGGGTTAGGGTAAAGGTAAGGGTTAGGGTTAGGGTTAGGGTTGGGGGAGGGTTAGGGTTAGGGTTAGGGTAAGGGTAGGGGTTAGAGTTAGGGTTAGGGTTAGGGTTAGGGTTAGGTTAAGGTTATGGTAAGGTTTAGTGTTAGGGTTAGGTTTAGATAAGGGTAAGTGTTAGGGTTAGGTTTAGGTTTAGGGTTAGGGTTAGTCTTAGGGTTAGGGTTAGGGTTAGGGAAAGTGTAAGGGTTAGGGTTAGGGTTAGGGTAAGGAATAGGGTTAGTCTTAGGGTTAGGGTAAGTGTTAGGGTTAGTGTGAGGGTTAGCGTTAAGGTTAGGGTTAGGGTTAGGATAAGGGTAATGGTTGGGTTTGGGGTTAGGGTTAGTGTAAGTGTTAGGGTTTGGTTTAGGGTTAGGGTTAGGTTTAGGGTTAGGGTAAGGGTAAGGGTTAGGCTTAGGCTTAGGCTTAGGGTTAGGGTAAGTGTTAGGGTTAGTGTTAGGGTTAGGGTAAGGGTTAGGTTTAGGGTTAGGATTAGGGTTAGGTTTAGCATTACGTTTACGAATATGGTTAGGGTTAGGGTAAGGGTTAGGGTTAGGTTTAGGGTTAGGGTTAGGGTTAGGGTAAGTGTTAGGGTTAGGGTTAGGGTAAGGGTAAGGGTTAGGGTTAGGGTTAGGGTTAGGGTTAAGGTTTAGGGTTAGGGTTAAGTTTAGGGTTAGGGTTAGGGTTAGGGTAAGGGTTAGACTTAGGGTTAGGGTTAGAGTAAGGGTTAGGGTTAGGGTTAGGATTAGGTTTAGGGCTAGGTTTAGGGTAAGGGTTAGGGTTAGGGTTAGGGGTAAGGGTTAGAGTTAGGTTTAGGGTTAGGGTAACGGTGAGGTTTAGGTTTAGGGTTAGGGTTAGGGGTAGGGTTAGGGCTAGGTTTAGGGTTAGGTTTAAGGTAAGTGTAAGGGTTAGGGTTAAGGTTAGGGTTATGGTTAGGGATAGGGTAAGGGTTAGGGTTAGGTTTAGGGTAAGGGTAAGGTTTAGGATTAGGGTTAGAGTTAGGGTAAGGGAAAGTGTTCGGGTTAGGGTTAGGGTTAGGGTTAGGATGAAGGTAAGGGTTAGGATTAGAGTTAAGTTTAGGGGTTAGGGTTAGGGTAAGGTTAAGTGTTAAGATTAGGGTTAAGGTTTAGGGTTAGGGTTAGGGTTAGGGTTAGGTTTAGGGTTACGGTTAGGGTAAGGGTAAGGGTTAGGGTTAGGGTAAGGGTTAGGGGTAGGCTTAGGGTAAGAGTTAGGGTTAGGGTTAGTGTTAGGGTAAGGGTAAGGGTTAGAGGTAGGTTTAGGGTTAGGGTTTGGGTTTATGATTAGGGTTAGGTTTATGGTTAGGGTAAAGGTTAGGTTTAGGTTTAGATAAGGGTAAGTGTTAGGGTTAGGGTTAGGGTTAGGGTTAGGCTTAGTCTTAGGGTTAGGGTTAGGGTTAGGTTTAGGGAAAGGGTAAGGGTTAGGGTTAGGGTTATGGTTAGGGTAAGGATTAGGGTTAGTCTTAGGGTTAGTGTTAGGTAAGGGTTAGGGTTAGGGTTAGGGTTAGGGTTAGGGTTAGAGTTAGGGTTAGGGTAAGTGTTAGTGTTAGGTTTAGGGTTAGGGTAAGGGTTAGGGTTAGGGTTAGGTTTAGGGGTAGGGTTAGGGTTAGGGTTAGGGTTAGAGTTAGGGTTAGGGTAAGGGTAAGGTTTACGGTTAGAGTTAGGGTTAGGTTTAGGGTTAATTTAAGGGTAAGGATTAGGGTTAGGGTTAGGTTTAGGGTAAGGGTTAGGGTTAGGTAGGGTAAGGGTAAAATTTAGGGTTAGGGTTAGGGTAACGGTAAGGGTTAGTGTTAGGGTTAGGGTTAGGGTTAGGTTTAGGGTAACGGTTAGGGAAAGGGTAATGGTTAGGCTTAGTTTTAGGTTTAGGTTTGGGTTAGGGTTAGGGATAGGGTAAGCGTAAGTGTTAGGGTAAGATTAAAGGTTAGGGTTAGGTTTAGGGTTGGGGTTAAGGTTTGGGTTAGGATTAGGGTAAGGGTAAGGTTAGGGTTAGAGTTAGGGTAAGGGTAAGATTTAGGTTTAGGTTTAGGTTTAGGGTTAGGGGAAGGGTTAGGGATAGGGTGAGGGTTGGGTTACGGTTAGGGTTTAGGGTTTGGGTTAGGGTTAGGGTTAGGGTAAGGGTTAGGGTCAGGTTTAGGGTTGGGTTAGGTTTAGGGTAGGGGTTAGGGTTAGGGTTAGGGTTAGTTTTAGGGAAAGGTTTAGGGTTAGGGTAAGGGAAAGGTTAAGGTTTAGGGTTAGGGTTAGGATTAGGGTTAGTGATAGGGTTAGGGTAAGGGTTAGGGTTAGGGTTAGGGTTAGGGTTAGCATTAAGGTTAGGTTTAGGGTTAGGGTAAGGGTAAGGGTTAGGGTTAGAGTTAGGGTTTGGGTTAGGGGTTGTGTTATTGTTACGGTTAGGGTTAGGGTTAGGGTTAGGATTAGGTATACGGTTACGGTTAGGGTAAGGGTTAGTGTTAGGGTTAGGGTTAGGGTTAGGGTTAGGATTAGGTTTAGGGTTAGGGTTAGGGTAAGGGTAAGGGTTAGGGTTAGGTTTAGGATTAGGGTTAGGGTTAGGGTAAGTTTTAGGGTTAGGGTTAGGGTAAGGTTCGGGTTAGGGTTAGGGTTAGGGTTAGCGTAAGGGTTAGGGTTAGGGTTGGGGTAAGGGTAAGGGGTAGGGTAGGGTTATTGTTAGGGATAGAGTTAGGGTTAGTGTTAGGTTTAGGGTTAGGTTTAAGGTTAGGGTTAGTATTAGCGTTAGGGTTAGTGTTAGTGTAAGAGTATGGGTTAGGGTTAGGGTTAGGCTAAGGGTTAGGGGTAGGGGTAGAGTAAGGGTTAGGGTTAGTTTTAGGGTTAGGGTAAGGGTTAGGGTTAGGGTTAGTGTAAGGGTAAGGGTTAGGGTTAGGGTTAGGGTTAAGGTTAGAGTTAGGGTTAGGGTTAGGCTAAGGCTTAGGATTAGGTTTAAGGTAAGAGTTAGGGTTAGGGCAAGGGTTTGGGGAAAGGGTAAGTGTTAGGGTTAGGGTGAGGGTTAGGGTAAGGTTTAGGGTTAGGGTTAGGGTTAGGATAAGGGTTAGGGTTAGGGTTAGGGTTAGCATTAAGGTTAGGTTTAGGGTTAGGGTAACGGTGAGGGTTAGGGTTAGGGTTTAGTTTAGGTTTAGGGGTTAGGATTAGGGTTAGGGTTAGGTTTAGGGTTAGTGTTAGGGTAAGGGTAAGGTTTAGGGCTAGGGTAAGGTTTAGGGGTAGGGTTTGGGTAAGGGTTAGGGTTAGGGTTAGGCTTAGGGTAAGGGTTAGGTTTAGGGTTAGGGTTAGTATTAGAGTAAGGATTAGGGTTAGGGTTAGGGTTAGGGTAAGGGTTAGGTTAGGGTTAGCATTAAGGTTAGGTTTAGGGTTAGTGTAAGGGTAAGAGCTAGGGTTAGGGTTAGGGTTTAGGGATAGGGTTAGGGTTAGGATTAGGTTTAGGGTTAGGGTTAGGGTAATTGTAAGGGTTAGGGTTAGGGTAAGTGTTAGGATTAGGGTTAGGGTAAGGGTTAAGGTTAGGGTTAGGGTTAGGGTAAGGGTTAGGGTTAGGGTTAGGGTAAGTGTTAGGGTTAGAGTTAGGGTAAGGGTTAGGGTTAGGGTTGGGGTAAGGGTTAGGGTTAGGATTAGGGTTAGGGTTAGGGTAATGGTTAGGGTTAGTGTTAGGTTTAGGGTTAGGGTAACGGTTAGGGTTAGGGTTCGGGTAAGGGTTAGGGTTAGGGTTAGGGTAAGGATTAGGGTTAGGTTAGGGTTAGCATTAAGGTTAGGTTTAGGGTTAGTGTAAGGGTAAGAGCTAGGGTTAGGGTTAGGGGTTAGGGATAGGTTAGGGTTAGGATTAGGTTTAGGGTTAGGGTTAGGGTAAGGGTAAGGGTTAGGGTTAGGGTAAGTGTTAGGAATAGGGTTAGGGTAAGGGTTAGGGTTAGGGTTAGGGTTAGGGTAAGGGTTAGGGTTAGGGTTAGGGTTAGGGTGAGGGTAAGGGTTAGAGTTAGGGTTAAGTTTAGGGTTAGGGTTAGGGTTAGGCCAAAGTTTAGGGTTAGGGGTAGGGTAAGGGTTAGGGTTACTGTTAGGGTTAGGGTTAGGGTTAGGGTAAGGATTAGGGTTAGTCTTAGGGTTAGGGTAAGTGTTAGGGTTAGGGTTAGGGTTAGCACTAAGGTTAGGGTTAGGGTTAGGGTAAGGGTAAGGGTTGGGGTTAGGGTTAGGTTTAGGGTAACGATAAGGGTAAGGGTTAGGGTTAGGGTTAGGTTAGTTTAGGGTAAGGGTTAGGGTTAGGGTTAGTGATAGGTTTAGGGTTATGGTAAGGGTTAGTGTTAGGGTTAGGGTTAGGGGTAGGGGTAATGTTAGGGTTAGGGTTAGGGTTAGAGTTAGGTTTAGGGTAAGGGTAAGGTTTACGGTTAGAGTTAGGGTTAGGTTTAGGGTTAAGTTAAGGGTAAGGGTTAGGGTTAGGGTTAGGTTTAGGGTAAGGGTTAGGGTTAGGTAGGGTAAGGGTAAGATTTAGGGTTAGGGTTAGGGTTACGGTAAGGGTTAATGTTAGGGTTAGGGTTAGGGTTAGGTTTAGGGTAACGGTTAGGGAAAGGGTAATGGTTAGGGTTAGTTTTAGGTTTAGGTTTGGGTTAGGGTTAGGGATAGGGTAAGCGTACGTGTTAGAGTAAGGGTAAACGTTAGGGTTAGGTTTTGGGTTGGGGTTAAGGTTAGGGTTAGGATTAGGCTAAGGGTAAGGTTAGGGTTAGGGTTAGGGTAAGGGTAAGGTTTAGGTTTAGGGTGAGGGTTAGGGGAAGGGTTAGGGATAGGGTGAGGGTTGGGTTACAGTTAGGGTTTAGGGTTCGGGTTAGGGTTAGGGTTAGGGTAAGGGTTAGGGTCAGGGTTAGGGTTAGGGTTAGGGTTATGTTTAGGGTAGGGGTAAGTGTTAGGGTTAGGGTTAGGTTTAGGGAAAGGGTTAGGGTTAGGGTTAGGGTTAGCATTAAGGTTAGGTTTAGGGATAGGGTAAGGGGAAGGGTTAGGGTTAGTGTTAGGGTTAGGTTAAGGGTTAGGGTTAGGGTTAGGATTAGGGTTAGTGTTAGGGTTTGGGTTAGGTTTAGGGTTAGGGTTAGGATTAGGGTTAGGGTAAGGTTAAGTGTTAGGGTTAGGGTTAGGGTAAGGGCAATGGTTAGGATTAGGGTTAGTGTTAGGGTTAGGGGTTAGGTTTAGGGTTAGGTTAAGGGTTACCGTTAGTGGTAGGGTAAGGGTTAGGGTTAGCGTTAGGGTTAGGGTAAGGGTTAGGGTTAGGGTTAGGGTTAGGTATAGGTTTAGGGATGGGTTTAGGGTAAAGGTTAGGGTTAGGGTTAGGGTTAGGGGTAAGGGTTAGGGTTATGTTTAGGGTTAGGTTAAGGGTAAGGTTTAGGTTTAGGTTTAGGGTTAGGGGTTAGTGTTAGGGCTAAGTTTAGGGTTAGGGTAAGGGTAAGTGTTAGGTTTAGGGTTAGGGTTAGGGTTCGGATGAGGGTAAGGGTTAGCGTTAGGGTTAAGGTTAGGTGTTAGGTTTAGGGTAAGGGTAAGTGTTAGGGTTAGGGGTTAGGGTTAGTGTTAGGGTTCCGTTTAGGGTTAGGGTTAGGGTTAGCATTAAGTTTAGGGTTAGGGATAGGGTAGGGGTAAGGGTTAGTGTTAGGGTTAGTGGTTAGCGTTGAGGTTAGGGTTAGGGTTGGGGTTAGGATAAGGGTAAGTGATAGGGTTAGGGTGAGGGTTAGGGTTAGGATAAGGGTAAAGGATACGGTTAGCGTTAGGGTTAGGTTTAGGGTTAGGTTTCGGGTAAGGTATAGGATTAGGGTTAGGTTTAGGGTTAGGTTTAGAGTTAGGGTTAGGGTTAGGGTAACGGCAAGGGTTACGGTTTGGGTTAGGGTTAGATTTAGGTGTTAGGGTTAACGTTAGGGTTAGGGTAAGGTTAGGGTTATGGTCAGGGTTAGGGTTAGGGTAAGGGTAAGTGTTAGGGTTAGGGTTAGGCTTAGGGGTAGGGTAAGGGTAAGGGTTAGGGTTAGGTTTAGGGTAAGGGTTAGGGTTAGGGTTAGGGTAAGAGTAAGTATTAGGGTTAGGGTTAGGGGTAGGGTTAGGGTTAGGGTTAGGATAGGGTTAGGGTTAGGGTAAGGATAAGTGTTAGGGTTAGATTTAGGGTTAGGGTAAGGGTAAGGGTTAGGGTTAGAGTTAGGGTTAGGGTTACGGGTTAGTTTTAGGGTTAGGTTTAGGGTAAAGTTTAGGGTTAGGGTTAGGGTTAGCGTTAGGGTAAGGATTAGGGTTAGGGTTAGGGTAAGGGTAAGGGTTAGGGTTACGCTTCGGCTTAGTTTTAGGGTTAGGGTTAGGGTTAGGGTTGGAGTAGGGTAAGGGTAAGGGTTATTATTATGGTTAGGGTTAGGGTTTGGATTAGGGTAAGGGTTAGGTTTAGGATTAAGTTAAGAGTTAGGGTTAGGGCAAGGGTTTGGGGAAAGGGTAAGTGTTAGGGTTAGGGTGAGGGTTACGGTAAGGTTTAGGGTTAGGGTTAGGGTTAGGATAAAGGTTAGGGTTAGGGTTAGGGTTAGCATTAAGGTTAGGTTTAGGGTTAGGGTAACGGTGAGTGTTAGGGTTAGGGTTTAGGTTAGGTTTAGGGGTTAGGGTTAGGGTTAGTCTTAGGGTTAGGGTTAGGGTTAGGGTAAGGGTAAGGTTTAGGGCTAGGGTAAAGGTTAGGGGTAGGGTTTGGGTTAGGGTTAGGGTTAGGGTTAGGCTTAGGGTAAGGTTTAGATTTAGGGTTAGGGTTAGGATTAGAGTAAGGATTAGGGTTAGTGTTAGGGTTAGGGTAAGGGTTAGGGTTAGGTTAGGGTTAGCATTAAGGTTAGGTTTAGGGTTAGTGTAAGGGTAAGAGCTAGGTTTAGGGTTAGGGGTTAGGGATAGGGTTAGGGTTAGGATTAGGTTTAGGGTTAGGGTTAGGGTAAGGGTAAGGGTTAGGGTTAGGTTAAGTGTTAGGATTAGGGTTAGGGTAAGGGTTAAGGTTAGGGTTAGGGTTAGGGTAAGGGTTAGGGTTAAGGTTAGGGTAAGGGTTAGGGTTAGAGTTAGGGTAAGGGTTAGGGTTAGGGTTGGGGTAAGGGTTAGGGTTAGGGTTAGGGTAAGGGTAATGGTTAGGGTTAGTGTTAGGTTTAGGGTTAGGGTAAGGGTTAGGGTTAGGGTTGGGGTAAGGGTTAGGGTTAGGGTTAGGGTTAGGGTAAGGATTAGGGTTAGGTTAGGGTTAGCATTAAGGTTAAGTTTAGGGTTAGTGTAAGAGTAAGAGCTAGGGTTAGGGTTAGGGGTTAGGGATAGGGTTAGGGTTAGGATTAGGTTTAGGGTTAGGGTTAGGGTAAGGGTAAGGGTTAGGGTTAGGGTAAGTGTTAGGATTAGGGTTAGGGTAAGGGTTAGGGTTAGGCTTAGGGTAAGGGTTAGGGTTAGGGTTAGGGTTAGGGTAAGGGTAAGGGTTAGAGTTAGGGTTAAGTTTAGGGTTAGGGTTAGGGTTAGGCCAAAGGTTAGGGTTAGGCGTAGGGTAAGGGTTAGGGTTACTGTTAGGGTAAGGGTAAGGGTTAGGGTTAGGGTTAGTGTTAGGGTAAGGTTAGGGTTAGGGACAGGGTTAGGGTTAGGGTAAGGGTAAGGTTTGGGTTTAGGGTTAGGGTTAGGGTAAGTGTTAGGTTTAGGGTTA
The DNA here is from genome assembly GCA_024803745.1 of Megascapheus bottae. Lineage (NCBI taxonomy): Eukaryota > Metazoa > Chordata > Mammalia > Rodentia > Geomyidae > Megascapheus > Megascapheus bottae. The sequence continues at coordinate 306,712 of JANJXV010000796.1, read as the reverse complement.
GGGTTAGGGTTCGGATGAGGGTAAGGGTTAGCGTAAGGGTTAAGGTTAGGTGTTAGGGTTAGGGTAAGGGTAAGTGTTAGGCTTAGGGGTTAGGGTTAGTGTTAGGGTTAGGTTTAGGTTTAGGGTTAGGGTTAGCATTAAGTTTAGGGTTAGGGATAGGGTAGGGGTAAGGGTTAGGGTTAGGGTTAGTGGTTAGCGTTGAGGTTAGGGTTAGGGTTGGGGTTAGGATAAGGGTAAGTGATAGGGTTAGGGTGAGGGTTAGGGTTAGGATAAGGGTAAGGGTTAGGGTTAGGGTTAGGGTTAGGTTTAGGGATAGGTTTCGGGTAAGGTATAGGATTAGGGTTAGGGTTAGGTTTAGGTTTAGAGTTAGGGTTAGGGTTAGGGTAACGGCAAGGGTTACGGTTTGGGTTAGGGTTAGATTTAGGTGTTAGGGTTAATGTTAGGGTTAGGGTAAGGTTAGGGTTAGGGTCAGGGTTAGGGTTAGGGTAAGGGTAAGTGTTAGGGTTAGGGTTAGGCTTAGGGGTAGGGTAAGGGTAAGGGTTTGGGTTAGGTTTAGGGTAAGGGTTAGGGTTAGGGTTAGGGTTAGGGTAAGTGTAAGTATTAGGGTTAGGGTTAGGTTTAGGGTTAGAGTTAGGTTTAGGATAAGGTTAGGGTTAGGGTTAGGGTAAGGATAAGTGTTAGGGTTAGATTTAGGGTTAGGGTAAGGGTAAGGGTTAGGGTTAGAGTTAGGGTTAGGGTTACGGGTTAGTTTTAGGGTTAGGGTTAGGGTAAAGTTTAGGGTTAGGGTTAGGGTTAGCGTTAGGGTAAGGATTAGGGTTAGGGTTAGGGTAACAGGTAGGTTTGGGGTTAGGGTTAGGGTAAGGGTAAGGTTTAGGGTTAGGGTTAGGCTTAGTTTTAGGGTTAGGGTTAGGGTTAGGGTTGGAGTAGGGTAAGGGTAAGGGTTATTATTATGGTTAGGGTTAGGGTTTGGATTAGGGTAAGGGTTAGGGTTAGGATTAAGGTAAGTGTTAGGGTTAGGGCAAGGGTTTGGAGAAAGGGTAACTGTTAGGGTTCGGGTGAGGGTTAGGGTAAGGTTTAGGGTTAGGGTTAGGTTTAGGATAAGGGTTTGGGTTAGGGTTAGGGTTAGCATTAAGGTTAGGTTTAGGGTTAGGGTAACGGTGAGGGTTAGGGTTAGGGTTTAGGTTAGGTTTAGGGGTTAGGGTTAGGGTTAGTCTTAGGGTTAGGGTTAGGGTTAGGGTAAGGGTAAGGTTTAGGGCTAGGGTAAGGGTTAGGGGTATTGTTTGGGTAAGGGTTAGGGTTAGGGTTAGGCTTAGGGTAAGGGTTAGGTTTAGGGTTAGGGTTAGGATTAGAGTAAGTATTAGGGTTAGGGTTAGGGTTAGGGTAAGCGTTAGGGTTAGGTTAGGGTTAGCATTAAGGTTAGGTTTAGGGTTAGTGTAAGGGTAAGATTTAGGGTTACGTTTAGGGTTAGGGTTAGGGTAAGGGTAAGGGTTAGGGTTAGGGTTTGATTTAGGGTTAGGGTTAGGGTTAGGGTTAGGGTAAGTGTAAGGTTTAGGGTTAAGGTTATGGTTAGGGTTAGGGTTAGTGTTAGGGTTAGGGTAAGGGTTAGGTTTTGGGTTTAGGTTTCGGGTTAGGGTTAGGGTAAGTGTGAGGGTCAGGGTTAGGGTTAGGGTTAGTTTTAGGGTACGGGTAAGAGTTAGAGTTAGGGTTAGGGTAAGGATTAGGTTTCGGGTTAGTGTTATGGTAAGGGTTAGGGTTAGGGTTAGGCTTAGCATTAAGGTTAGGTTTAGGGTTAGTGTAAGGGTAAGAGCTAGGGTTAGGGTTAGGGGTTAGGGATAGGGTTAGGGTTAGGATTAGGTTTAGGGTTAGGGTTAAGGTTGGGGTAAGGGTAAGGTTTAGGGTTAGGGTAAGTGTTAGGATTAGGGTTAGGGTAAGGGTAAAGGTTAGGGTTAGGGTTAGGGTAAGGGTTAGGGTTAGGGTTAGGGTAAGGGTTAGGTTTAGAGTTAGGGTAAGTGTTAGGGTTAGGGTTGGGGTAAGGGTTAGGTTTAGGGTTAGGGTAAGGGTAATGGTTAGGGTTAGTGTTAGGTATAGGGTTAGTGTAAGGGTTAGGGTTAGTGTTGGGGTAAGGGTTAGGGTTAGGGTTAGGGTTAGGGTTAGGGTAAGGATTAGGGTTAGGTTAGGATTAGCATTAAGGTTAGGTTTAGGGTTAGTGTAATAGTAAGAGCTAGGTTTAGGGTTAGGGGTTAGGGATAGGGTTAGGTTAGGACTAGGTTTAGGGTTAGGGTTAGGTTAAGGGTAAGGGTTAAGGTTAGGGTAAGTGTTAGGATTAGGGTTAGGGTAAGGGTTAGGGTTAGGGTTAGGGTAAGGGTTAGGGTTAGGGTTAGGGATAGGGTTAGGGTTAAGATTAGGGTTAGGGTTAGGGTTAGGCCAAAGGTTAGGGTTAGGTGTAGGGTAAGGGTTAGGGTTACTGTCAGGGTTAGGGTAAGGGTTAGGGTTAGGGTTATTGTTAGGGTAAGGTTAAGGTTAGGGTCAGGGTTAGGGTTAGGGTAAGGGTAAGGTTTGGGTTTAGGGTTAGGGTTAGGGTAAGTGTTAGGTTTAAGGTTAGGGTTAGGGTGAGGATTAGGGTTAGGGTAAGGGTAAGGGTTAGGTTTAGGGTTAGGGTTAGGGTTAAATTAGGGTTATGGTTAGGGTAAGGTTAAGGGTTAGGGTTAGGGTTAAGGTAAGGGTAAGGGTTAGGGTTAGGGTTAGCGTTAGGGTAAGGGTTAGGGTTAGGTAGGGTTAGGGTAAGATTTAGGGTTAGGTTTAGGGATAGGGTTAGGGTAAGGGTTATTGTTAGGGTTAGGGTTAGGTTTGGGGTTAGGGTTATGGTAAGGGTAAGGGTTAGGGTTAGGATTAGGTTTAGGGTTAGGGTTAGGTTTGGGGTTAGGGTAAGGATAAGGGTTAGGGTTAAGGTTAGGGTTAGTGTTAGGGTTAGGATTAGGGTAAGGGTTAGAGTTAGGGTTATGGTTAGGGTTAGGGTAAGGGAAAGTTTTAGGGTTATGTTTAGGGTTGGGGTTAAGGTTAAGGTTAGGGTTAGGGTAAAGATAAGGGTTTGGGTTAGGTTTAGGGTTGGGGGAGGGTTAGGGTTAGGGTTAGGGTAAGGGTAAGGGTTAGAGTTAGGTTTAGGGTTAGGGTTAGGGTTAGGTTAAGGTTATGGTAAGGGTTATGGTTAGGGTTAGGTTTAGATAAAGGTAAGTGTTAGGGTTAGGTTTAGGGTTAGGGTTAGGGTTAGTCTTAGGGTTAGGGTTAGGGTTAGGGAAAGGGTAAGGGTTAGGGTTAGGGTTAGGGTAAGGAATAAGGTTAGTCTTAGGGTTAGAGTAAGAGTTAGGGTTAGTGTGAGGGTTAGCGTTATGGTTAGGGTTAGGGTTACGATAAGGGTAAGGGTTGGGTTTGGGGTTAGGGTTAGTGTAAGGGTTAGGGTTTGGTTTAGGGTTAGGGTTAGGTTTAGGGTTAGGGTAAGGGTAAGGGTTAGGGTTAGGGTTAGGGTTAGGGTAACTGTTAGGGGTAGGGTTAGGGTTAGGGTTAGGGTTAGGGTTATTGTAAGGTTAAAGGTTAGGGTTAGGGTTAGGGTTAGGGTTAGGGTAAGGGTTAGGGGTAGGGTTAGGGTAAGGGTTAGGGTTAGTGTTAGTTTAAGGTAAGGGTAAGGGTTAGAGTTAGTGTTAGGGTTAGGGTTAGGTTTTTATGGTTAGGGTTAGGTTTATGGTTAGGGTAATGGTTAGGGTTAGGTTTAGGGTTAGGGATAGGGGTAGGGTTAGGTTTAGGTTTAGGGTTAGGGTTAGGGTTAGGGTAAGGGTAAGGGTTAGGTTTAGGGTAAGGGTTTGGGGTAGGCTTAGGGTAAGGGTTAGGGTTAGGGTTAGTTTAAGGTAAGGGTAAGGGTTAGAGTTAGTGTTAGGGTTAGGGTTAGGTTTTATGGTTAGGGTTAGGTTTATGGTTAGGGTAATGGTTATGGTTAGGGTTAGGTTTAGATAATGGTAAGTGTTAGGGTTAGGGTTACGGTTAGGGTTAGTCTTAGTCTTAGGGTTAGGGTTAGGGTTAGGTTTAGGGAAAGGGTAAGGGTTAGGGTTAGGGTTAGGGTAAGGATTAGGGTTAGTCTTAGGGTTAGGGTAAGTGTTAGGGTTAGGGTTAGGGTTAGCACTAAGGTTAGGGTTAGGGTTAGGGTAAGGGTAAGGGTTGGGGTTAGGGTTAGGTTTAGGGTAACGATAAGGGTAAGGGTTAGGGTTAGGGTTAGGTTAGGTTTAGGGTAAGGGTTAGGGTTAGGGTTAGTGTTAGGTTTAGGGTTAGGGTAAGGGTTAGGGTTAGGGTTAGGGTTAGGGCAAGGGTTAGGGTTAGGGTTAGGGTTAGGGTTAGGGTTAGGGTTAGGTTAGGGTTAGGTTTAGGGTAACGGTTAGGGAAAGGGTAATGGTTAGGGTTAGTTTTAGGTTTAGGTTTGGGTTAGGGTTAGGGATAGGGTAAGCGTTAGTTTTAGGGTAAGGGTAAAGGTTAGAGTTAGGTTTAGGGTTGGGGTTAAGGTTAGGGTTAGGATTAGGGTAAGGGTAAGGTTAGGGTTAGGGTTAGGGTAAGGGTAAGGTTTAGGTTTAGGGTGAGGGTTAGGGGAAGGGTTAGGGATAGGGTGAGGTTTGGGTTACGGTTACAGTTTAGGGTTCAGGTTAGGGTTAGGGTTAGGGTAAGGGTTAGGGTCAGGGTTAGGGTTAGGGTTATGTTTAGGGTAGGGGTAAGTGTTAGGGTTAGGGTTAGGTTTAGGGAAAGGGTTAGGGTTAGGGTTAGGGTTAGGGTTAGCATTAAGGTTAGGTTTAGGGATAGGGTAAGGGGAAGGGTTAGGGTTAGTGTTAGGGTTATGTTAAGGGTTAGGGTTAGGGTTAGGGTTAGGATTACGGTTAGTGTTAGGGTTTGGGTTAGGGTTAGGGTTAGGGTTAGGATTAGGGTTAGGGTAAGGTTAAGCGTTAGGGTTAGTGTTAGGGTAAGGGCAATGGTTAGGATTAGGGTTAGTGTTAGGGTTAGGGGTTAGGTTTAGGGTTAGGTTAAGGGTTACCGTTAGTGGTAGGGTAAGGGTTAGGGTTAGCGTTAGGGTTAGGGTAATGGTTAGGGTTAGGGTTAGGTTTAGGTTTAGGGATAGGTTTAGGGTAAGGGTTAGGGTTAGGGTTAGGGTTAGGGGTAAGGGTTAGGGTTATGTTTAGGGTTAGGGTAAGGGTAAGGTTTAGGTTTAGGGTTAGGGTTAGGGGTTAGTGTTAGGGCTAAGTTTAGGGTTAGGGTAAGGGTAAGTGTTAGGTTTAGGGTTAGGGTTAGGGTTCGGATGAGGGTAAGGGTTAGCGTTAGTGTTAAGGTTAGGTGTTAGGGTTAGGGTAAGGGTAAGTGTTAGGGTTAGAGGTTAGGGTTAGTGTTAGGGTTCGGTTTAGGGTTAGGGTTAGGGTTAGCATTAAGTTTAGGGTTAGGGATAGGGTAAGGGTAAGGGTTAAGTTTAGGGTTAGAGGTTAGCATTAAGGTTAGAGTTAGGGTTGGGGTTAGGATAAGGTTAAGTGATAGGGTTAGGGTGAGGGTTAGGGTTAGGATAAGGGTAAGGGTTAGGGTTAGGGTTAGGGTTAGGTTTAGGGTTAGGGTTCGGTAAGGTATAGGATTAGGGTTAGGGTTAGGGTTAGGTTTAGAGTTAGGTTTATGATTAGGGTAACGGCAAGGGTTACGGTTTGGGTTAGGGTTAGTTTTAGGTGTTAGGGTTAACGTTAGGGTTAGGGTAAGGTTAGGGTTAGGGTCAGGGTTAGGGTTAGGGTAAGGGTAAGTGTTAGGGTTAGGGTTAGGCTTAGGGGAAGGGTAAGGGGAAGGGTTAGGGTTAGGTTTAGGGTAAGGGTTAGGATTAGGGTTAGGGTAAGAGTAAGTGTTAGGGTTAGGGTTAGGGTTAGGTTTAGGGTTAGGTTTAGGATAGGGTTAGGGTTAGGGTTAGGGTAAGGATAAGTGTTAGGGTTAGATTTAGGTTTAGGGTAAGGGTAAGGGTTAGGGTTAGAGTTAGGGTTAGGGTTACGGGTTAGTTTTAGGGTTAGGGTTAGAGTAAAGGTTAGGGTTAGGGTTAGCGTTAGGGTAAGGATTAGGGTTAGGGTTAGGGTTAGAGGTAGGTTTGGGGTTAGGGTTAGGGTAAGGGTAAGGGTTAGGGTTAGGGTTAGGCTTAGTTTTAGGGTTAGGGTTAGGGTTAGGGTTGGAGTAGGGTAAGGGTAAGGTTTATTATTATGGTTAGGGTTAGGGTTTGGGTTAGGGTAAGGGTTAGGGTTAGGGTAAGGGTTAGGGTTAGGGTTAGGGTTAGGGTTAGTGTTAGGTTTATGTTTAGGGTTAGGGTAAGGGTAAGCTTAGGGTTGGGTTAGTGTTAGGGAAAGGGTAAGGGTTAAGTTTAGGGTTAGGGTAAGGATTAGGGTTAGGGTTAGGGTTAGGGTAAGGGAAAGGTCAAGGGTTAGGTTTAGGGTTAGGGTTAGGGTAAAGGTAAGTGTTAGGGTTAGGGTTGGGTTAGCATTAGGTTTAGGGGTTAGGGTTAGGGTAAGGGTAAGGGTTAGGGTTAGAGTTAGGATTAGGGATAGTGTTAAGGTTAGGGTTAGGGTTAGGGTTAGGGTAAGGGTTAGGGTTAGGGTTAGGGTTAGTGTAAGGGTTAGGGTTAGGGTTAGGTTTAGGGTTAAGGTTAGAGTTAGGGTTAAGTTAGGATAAGGGTTAGGATTAGGATTAGGGTAAGAATTAGGGTTAGGGCAAGGGTTTGGGAAAGGTAAGTGTTAGGGATAGGGTGAGGGTTAGGGTAAGGTTTAGGGTTAGGGTTATTGTTAGGATAACGGTTAGGGTTAGGCTTAGGGTTAGCATTAAGGTTAGGGTTAGGGTTAGGGTAACGGGGTAGGTTTACGGTTAGGGTTAGAGTTAGGGTTAGGGTAAGGTTAGGGTTTACGGTTAGGGTTATGGTTAGGGTTAGGGTTAAGGTAAGGGTAAGAGTTCAAGTTAGAGTTAGGGTTACGGTTAGGGTAAGGGTTAGTGTTAGGTAGGGTAAGGGTAAGATTTAGGGTTAGGTTTAGGGTTAGGGTTAGGGTAAGGGTTAGTGTTAGGGTTAGGATTAGGGTTAGGGTTAGGGTTATGGTTAGGGTATGGGTAAGGGTTAGGGTTAGGGTTTGATTTAGGTTTAGGGTTAGGGTTAGGGTTAGGGTAAGTGTAAGGTTTAGGGTTAAGGTTATGGTTATGGTTAGGGTTAGGGTTAGGTTAAGGGTTAGGGTTAGGGTTACGGTTAGGTTTAGGGTTAGGGTTAGGGTAAGGGTAAGGGTTAGGGTTATGTTTAGGTTTGGGGTTAAGGTTAGGGTTAGGGTTAGGGTTAGGGTGAGGGTTAGGGTTTGGGTTTAGGTTTCGGGTTAGGGTTAGGGCAAGGGTGAGGGTCAGGGTTAGGATTAGGGTTAGTTTTAGGGTACGGGTAAGAGTTAGGGTTAGGGTTAGGTTTAGGGAAAGGGTAAGGGTTAGGGTTAGGGTTAGGTGTTAGAGTTAAGGTTAGGGTTAGAGTTAGGGTTAGGGTAAGGTTAGGGTTTACGGTTAGGGTTATGGTTAGGGTTAGGGTTAAGGTAAGGTTTAGGGTTAGAGTTAGAGTTAGGGTTACGGTTAGGGTAAGGGTTAGGGTTAGGTAGGGTAAGGGTAAGATTTAGGGTTAGGTTTAGGGTTAGGGTTAGGGTAAGGGTTAGTGTTAGGGTTAGGATTAGGGTTAGGTTTAGGGTTAGGGTTAGGGTAAGGGTAAGGGTTAGGGTTAGGTTTTGATTTAGGGTTAGGGTTAGGGTTAGGGTTAGGGTTAGGGTAAGTGTAAGGTTTAGGGTTAAGGTTATGGTTAGGGTTAGGGTTAGGTTTAGGGTAAGGGTTAGGGTTAGGGTTAGGGTAAGGGTTAGGGTTAGGTTTAGGGTTAGGGTTAGGGTTTAGGGTTAGGGTTAGGGTAAGGGTAAGGGTTAGGGTTATGTTTAGGGTTGGGGTTAAGGTTAGGGTTAGGGTTCGGGTAAGGGTAAGGATTAGGGTTAGGGGAAGGTTTAGGGTTAGGGTTAGGGTGAGGGTTAGGTTTTGGGTTTAGGTTTCGGGTTAGGGTTAGGGTAAGTGTGAGGGTCAGGGTTAGGGTTAGGGTTAGTTTTAGGGTACGGGTAAGAGTTAGAGTTAGGGTTAGGTTTAGGGAAAGGGTAAGTGTTAGGGTTGGGGTTTCGTTTAGGGTTCGGGTAAGGATTAGGTTTCGGGTTAGTGTTATGGTAAGGGTTAGGGTTAGGGTTAGGGTTAGCATTAAGGTTAGGTTTAGGAAAGGGAAAGGGTAAGGGTTAGGGTTAGGGTTAGGTGTTAGAGTTAAGGTTAGGGTTAGTGTTAGGGTTAGGGTTAGGTTTAGGTTTAGGGTTAGGGTTAGTGTAGGTTAAGGGTAAGTGTTAGGTTAGTGTTAGGGTTAGGTTTAGGATAAGGGTAAGGGTTAGGTTTATTATTATGGTTAGGGTTAGGGTTTGGGTTAGGGTAAGGGTTAGGGTTAGGGTAAGGGTTAGGGTTAGGGTTAGGGTTAGTGTTAGGTTTATGTTTAGGGTTAGGGTAAGGGGAAGCTTAGGGTTGGGTTAGTGTTAGGGAAAGGGTAAAGGTTAGGTTTAGGGTTAGAGTAAGGATTAGGGTTAGGGTTAGGTTTAGGGTAAGGGAAAGGTCAAGGGTTAGGTTTAGGGTTAGGGTTAGGGTAAGGGTAAGTGTTAGGGTTAGGGTTAGGTTAGCATTAGGTTTAGGGTTAGGGTTAGGGTAAGGGTAAGGGTTAGGGTTAGAGTTAGGATTAGGGATAGTGTTAAGGTTAGGGTTAGGGTTAGGGTTAGGGTAAGGTTTAAGGTTAGGTTTAGTGTTAGGGAAAGGGTAAGGGTTAGGGTTTGGTTTAGGGTTAGGGTTAGGGTTGGGTTTGGGGTTAGGGTTAGGGTAAGGGTAAGGGTTAGGGTTAGGGTTAGGCTTAGTTTTAGGGTTAGGGTTAGGGTTAGGGTTGGAGTAGGGTAAGGGTAAGGTTTATTATTATGGTTAGGGTTAGGGTTTGGGTTAGGGTAAGGGTTAGGGTTAGGGTAAGGGTTAGGGTTAGGGTTAGGGTTAGTGTTAGGTTTATGTTTAGGGTTAGGGTAAGGGGAAGCTTAGGGTTGGGTTAGTGTTAGGGAAAGGGTAAGGGTTAGGTTTAGGGTTAGAGTAAGGATTAGGGTTAGGGTTAGGGTTAGGGTAAGGGAAAGGTCAAGGGTTAGGTTTAGGGTTAGGGTTAGGGTAAGGGTAAGTGTTAGGGTTAGGGTTAGGTTAGCATTAGGTTTAGGGTTAGGGTTAGGGTAAGGGTAAGGGTTAGGGTTAGAGTTAGGATTAGGGATAGTGTTAAGGTTAGGGTTAGGGTTAGGGTTAGGGTAAGGTTTAAGGTTAGGTTTAGTGTTAGGGAAAGGTTAAGGGTTAGGGTTTGGTTTAGGGTTAGGGTTAGGGTTGGGTTTGGGGTTAGGGTTAGGGTAAGGGTAAGGGTTAGGTTTAGGGTTAGGAGTAGGGTGAGGGTTAGGGTAAGATTTAGGGTTAGGGTTAGGGTAAGTTTCGGGTTAGGGTTAGGGTTAGGGTTAGCGTAAGGTTTAGGGTTAGGGTTAGGGTTAGCATTAAGGTTAGGGTTAGGGTTGGGGTAAGGGTAAGGGGTAGGGGTAGGGTTAGGTTTAGGGATAGAGTGAGGGTTAGTGTTAGGTTTAGGGTTAGGGTTAAGGTTAGGGTTAGTGTTAGTGTAAGAGTAAGGGTTAGGGTTAGGGTTAGGGTTAGGGTTAAGTTTAGAGTTAGGGTTAGGGTTAGGCTAAGGGTTAGGGGTAGGGGTAGAGTAAGGGTTAGGGTTAGTGTTAGGGTTAGGGTAAGGGTTAGGGTTAGGGTTAGGGTTAGTGTAAGGGTAAGGGTTAGGGTTAGGGTTAGGGTTAAGATTAGAGTTAGGGTTAAGTTAGGATAAGGGTTAGGATTAGGATTAGGGTAAGAATTAGGGTTAGGGCAAGGGTTTGGGAAAGGTAAGTGTTAGAGATAGGGTGAGGGTTAGGGTAAGGTTTAGGGTTAGGGTTAGTGTTAGGATAACGGTTAGGGTTAGGCTTAGGGTTAGCATTAAGGTTAGGTTTAGGGTTAGGGTAACGGGGTAGGTTTAGTGTTAGGGTTAGAGTTAGGGTTAGAGTAAGGTTAGGGTTTACGGTTAGGGTTATGGTTAGGGTTAGGGTTAAGGTAAGGGTAAGAGTTCGAGTTAGAGTTAGGGTTACGGTTAGGGTAAGGGTTAGGGTTAGGTAGGGTAAGGGTAAGATTTAGGGTTAGGGTTAGGGTAAGGGTTAGTTTTAGGGTTAGGATTAGGGTTAGGTTTAGGGTTAGGGTTAGGGTAAGGGTAAGGGTTAGGGTTAGGGTTTGATTTAGGGTTAGGGTTAGGGTTAGGGTTAGGGTAAGTGTAAGGTTTAGGGTTAAGGTTATGGTTAGGGTTAGGGTTAGGGTTAGGGTAAGGGTTAGGGTTAGGGTAAGTGTTAGGGTTAGGGTAAGGGTTAGGGTTAGGTTTAGGTTTAGGGTTAGGGTTATGTTTAGGTTTGGGGTTAAGGTTAGGGTTAGGGTTCGGGTAAGGGTAAGGGTTAGGGTTAGGGGAAGGTTTAGGGTTAGGGTTAGGGTGAGGGTTAGGGTTTGGGTTTAGGTTTCGGGTTAGGGTTAGGGTAAGGGTGAGGGTCTGGGTTAGGGTTAGGGTTAGTTTTAGGGTACGGGTAAGAGTTAGGGTTAGGGTTAGGTTTAGGGAAAGGTTAAGGGTTAGGGTTAGGGTTAGGTGTTAGAGTTAAGGTTAGGGTAAGAGTTAGGGTTAGGGTAAGGTTAGGGTTTACGGTTAGGGTTATGGTTAGGGTTAGGGTTAAGGTAAGGGTTAGGGTTAGAGTTAGAGTTAGGGTTACGGTTAGGGTAAGGGTTAGGGTTAGGTAGGGTAAGGGTAAGATTTAGGGTTAGGTTTAGGGTTAGGGTTAGGGTAAGGGTTAGTGTCAGGGTTAGGATTAGGGTTAGGTTTAGGGTTAGGGTTAGGGTAAGGGTAAGGGTTAGGGTTAGGGTTGGATTTAGGGTTAGGGTTAGGGTTAGGGTTAGGGTAAGTGTAAGGTTTACGGTAAAGGTTATGGTTAGGGTTAGGGTTAGGGTTAGGGTAAGGTTAGGGTTAGGGTTAGGGTAAGGGTTAGGGTTAGGTTTAGGGTTAGGGTTAGGGTTTAGGGTTCGGGTTAGGGTAAGGGTAAGGTTTAGGGTTATGTTTAGGGTTGGGGTTAAGTTTAGGGTTAGGGTTCGGGTAAGGGTAAGGATTAGGGTTAGGGGAAGGTTTAGGGTTAGGGTTAGGGTGAGGGTTAGGTTTTGGGTTAAGGTTTCGGGTTAGGGTTAGGGTAAGTGTGAGGGTCAGGGTTAGGGTTAGGGTTAGTTTTAGGGTACGGGTAAGAGTTAGAGTTAGGGTTAGGTTTAGGGAAAGGGTAAGGGTTAGGGTTGGGGTTTGGTTTAGGGTTCGGGTAAGGATTAGGTTTCGGGTTAGTGTTATGGTAAGGGTTAGGGTTAGGGTTAGGGTTAGCATTAAGTTTAGGTTTAGGAAAGGGAAAGGGTTACGGTTAGGGTTAGGGTTAGGTGTTAGAGTTAAGGTTAGGGTTAGTGTTAGGTTTAGGGTTAGGTTTAGGTTTAGGGTTAGGGTTAGGTTAGGTTAAGGGTAAGTGTTAGGTTAGGGTTAGGGTTATGTTTAGGATAAGGGTAAGGGTTAGGGTTACAGTTACTGTTAGGTTTAGGTTTACGTATTAGGGTTGGGGTTAGCGTTAGGGTTAGGTTAGGGATAGGATTAGGGTTAGCTTTGGGTTAGGATTAGGCTTAGGCTTAGGCTTAGGGTTAGGGTTAGGTTTAGGGTTAGGGTTAGGGTTAGGGTAAGGCTAAGGGTTAAGGTGATGGTTAGGGTTAGGGTTAGGGGTTAGGGTTAGGGTTAGGGTTAGGGTAAGGTTAGGGTTCGGGTCAGGGTTAGGGTTAGGGTAAGGGTAAGTGTTAGGGTTAGGGTTATGCTTAGGGGTAGGGTAAGGGTAAGGGTTAGGATTAGGGTTAGGGTTACAGTAAGGGTTAGGGTTAGGGTTAGGGTAAGGGTAAGTGTAAGGGTTAGGATTAGGGTTAGGGTTACAGTAAGGGTTAGGGTAAGGGTTAGGGTTAGAGTTAGGATTAGGGTACGGGTTAGGGTTAGGGTTAAGGTTAGGGTTAGTTTTAGGGTTAGGGTAAGGGTAAGGGCATGGGTTAGGGTTAGGTTTAGGGTTAGGGTAAGTGTTAGGGTAAGGGTTAGAGTTACGGTTAGTGTTAGGGTTAGGGTAAGGGTTAGGGTTAGGATTAGGGTAAGGGTAAGTGTTAGGTTTAGGGTTAGGATAAGGGTAAGTGTTAGGGTTAGGGTTAAATTTAGGGGTTAGGTTTAGGGTAATGGTAAGGTTTAGGGTTAGGGGTTAGGGTTAGGTTTAGGTTTAGGGTTAGTGTTAGGGTAAGCGTACGAGTTAGGGTTAGGGTAAGGGTTAGGGTTAGGGTTAGGTTTAGGGTTAGGGTTAGGGGAAGGATAAGGCTTAGGGTTAGGTTTAGGGTTAAGGTTAGGGTTAGTGTTAGGGTTAGGGTTAGAGTTAGTGTAAGGGTAAGGGTAAGGGTTAAGGTTAGGGTTAGGGTTAGGGTTTAGGATTAGGGTTAGGGTTAGGGTAAGGGTAAGGGTTAGGGTTAGTGTTAGGGTTACGGTTAGGGATTAGGGTTAAGGTTAGGGTTAGGGTAAGGTTAGGGTTAGAGTCTGGGTTAGGGTTAGGGTTAGGGTTAGGGGTAGGGTTAGGGTTAGGGTAAGGTTTAGGGTTATTTTTAGGGTAAGGGTAAGTGTTAGGGTTAGTGTTAGGGTTACGGTTAGGTTTAGGGTAAGGGTTAGGGTTAGGGTTAGATTTAGGGTTTTAGTTAGGTTTAAGGTTTCCGTTAGGGTTAGGGTTAGGGTATGGATACGTTTTAGGGTTAGGGTTAGGATTAGGGTTAGGGTAAGGTTAAGGTTTAAGGTTAGGGGTAGGGGTCAGTGTTAGGGTTAGGTTTGTTTAGGGTTAGGGTTAGGGTAAGGGTTAGCTTTAGGGTTAGGGTTAGGGTTAGGTTTAGGGTAAGGTTTAGGGTTAGGTTTAGGGTTAGGTTTAGCGTTAGGTTTATTGTAAGGGTTAGGCTTAGGGTTTGGGTTAGGATAAGTGTAAGGATTAGGATTAGGGTTAGGGTTATGTTTAGGGATAGGGGTTAACGTTTGGGTTAAGGTTAGGGTTAGGTTTAGTGTTAGCGTTAGGGTAAGGGTAAGGGGTAGGGTTAGCATTAGGATTAGGATTATGGTTACATGTAGGGTTAGGGTTAGGGTTATGGTAAGGTTTGGAGTTACATTTAGGGTTAGGGTAACGGTAAGGGTTAGGGTTAGGGTTAGGGTTAGGGTAAGGTTAAGGTTAGGGTTAGTGTTAGGGTTAGGGTTAGGTTTAGGTTTAGGGTTAGAGTAAGGGTAAGGGTTAGGGTTAGGGTTAGGGTTAAGGTTAGGGCTAGTGTTAGGGTTAGGGTTAGGGTTAGTGTAAGGGTAAGATTTAGCTTTAGGGTTAGTGTTAAGGTTAGAGTTAGGGTTAGGGTGAGGCTAAGGGTTAAATTTAGAGTTAGGGTAAGGGTTAGGGTTACGGTAAGTGTTAGGGTTAGGGTTAGGGTAAGGGTTAGGTTTAGGGTTAAAGTTAGGGTTAGGGGTTAGGGTTAGGGTTAGGGTTAGGGTTAGGTTTAGGGTTTGGGTTAGGATAAGTCTATGGGTTAGGTTTAGGGTTAGGGTTAGGGTTAGGTTTAGGATTAGGGTTAGGGTAAGGGTAACGGTTAGGGTTAGAATTAGGTTTAGGGTAAGGTTTATGGTTAGGGTTAGGTTTAGGGTTAGGGTTATGTTGAGGGTAAGGGTTAGGGTTAGGTTTAGGGTTGGGGGTTAGGTCTAGCTTTAGGGTTAGGTTTAGGGTGAGGTTAGGGTTAGGGTTAGGGGTTAGTTTTAATGTTATGGTTATGGTTATGGTTAGAGTTAGGGTTAGGATAAGGGTAAGTGTTAGGGTAAGGGTTAGGGTAGGGTAAGTTTTAGGGTTAGGGTTAGGGTTAGGTTTAGGGTTAGTTTTAGGTTAGGGTTAGGGTTAGGGTAAGGGTAAGGGTTAGTGTTAGGGTTAGGTTTAGGTTTAGGGTAAGGGTTAGGGTTATGTTTAAGGTAAGGGTAAGGTTTAGGGTTAGGGTTAGGGTTAGTGTCAGGGTAATGGTAAGGGTTAGGATTAGGGTTAGGGTTAGGTTTGGGTTATGGTTAGGGTAAGGGTAAGAGTTAGATTTAGGGTTAGGGTCAGTTTCATGGTTAGGGTTAGGGTTAGGGTTAGGGTAAGGTTGGGGTTAGTATCAGGATTAGGGTTAGGGTAATGGTAAGTGTTAGATTAGGGTTAGGCTTAGGTTTAGGGTAAGGGAAAGGTTTAGGGTTAGGTTTAGGGTTAGGTTAAGGGTTAGGGTTATGGTTAGGGTTAGGGTTATGGTTAGGGTGAGCGTTAGGTTTAGGGTTAGCGTTAGGAGTTGGGGTTATGGTTAGGGTAATGGTTTGGGTTAGGGTTAGGGTAAGGGTAAGGGTTAGGGTTAAGTTTAGGGTTAGGGTTAGGGTTATGGTAAGGGTTAGGGTTAGGGTAAGGGTTAGGGTTAGGTTTATGGTTAGGGTTAGGGTTAGGGTTAGGGTAAGGATAAGGGTTAGGGTTGGGGTTAGGGTTTGGGGAAGGGTTAGGACTAGGGTTAGGGTTAGGATTAGGGTTAGGGGTTAGGGTTCGGTTTAGGGTTAGTTTTAGGGTAAAGGTTAGGGTCAGAGATAGGGTTAGGGTTAGGTTTAGGGTAGGGGTAAGGGTTAGGGTTATGGTTAGGTTTAGGAAAGTGTAAGGGTTAGAGTTAGCGTTTGGATTAGGGTTGGGGTAAAGATTAGGTTTCGGGTTAGTGTTAGGGTAAGGGTTAGTGTTAGGGTTAGGGTTAGCATTAAGGTTAGGGTTAGGGATAGGGTAAGGGTAAGGGTTAGGGTTAGGGTTAGGGTTAGGCTTAGGGTTAGGGTTAGGGTAATGTATAGGATTAGGGTTAGTGTTAGGGTTAGGTTTAGAGTTAGGGTTAGGGTTAGGGTAACGGTAAGGGTTAGGGTTAGGTTTAGGGTTAGGGTAAGGGTAAGGGTTAGGGTGAGGGTTAGGGTTAGTGTAAGGGTAAGTGTTAGGGTTAGGGTCAGGGTTAGGGTTAGGGTAAATGTAAGTGTTAGGGTTAGGGTTAGGCTTAGGGGTAGGGTAAGGGTAAGGGATAGGGTTAGGGTTAGGGTTAGGGTAAGTTTTATGTTTAGGGTTAGGCTAAGTGTAAGTGTTAGGTTTAGGGTTAGGTTTAGTTTTAGCGTTAGGGTAAAGGTTAGGGTTTGGGTTGGGTTAGGGTATAGGTGAGGGTTAGGGTTAGGATTAGGGTTAAGTTTAGAGTAAGGTAAGGGTTAGGGGTAGGTTTAGGGTTAGGGGTAGGTTTAGGGTAGTGTTAGGGTAAGGGTAAGGGTTAGGTTTAGGGTTAGGGTTAGGGTTAAGGTTATGGTTAGGGTTAGGGTTGGGGTTATGGTAAGGGTAAGGTTTAGGGTAAAGGTTATAGTTAGGGTTAGGGTTAAGGTTAGGTTGAGGTTTAGGGTAAGGTTAAGGGTAAGGGTTAGGGTTAGGGTTAGGGTTAGGGTTAAGGTTAGGCTTAGGGTTTGGGTAAGGGTAAGGGATAAGGTTAGGGTTTGGGGTAGTTTTAGGGTTAGGCTAAGGGTTAGGGTTAGGGTTAGGGTTAGGGAAGGGTAAGGTTAGGGTTAGGGTTAGGGTAAGGGTAAGGGTTAAGGTTAGGGTTAGGGGTAGTTTTAGGGATAGGCTAAGGGTTAGGGTTAGGGTTAGAGTTTGGGAAGGGTAAGGTTTAGTGTTAAGGTTAAGGTTAGGAGTTAGGGTTAGATGTAGGGTTAGGGTTAGGGTTATGGATTCGGGTTAGGGTTAGGTTTAGGGTTAGGGTTAGGGATATGGTAAGTTTTAGGTTTAGGTTTAGGGTAAGGGTAAGGTTTTGGGTTAGGTTTAGGGTTAGGTCTAGGTTTATGGTTAGGGTTAGGGTAAGTGTAAGTGTTAGGGTTAGGTTTAGGGTTGGGCTTAAGGTAAGGGTTAGGGTTAGGGTAAGGGTTAAGGTTAGGGTAAGGGTAAGGGTTAGGGTTAGGGTTAGGGTTAGGTTTAGGTTTACGGTTAGGGTTAGGGTTAGGGTTAGGGTTAGGTTTAGGGTTAGGTTTAGGGTTAGGGTTAGGGTAAGGTTAAGGCTTAGAGTTAGGGTTAGGGTTAAGGTTAGAGTTAGGGTTAGGGTTAGGCTAAGGGTTAGGTTTAGAGTTGGAGTAAGGGTTAGGGTTACAGTAAGGGTTAGTATTAGGGTTAGGGTTAGGGTTAGGGTAAGGATTAGGGTTAGGGTTAGGGTTAGGGTTAGGGAAAGGGTTAGGTTTAGGGTTAGGGGTAGCATTAAGGTTAGGGTTAGGGTTAGGGTAAGGGTAAGGGTTAGGGTTAGGGTTAAAGTTAGGGTTAGGGGTTAGGGTTAGGTTTAAGGTTAGGTTTAGGGTTAGGGTTAGCGTTAGGGTTAGGGTTAGGTTTAGGTTTAGGTTTAGGTTTAGGGTTAGCGTTTATGGTTAGGGTTAGGTTTTGGGTTAGGGTTATGGTAAGTGTAAGGGTTAGGGTTAGATTTCGGTTTAGGGTATGGTTTAGGGTTATTGTTAGGTTTAGGGTTAGGTTAAGGGTAAGGGTTAGGGTTAGGGTTAGGGTTGGGGGTTAGGGCTAGCTTAGGGTTAGGTTTAGGGTGAGGTTAGGGTTAGGGTTAGGCGTTAGGTTTAATGTTATGGTTATGGTTAGGGTTTTGTTAGGGTTAGGTTTAGGGTTAGGGTTAGGGTTAGGGTTAGGGTTAGGGTAAGGGTAAGTGTTAGGGTAAGGGTTAGGGTTAGGGTAAGTTTTAGGGTTAGGGTTAGGGTTAGGTTTAGGGTTAGTTTTAGGTTAGAGTTAGGGTTAGGGTAAGGGTAAATGTTAGGGTTAGGGTTAGGTTTAGGTTTAGGGTAAGGGTTAGGGTTAGGTTTAGGGTAAAGGTAAGGTTTAGGGTTAGGGTTAGTGTTAGGGTAAGGTAAGGCTTAGGGGTAGGGTGAGGTTTGGGTTAGGGTTAGGGTTAGGGTAAGGGTTAGGGTTAGATTTAGGGTTAGGGTTAGTTTCAGGGTTAGGTTTGGGTTAGGGTTAGGGTTAGGATAAGGTTAGGGTTAGTGTCAGGGTTAGGGTTAGGGTAAGGGTTAGTGTGAGGATTAGGGTTAGGCTTAGGGTTAGGGTAAGGGAAAGGGTTAAGTTTAGGGTTAGGGTTAGGGAAAGGTTTAGGTTTAGGGTTAGGGTTAGGGTGAGCGTTAGGTTTAAGGTTAGCATTAGGAGTTGGGGTTATGGTTAGGGTAAGGGTTTGGGTTAGGGTTAGGGTTAGGGTTAGGGTTAGGTTTAGGGTTTGGGTTAGGATAAGGCTATGGGTTAGGTTTAGGGTTAGGGTTAGGGTTAGGATTAGGGTTAGGGTAAGTGTAAGGGTTAGGGTTAGGGTTAGGGTTAGGGTTAGGGTTAGGGTTAAAGTTAGGGTTAGGGGTTAGGGTTAGGTTTAAGGTTAGGTTTAGGGTTAGGGTTAGCGTTAGGGTTAGGGTTAGGTTTAGGTTTAGGTTTAGGGTTAGGGTTAGGGTAAGGGTAAGGCTTAGGTTTAGGGTTAGGGTTAAGGATAGGGTTAGTGTTAGAGTTAGGGTTTGTGTAAGGGTAAGATTTAGGTTTATGATTAGGGTTAAGGTTAGAGTTAGGGTTAGGGTTAGGCTAAGGTTAGGTTTAGAGTTAGAGTAAGAGTTAGGGTTAGAGTAAGGGTTAGGGTTAGGGTTAGGGTTAGGGTTAGGGTAAGGATTAGGGTTAGGGTTAGGGTTAGGGTTAGGGTAAGGGTTAGGTTTAGGGTTAGGGGTAGCATTAAGGTTAGGGTTAGGGTTAGGCTAAGGGTAAGGGTTAGGGTTAGGGTTAAAGTTAGGGTTAGGGGTTAGGGTTAGGTTTAGGGTTAGGTTTAGGGTTTGGGTTAGGATAAGGCTAAGGGTTAGGTTTAGGTTTATGGTTAAGGTTAGGTTTTGGGTTAGGGTTAGGGTAAGTGTAAGGGTTAGGGTTAGAGTTCGGTTTAGGGTATGGTTTAGGGTTATTGTTAGGTTTAGGGTTAGGTTAAGGGTAAGGGTTAGGGTTAGGGTTAGGGTTGGGGGTTAGGGCTAGCTTAGGGTTAGGTTTAGGGTGAGGTTAGGGTTAGGGTTAGGCGTTAGGTTTAATGTTATGGTTATGGTTATGGTTTTGTTAGGGTTAGGTTTAGGGTTAGGGTTAGGGTTAGGGTTAGGGTTAGGGTAAGGGTAAGTATTAGGGTAAGGGTTAGGGTTACGGTAAGTTTTAGGGTTAGGGTTAGGGTTAGGTTTAGGGTTAGTTTTAGGTTAGAGTTAGGGTTAGGGTAAGGGTAAATGTTAGGGTTAGGGTTAGGTTTAGGTTTAGGGTAAGGGTTAGGGTTAGGTTTAGGGTAAGGGTAAGGTTTAGGGTTAGGGTTAGTGTTAGGGTAAGGTAAGGCTTAGGGGTAGGGTGAGGTTTGGGTTAGGGTTAGGGTAAGGGTTAGGGTTAGAATTAGGGTTAGGGTTAGTTTCAGGGTTAGGGTTAGGGTTAGGGTTAGGGTTAGGATAAGGTTAGGGTTAGTGTCAGGGTTAGGGTTAGGGTAAGGGTAAGTGTGAGGATTAGGGTTAGGCTTAGGGTTAGGGTAAGGGAAAGGGTTAAGTTTAGGGTTAGGGTTAGGGAAAGGTTTAGGTTTAGGGTTAGGGTTAGGGTGAGCGTTAGGTTTAAGGTTAGCATTAGGAGTTGGGGTTATGGTTAGGGTAAGGGTTTGGGGTAGGGTTAGGGTTAGGGTTAGGGTTAGGTTTAGGGTTTGGGTTAGGATAAGACTATGGGTTAGGTTTAGGGTTAGGGTTAGGGTTAGGGTTAGGATTAGGGTTAGGGTAAGTGTAAGGGTTAGGGTGAGATTTAGGTTTAGGGTAAGGTTTAGGGTTAGGGCTAGGTTTAGGGTTAGGGTTAGGTTAAGGGTAAGGGTTAGGGTTAGGGTTAGGGTTGGGGGTTAGGGATAGCTTTAGGTTTAGGTTTAGGGTGTGGTTAGGGTTAGGGTTAGGGGTTAGTTTTAATGTTATGGCTATGGTTAGGGTTAGGGTTAGGGTTAGGATAAGGGTAAGTGTTAGGGTAAGGGTTAGCATTAGGGTAAGTTTTAGGGGTAGGGTTATGGTTAGGTTTAGGGTTAGTCTTAGGTTAGGGTTAGGGTTAGGGTAAGGGTAAGGGTTAGGGTTATGGTTAGGTTTAGGTTTAGGGTAAGGGTTAGGGTTAGGTTTAGGGTAAGGGTAAGTTTTAGGGTTAGGGTTAGTGTTAGGGTAATGGTAAGGGTTAGGGTTAGGGTTAGGTTCGGGTTATGGTTAAGGTAAGGGTAAGGGTTAGATTTAGGGTTAGGGTTAGTTTCAGGATTAGGGTTAGGGTTAGGGTTAGGGTTAGGGTAAGGGTAAGGGTTAGGGTTATGGTTAGGTTTAAGTTTAGGGTAAGGGTTAGCGTTAGGTTTAGGGTAAGGGTAAGGTTTAGGGTTAGGGTTAGTGTTAGGGTAATGGTAAGGGTTAGGGTTAGGGTTAGGGTTAGGTTTGGGTTATGGTTAGGGTAAGGGTAAGGGTTAGATTTAGGGTTAGGGTTAGTTTCAGGGTTAGGGTTAGGGTTAGGGTTAGGGTTAGGGTAAGGTTTGGGTTAGTATCAGGGTTAGGGTTAGGGTAAGGGTAAGTGTTAGATTAGGGTTAGGCTTAGGGTTAGGGTAAGGGAAAAGGTTAGGGTAAGGGTTAGGGTTAGGGTAAGGGTTAGGGTTCGGGTTAGGGTTAGGGTTAGGGTGAGCGTTAGGTTTAGGGTTAGCGTTAGGAGTTGGGGTTATTGTTAGGGTAATGGTTTGGGTTAGGGTTAGGGTAAGGGTAAGGGTTAGGGTTAAGTTTAGGGTTAGGTTTATGGTTATGGTAAGGGTTAGGGTTAGGGTAAGTGTTAGGGTTAGGTTTATGGTTAGGGTTAGGTTTAGGGTAAGGGTTAGGGTTAAGTTTAGGATTGCTGTTAAGTTTAGGTTTAGGGTTAGGGTAAGGATAAGGGTTAGGGTTAGGGTTAGGGTTTGGGGAAGTGTTAGGGTTAGGGTTTGGGTGAGGGTTAGGGTTAGGGTTGGGGTTAGGGTTAGGGTTAGGATAAGGGGAAGGCTTAGGGTTAGGGTTAAGGTTAGGGGTTAAGGTTAGGGTAAGGGTAAGGTTTAGGGTTAGGGTTAGGTGTTAGTGTTAAGGATAGGGTTAAGGTTAGGATTACGGTTAGGGTTAGGGTAAGGCTAAGGTTAGGGTTAGTGTTAGGGTTAGGGTTAGGTTTAGGTTTAGGGTTAGAGTAAGGGTAAGGGTTAGGGTTAGGGTTAGGGTTAAGGTTAGGGGTAGTGTTAGGGGTAGGGTTAGGGATAGTGTAAGGGTAAGATTTAGCTTTAGGGTTAGTGTTAAGGTTAGAGTTAGGGTTAGGGTGAGGCTAAGGGTTAGGTTTAAGGTTAGGGTAAGGGTTAGGGTTACGGTAAGGGTTAGGGTTAGGGTAAGGTTTAGGGTAAGGATTATTGTTAGGGTTAGGGTAAGGGTTAGGGTTAGGGTTAGGGTTAGGGTGAGCGTTAGGTTTAAGGTTAGCGTTAGGAGTTGTGGTTATGGTTAGGGTAAGGGTTTGGGTTAGGGTTAGGGTAAGGGTAAAGGTTAGGGTTAAGGTTAGGTTTAGGGTTAGGGTTATGGTAAGGGTTAGGGTTAGGGTAAGGGTTAGGGTTAGGTTTATGGTTAGGGTTAGGTTTAGGTAAGGGTTAGGGTTAGGTTTAGGGTTGGGGTTAAGTTTAGGGTTAGGGTTAGGGTAAGGATAAGGGTTAGTGTTAGGGTTAGGGTTTGGGGAAGGGTTATGGTTAGGGTGAGGGTGAGGGTTAGGGTTAGGGTTAGGGGGTAGGGTTCGGGTTATGGTTAGTGTTAGGGTAAGGGATAGGGTCAGAGATAGGGTTAGGGTTAGGTTTAGGGTAAGGGTAAGGGTAAGGGTTATGGTTAGGTTTGGGGAAAGTGTAAGGGTTAGGGTTAGCGTTTGGGTTAGGGTTCCGGTAAGGATTAGGTTTCGGGTTTGTGTTAGGGTAAGGGTTAGTGTTAGGGTTAGGGTTAGCATTAAGGTTAGGGTTAGGGATAGGGTAAGGGTAAGGTTTAGGGTTAGGTTTAGGTTTAGGGTCAGGGGATAGAGTTAAGGTTAGGGTTAGGGTTATGTTAGGGTTAGGTTTAGGGTTAGGGTTAGGGTTAGTGTTAGGATAAGGGTAAGGGTTAGGGTTAGGGTTAGGGTTTGGTTTAGGGTTAGGGGTTAGCGTTAGGGTTAGGGTTAGGTTAGCGTTAGGGTTAGGGTTAGGGTTAGGTTTGGGTTAGGTTTAGGCTTAGTGTTAGGGTTAGGTTTAGGGTTAGGGTTGGTTTAGGCTTAGGGTTACGGTTAGGCTTAGGGTTAGGGTTAGGCTAAGGTATAGGCTTAGGGTTAGTGTTAGGGTTAGCTTTAGAGTTAGAGTTAGGGTTAGGGTAACGGTAAGGGTTAGGGTTAGGGTTAGTGTTAGGGTAAGGGTAAGGGTTAGGGTGAGGGTTAGGGTTAGTCTAAGGGTAAGTGTTAGGTTTAGGGTCAGGGTTAGGGTTAGGTAAATGTAAGTGTTAGGGTTAGGGTTAGGCTTAGGTGTAGGTAAGGGTAAGGATTAGGGTTAGGGTTAGGGTTAGGGATAGGTTTAGGGTAAGTGTTAGGGTTAGGTAGGGTAAGGGTAAGATTTAGGGTTAGGGTCAGGGTTAGGGTTAGGGTAATTGTTAGGGTTATGGTTAGGGTTACGGTTAGGTTTAGGGTTAGGGTTAGGGTTAGGGTTAGGTTTAGGGTTAGGGTAAGTGTAAGTGTTAGGGTTCGGGGTAGGATTAGGGTAAGGGTTAGGGTTAGGGTTAGAGTTAGGGGTTAGTGTTAGGGTTAGGTTTAGGGTTAGGGTTAGGGTAAAGGTTAGGGTTAGGTTTGGGTTAGGGTAAGGGTTAGGGTTAGGGTTAGGTTTAGGGTTAGGTTTAGAGGAAGGTAAGGGTTAGGGGTAGGTTTAGGGTTAGGGTTATGGTTAGGGTTAGGGTTAGGGTAAGGGTTTGGTTTAGGGTTATGGTTAGGGTTAAGGTTATGGTTAGGGTTAGGGTTACGGTAAGGGTAAGGTTTAGGGTAAGGTTTATGGTTAGGGTTAGGGTTAAGGTTAGGGTTAGGGTTAGGGTAAGGTTAAGGGTAAGGGTTAGGGTTAGGGTTAGGTTAAGGGTTAGGGTTAGGGTAAGGTCAAGGGTTAGGGTTAGGGTTAGTGTTTGGTTTAGGGTTAAGGTTAGGGTTAGTGTTAGGGTACGGGTTAGGGTTAGGTTTAGGGATAGGGTTAGTGTTAGGTTTAGGGTTAGAGTTAGGGTTAGGGTAAGGGTAAGGTTTACAGTTAGGGTTAGGTTTAGGGTTAAGTTAGGGTAAGGGTTAGGGTTAGGGTTAGGGATAGGTTTAGGGTAAGTGTTAGGGTTAGGTAGGGTAAGGGTAAGATTTAGGGTTAGGGTCAGGGTTAGGGTTAGGTAAGCGTTAGGGTTACGGTTAGGGTTAGGGTTAGGTTTAGGCTTAGGGTTAGGGTAAGGGTTAGGGTAAGGGTTAGGGTTAGGGTTACGTTTAGGTTTAGGAATAGGGTTAGGGTAAGGTTAAGGGTTAGGGTTAAGGTTAGGGTTAGGGTTAGTGTTATGGTAAGGGTTAGGGTTAGGGTTAGGGTTAGGGTTAGTCTTAGGGTTAGGGTTAGGGTTAGGGAAAGGTAAGCGTTAGGGTTAGGGTTAGGATTAGGGTAAGGGTAAGGGTTAGAGTTAGGGTTAGGTTTAGGGTTAGGTTTAGGGGTTAGGGTTAGGATTTGGTTTACTGTTAGGGTAAGGGTTAGGGTTAGGGTTACGTTTACGTAAGTGTAAGTGTTAGGGTTAGGGTTAGGGTTAGGGTTTGGGTTTAGGATTAGGGTTAGGGTTAGGGTGAGGGTAAGGGTTAGGTTTAGGGTTAAGGTTAGGGTTATGGGTTAGGGTTAGGGTTAGGGTTAGGGTTAGGGTAACTTTAGGGTTAGGGTCAGGGTTCGGGTTAGGGTTAGGGTAAGGGTTAGGGTTAGGTTTAGACTAAGGGTAATTGTTCGGGTTAGTGTTAGGGTTAGGGTTAGGATAAGGGTTAGGGTTAGGGTTAGTGTTAGCGTTTGGGTTAGGTTTAGAGTTAGGGTTAGGATTAGTGTTATTGTAAGAGTAAGTGTTAGAGTTAGGGTTAGGGTTAGGGTTAGGGTAAGGGTAAGGGTTAGGATTAGGGTTAGGATTAGGGTTAGGGTAAGTGTTAGGGTTAGAGTTAGGGTTATCATTAAGGTTAGGGTTAGGGATAGGGTAAGGGGAAGGGTTAGATTTAGGGTTAGGGTTAGGGTTAGAGGTTAGGTTTAGGGTTCGGTTTAGGGTTAGGGTCAGGGTAAGGGTAAGGGTGAGGGTTAGCGTTAGGGTTAGGGTAAGGGTTAGGGTTAGGGTTAGTGTTAGGGTTATGTTTAGGGTAAGGATTAGTGTTACGGTTAGGGTTAGGGGTAAGTGTTAGGGTTATGTTTAGGGTTAGGGTAAGGGTAAGGTTTAGGTTTAGGGTTAGGGTTAGGGGTTAGGGTTCGGGTAAGGGTAAGTATTAGGGTTAGGGTTAGAGTAAGTTATGGGTTCAGGTTACGGTTAGGGTTAGGGTTAGGTTAAGGGTTAGAGTTAGGGTTAGGCTTAGTGTTATTGTTTGAGTTAGGTTTAGAGTTAGGGTTAGGATTAGGGTTAGGGTAAGAGTAAGTGTTAGGGTTAGGGTTAGGGTTAGGGTAAGGGTAAGGGTTAGGGTTAGGGTTAGGGGTTAGAGTTAGGTTTAGGGTTATGGTAAGGGTTAGGGTCAGGGTTAGGATTAGGGTTAGGTTTAGGGTAGGGGTAAGGTTTAGGTTTAGGGTTAGGTTTAGGGAAATGGTAAGGGTTTGGGTTAGGGATTGGGTTAGGGTTCGGGTAAGGATTAGGTTTCGGGTTAGTGTTAGGGTAAGGGTCAGGGTTAGTGTTAGGGTTAGCATTAAGGTTAGGGTTAGGGATAGGGTAAGGGAAGGGTTACGGTTAGGGTTAGGTTTAGGGTTATGGTAAGGGTTAGGGTCAGGGTTAGGGTTAGGGTTAGGTTTAGGGTAGGGGTAAGGTTTAGGGTTAGGGTTAGGTTTAGGGAAATGGTAAGGGTTTTGGTTAGGGATTGGGTTAGGGTTCGGGTAAGGATTACGTTTTGGGTTAGTGTTAGGGTAAGTGTTAGAGTTACGGTTAGGGTTAGCATTAAGGTTAGGGTTAGGGATAGGGTAAGGGGAAGGGTTAAGGTTAGGGTTAGGGTTAGGTTAAGGGTTAGGGTTAAGGTTAGGGTTAGTGTTAGGTTTTGGGTTAGGTTTTGGGTTAGGTTTAGGATTAGGGTTAGGATAAGGGTAAGAGTTAGGGTTAGAGTTAGGGTTAGGGTTAAGGTAAGGGTAAGGGTTAGGATTAGGGTTAGGGTTAGGGTTAAGTGTTAGGGTTAGGGTTAGGGTTAGCCTTAGGGTTAGGGAAAGGGATAGGGTTAGGTTTAGGTTTATGCTTAGGGTTAGGTTTAGGGTAAGGGTTAGGGTTAGGGTTAGGGGTTAGGGTTCGGGTAAGGGAAAGTGTTAGGGTTAGGATTAGAGTAAGGGTATGGGTTCAGGTTAGCGTTAGGTTAGGTTAAGGGTCATTGTTAGGGTTAGGGTTAGTGTTAGGGTTTAGGTTAGGTTTAGAGTTAGGGTTCGGATTAGGGTTAGGGTAAGAAGAAGTGTTAGGGTAAGGGTTAGGGTTAGGGTTAGGGTAAGGGTAAGGTTTAGGGTTAAGGTTAGGGTTAGTGTTAGGGGTTAGGGTTAGGGTTAGGGTTAGGTTTAGGGTTAGGTTTAAGGTAAGGGTTAGGGTTAGGGTTAGGATTAGGGTTAAGGGTAAGGGTTAGAGTTAGGTTTAGGGTTAGGGTAACGGTGAGGTTTAGGTTTAGGGTTAGGGTTAGGGGTTAGGTTTAGGGCTAGGTTTATGGTTAGGGTTAAGGTAAGTGTAAGGGTTAGGGTTAAGGTTAGGGTTAGGGTTTGGGATAGGGTAAGTGTTAGGGTTAGGTTTATGGTAAGGGTAAGTTTTAGTGTTAGGGTTAGGGTAAGGGAAAGTGTTAGGGTTAGGGTTAGGGTTAGGATGAGAGTAAGGGTTAGGGTTAGGGTTAAGGTTAGGTGTTAGGGTTAGGTTAAGGGTAAGTGATAGGTTTAGGGTTAGGGGTTAGGTTATATAAGGGTAAGTGTTAGGGTTGGGGTTAGTGTTAGGGTTAGGGTTTGTCTTAGGGTTAGGGTTAGGGTTAGGGTTAGGGAAAGGGTGAGGGTTAGGGTTAGGGTTAGGGTTAAGGTAAGGATTTGGGTTAGTCTTAGGGTTAAGGAAAGAGTTAGGGTTAGGGTTAGGGTTAGCACTAAGGTTAGGGTTAGGGTGAGGATAAGTGTAAGGGTTGGGGTTAGGGATAGGGTTAGGATAAGGGTAAGGGTTAGGGTTAGGGTCAGGGTTAAGTTTAAGGTAAGGGTTAGGGTTAGGTAGGGTAAGGTAAGATTTAGGGTTAGGGTTAGGGTTACGGTAAGGGTTAGTGTTAGTGTTAGGTTTAGGGTTAGGTTTAGGGTTGGGGTTAGGGATAGGGTAAGGGTTAGGGTTAGGGTTAGGTTTAGGTTTAGGGTTAGGGTTAGGGTTAGGGTAAGGGTAAGGTTTAGGGTTAGGTTATATAAGGGTAAGTGTTAGGGTTAGGGTTAGGGTTGGGGTTAGGGATAGGGTTAGGGTTAGGGTTAGGGTAAGGGTAAGGATTAGGTTTAGGGTTAGGTTTAGGAGAAGGGTGAGGGTTAGGGTGAGGGTTATGGTTAGGTTTAGGGTTTAGGGTTCGGGTTAGAGTTAGGGTTAGGGTAAGGGTTAGTGTCAGGGTTAGGGTTAGGGTTAGGTTTAGGTTAGGGTTTGGGTTAGGGTTCGGGGAAGGATTAGGTTTCGTGTTAGTGTTAGGGTAAGCGTTAGGGTTAGGGTTAGGGTTAGCATTAAGGTTAGGGTTAGGGATAGGGTAAGGGGAAGGGTTAGGTTTAGGGTTATAATTATTGTTAGGTTAAGGGTTAGGGTTAGGGTTAGTGTTAGGTTTTGGGTTAGGTTTAGGGTTAGGTTTAGGATTAGGGATAGGGTAAGGGTAATTGTTATGGTTAGGGTTAGGGTTTGGGTTAGGGTTAGGGTAAGGGTTAGGGTTAGGTTTAGGGTAAGGGTTAGGGTTAGGGTTAGGGTTAGGGGTAAGGGTTAGGGTTATGTTTAGGGTTAGGGTAAAGGTAAGGTTTAGTTTTAGGGTTAGGCTTAGTGGTTAGGGTTAGGGTTAGGGTTAGGGTAAGGGACAGTGTTAGGGTTAGGGTTAGGGTAAGTATGAGGGTAAGGGTTAGGGTTAGGGTTAAGGTTAGGGGTTAGGGTTCGGGTAAGGGTAAATATTAGGGTTAGGGTTAGAGTAAGGGTATGGGTTCGGGTTACGG
>JANJXV010000796.1:272500-275000 GCA_024803745.1 Megascapheus bottae | reverse complement strand
AGGGTTAGGGTTAGGGTTATGTTTGGGGTTAACGTTAGGGTTAGGGTTAGGGTAAGTGTAAGGGTTAGGTTAGGGTTATGGTTAGGGTTAAGGTCAGGGTTAGGGTTAGGTTTAAGGTTAGGATTAGGGTTAGGGTTAGGGTTAGGCTTAGTGTTAGAGTAAGGATAAGGGTTAGGGTTACGGTTAGGTTTAGGGTTAAGTTAGAGTTTAGGGTTAGGGTTAGGGTAAGTGTTAGGTTTAGGGTTAGGGTAAGGGTTAGGGTTAGGGTTAGAGTTAGGGTTAGGGTTAGGGTAAAGGCAAGGGTTAGGGTTAGGGTTAAGGTTAGGGTGAGGGTAAGGGTAAGGGTTAGGGTTAGGGGTAGGGGTAGGGATAGGGTAAGGGTTAGGGTTAGTGTTAGGGTTAGGGTTAGGGTTATGTTTGGGGTTAAGGTTAGGGTTAGGGTTAGGGTAAGTGTAAGGCTTAGGTTAGGGTTATGGTTAGGGTTAAGGTCAGGGTTAGGGTTAGGTTTAAGGTTAGGATTAGGGTTAGGGTTAGGGTAAAGGCAAGGGTTAGGGTTAGGGTTAAGGTTAGGGTTAGGGTAAGGTTATGTGTTAGGGTTAGGGTTAGGGTTAGGGTTAGGGTTAGGGTCATGTTTAGGATTAGGGTAATGTTTAGGGTTAGGGTTAGGGTTAGGGTTAGATTTAGGGTTATGGATAGGGTAAGAGTAAAGATTAGTGTTAGGGTTAGGTTTAGGGTTGGGGTTAACGTTAGGTTTAGGGTTAGGGTTCATTTAAGGATTAGGGTAAGGGTTAGGGTTAGAGTTATGCTTAGGGTTATTGTTAGGGTTAGGATTAGGGTTAGGTTTAGGGTTAGGGTTAGGGATAGGGTTAGCGTTAGGTAAGGTTATGTGTTATGGTTAGCGTTAGGGTTAGGGTTAGGGTTAGGGTAAGTGTTAGGCTTAGGTTTAGTGTTATGGTTAGGGTTAGGGTAAGGGTAAGGGTTAGGGTTAAAATTAGGGTCAGGGTTAGGGTTAGGGTTAGGGTAAGGGTAAGGGTTAGGGTTAGGGTTAGGGTAAGGGTAAGGGTTAGGGTTAGGGTTAGGGTTACTGTAAGGGTTAGGGTTAGGGTTAGGGTAAGGGTTAGGGTTAGGGTTAGTTTAAGGGTTGGCGTAAAGGTTAGGGTTAGGGTTAGGGTAAGGGTAAGGGTTAGGTTAGGGTTAGGGTTAGGGTTAAGGTTAGGGTTAGGGTTAGGTTTAGGGTTAGGATTAGGGTTAGGGTTAGGGTAAGGGTTAGGGTTATGGTTAGGGTAAGGGTAAGTGTAAGGGTTAGAGTTAGGGGTTACGGTTAATGTTAGGGTTAGGTTAAGGGTTAGGGTTAGAGTTAGGGTTAGGGTTAGGATAAGGGTTAGGGTTAGGGTAAGGGTAGGTGTTATTGTTAGGGTTAGGGATAGAGTTTGTGTAAGGGTTATGGTTAGGGTTAGGGTTAGTTTTAGATAAGGGTAAGTGTGAGGGTTAGGGTTAGGTTTAGGGTTACGCTTAGTCTTAGGGTTAGGGTTAGGGTTAGGTTGAGGGAAAGGGAAAGGGTTAGGGTTAGGGTTAGGTTTAGGGTAAGGATTACGGTTAGTCTTAGGGTTAGGGTAAGTGTTAGGGTTAGGGTTAGGGTTAGCACTAAAGTTAGGGTTAGGGTTAGGGTAAGGGTAAGGTTTGGGGTTAGGGTTAGGTTTAGGGTAAGGGTAAGGGTTAGGGTTAGGGTTAGGTTAGGTTTAGGGTTAGGGTAAGGGTAAGGGTTAGGGTTAGGATCAGTGTTAGGTTTAGGGTTAGGGTAAGGGTTAGGGTTAGGGTTACAATTATGGTTAGGGTAAGGGTAAGGTTTACGGTTAGAGTTAGGGTTAGGTTTAGGGTTAAGTTAACGGTAAGGGTTATGGTTAGGGTTAGGTTTAGGGTAAGGGTTAGGGTTAGGTAGGGTAAGGGTAAGATTTAGGGTTAGGGTTAGGGTTACGGTAAGGGTTAGTGTTAGTGTTAGGGTTAGGGTTAGGTTTAGGGTAACGGTTAGGAAAAGGGTAATGGTTAGGTTTAGTTTTAGGTTTAGGTTTGGGTTAGGGTTAGGGACAGGGTAAGTGTAAGTTTTAGGGTAAGGTTAAAGGTTAGGGTTAGGTTTAGGGTTGGGGTTAAGGTTAGGGTTAGGGTTAGGGTAAGGGTAAGGTTAGGATTAGGGTTAGGGTAAGGGTAAGGTTTAGGTTTAGGGTTAGGGTTAGTGGAAGGGTTAGGGATAGGGTGAGGGTTGGGTTACGGTAAGGGTTTAGGGTTTGGGTTAGGGTTAGGGTAAGGGTTAGGGTCAGGGTTAGGGTTATGTTAAGGGTTAGGGTTAGGGTTAGGGTTAGGATTAGGGTTAGGGGTAAGGTTTAGGGTAACGTTTAGGGTTAGGGTAAGGGTTAGGGTTAGGGTTAGGGTAAGAGTAAGTGTTAGGGTTAGGGTTAGGGTTAGGGTTAGTGTTAGGTTTAGGATAGGGTTAGGGTTAGGGTTA
>JANJXV010000796.1:210000-267500 GCA_024803745.1 Megascapheus bottae | reverse complement strand
AAGGGTTAGGGTTAGGGTTAGGGTTAGCATTAAGGTTAGGTTTAGGGTTAGGGTAAGGGTTAGGGTTAGAGTTAGGGTTTGGGTTAGGGGTTCTGTTATTGTTAGGGTTAGTGCTAGGGTTAGGGTTAGGGTTAGGTATAGGATTACGGTTAGGGTAAGTGTAAGTGTTAGGGTTAGGGTTAGGGTTAGGGTTAGGATTAGGTTTAGGGTTAGGGTTAGGGTAAGGGTATGGGTTAGGGTTAGAGTTAGGATTAGGGATAGTGTTAAGGTTAGGGTTAGGGTTAGGGTTAGGGTAAGGTTTAAGGTTAGGTTTAGGGTTAGGGAAAGGGTAAGGGTTAGGGTTTGGTTTAGGGTTAGGGTTAGGTTTGGGTTTGGGGTTAGGGTTAGGGTAAGGGTAAGGGTTAGGGTTAGCATTAGGTTAGGGTTAAGGTTAGGGTAAGGGTAAGGTTTAGGGTTAGGGTTAGGATTAGGGTTAGGGTTAGAGTAAGCTTTAGGGTTAGGGTTAGGGTAAGGTTCGGGTTAGGGTTTGGGCTAGGGTTAGCGTAAGGGTTAGGGTTAGGGTTAGGGTTAGCATTAAGGTTAGGGTTAGGGTTGGGGTAAGGGTAAGGGGTAGGGGTAGGGTTATTGTTAGGGATAGAGTTAGGGTTAGTGTTAGGTTTTGGGTTAGGTTTAAGGTTAGGGTTAGTGTTAGCGTTAGGGTTAGTGTTAGTGTAAGAGTAAGGGTTAGGGTTAGGGTTAGGGTGAAGTTTAGTGTTAGGGTTAGGGTTAGGCTAAGGCTTAGGATTAGGATTAAGGTAAGAGTTAGGGTTAGGGCAAGGGTTTGGGGAAAGGGTAAGTGTTAGGGTTAGGGTGAGGGTTAGGCTAAGGTTTAGGGTTAGGATTAGGGTTAGGATAAGGGTAAGGGTTAGGGTTAGGGTTAGGGTTAGTGTAAGGGTAAGAGTTAGGGTTAGGGTTAGTGTTAAGGTTAGAGTTAGGGTTAGGGTTAGGCTAAGGCTTAGGATTAGGATTAAGGTAAGAGTTAGGGTTAGGGCAAGGGTTTGGGGAAAGGGTAAGTGTTAGGGTTAGCGTGAGGGTTAGGGTAAGGTTTAGGGTTAGGGTTAGGGTTAGGATAAGGGTTAGGGTTAGGGTTAGGGTTAGCATTAAGGTTAGGTTTAGGGTTAGGGTAACGATGAGGGTTAGGGTTAGGGTTTAGGTTAGGTTTACGGGTTAGGATTAGGGTTAGGGTTAGGTTTAGGTTTAGTGTTAGGGTAAGGGTAAGGTTTAGGGCTAGGGTAAGGGTTAGGGGTAGGGTTTGGGTAAGGGTTAGTGTTAGGGTTAGGCTTAGGGTAAGGGTTAGGTTTAGGGTTAGGGTTAGGATTAGAGTAAGGATTAGGGTTAGGGTTAGGGTTAGGGTAAGGGTTAGGGTTAGGTTAGGGTTAGCATT
This sequence comes from Megascapheus bottae, assembly GCA_024803745.1. Lineage (NCBI taxonomy): Eukaryota > Metazoa > Chordata > Mammalia > Rodentia > Geomyidae > Megascapheus > Megascapheus bottae. The sequence continues at coordinate 266,077 of JANJXV010000796.1, read as the reverse complement.
AAGGTTAGGTTTAGGGTTAGTGTAAGGGTAAGAGCTAGGGTAAGAGCTAGGGTTAGGGGTTAGGGATAGGGTTAGGGTTAGGATTAGGTTTAGGGTTAGGGTTAGGGTAAGGGTAAGGGTTAGGGTTAGGGTAAGTGTTAGGATTAGGGTTAGGGTAAGGGTAAAGGTTAGGGTTAGGGTAAGTGTTAGGATTAAGGTTAGGGTAAGGGTTAAGGTTAGGGTTAGGGTTAGGGTAAGGGTTAGGGTTAGGGTTAGGGTAAGGGTTAGGGTTAGAGTTAGGGTAAGGGTTAGGGTTAGGGTTGGGGTAAGGGTTAGGGTTAGGTTTAGGGTTAGGGTAAGGGTAATGGTTAGGGTTAGTGTTAGGTTTAGGGTTAGGGTAAGGCTTAGGGTTAGGGTTGGGGTAAGGGTTAGGGTTAGGGTTAGGGTAAGGATTAGGGTTAGGTTAGGGTTAGCATTAAGGTTAGGTTTAGGGTTAGTGTAAGGGTAAGAGCTAGGGTTAGGGTTAGGGGTTAGGGATAGGGTTAGGGTTAGGATTAGGTTTAGGGTTAGGTTTAGGGTAAGGGTAAGGGTTAGGGTTAGGGTAAGTGTTAGGATTAGGGTTAGGGTAAGGGTTAGGGTTAGGGTTAGGGTTAGGGTTAGAGTAAGGTTTAGGGTTAGGGTTAGGGTTAGGGTAAGGGTAAGAGTTAGAGTTAGGGTTAAGTTTAGGGTTAGGGTTAGGGTTAGGCCAAAGGTTAGGGTTAGGGGTAGGGTAAGGGTTAGGGTTACTGTTAGGGTTAGGATAAGGGTTAGGGTTAGGATTAGGGTTAGGGTAAGGTTAGGGTTAGGGTCAGGGTTAGGGTTAGGGTAAGGGTAAGGTTTGGGTTTAGGGTTAGGGTTAGGGTAAGTGTTAGGTTTAGGATTAGGGTTAGGGTGAGGTTTAGGGTTAGGGTAAGGGTAAGGGTTAGGGTTAGAGTTAGGGTTAGGGTTAAATTAAGGTTATGGTTAGGGTAAGGTTAAGGGTTAGGGTTAGGGTTAGGGGTAGGGGTAGGTTGAGGTTTACGGTTAGAGTTAGGGTTAGTGTAAGGGTAAGGTTTACGGTTAGGGTTAGGGTTAGGGTTAAGGTAAGGGTAAGGGTTAGGGTTAGGATTAGCGTTAGGGTAAGTGTTAGGGTTTCGTAGGGTAAGGGTAAGATTTAGGGTTAGGTTTAGGGATAGGGTTAGGGTAAGGGTTATTGTTAGGGTTACGTTTAGGGTTAGGTTTGGGGTTAGGGTTATGGTAAGGGTAAGGGTTAGGGTTAGGGTTAGGTTTAGGGTTTGGGTTAGGTTTAGGGTTAGGGTAAGGATAAGGGTTAGGGTTAAGGTTAGGGTTAGTGTTAGGGTTAGGGTTAGGGTAAGGGTTAGATTTAGGGTTAGGGTTAGGGTTAGGGTAAGGGTAAAGGTAAGGGTTAGGGTTAGGTTTAGGGTTGGGGGAGGGTTAGGGTTAGGGTTAGGGTAAGGGTAAGGGTTAGAGTTAGGGTTAGGGTTAGGGTTAGGGTTAGGTTAAGGTTATGGTAAGGGTTACGGTTAGGGTTAGGTTTAGATAAGGGTAAGTGTTAGGGTTAGGTTTAGGGTTAGTGTTAGGGTTAGTCTTAGGGTTAGGGTTAGGGTTAGGGAAAGGGTAAGGGTTAGGGTTAGGGTTAGGGTAAGGAATAAGGTTAGTCTTAGGGTTAGGGTAAGAGGTAGGGTTAGTGTGACAGTTAGCGTTAAGTTTAGGGTTAGGGTTAGGATAAGGGTAAGGGTTGGGTTTGGGGTTAGGGTTAGTGTAAGGGTTAGGGTTAGGTTTAGGGTTAGGGTAAGGGTAAGGGTTAGGGTTAGGGTTAGGGTTAGGGTAAGTGTTAGGGGTAGGGTTAGGGTTAGGGTAAGGTTTATGGTTAGGGTTAGGATTAGGGTTAGGTTTAGCGTTACGGTTAGGGTTAGGGTAAGGGTTAGGGTTAGGTTTAGGATTAGGGTTAGGGTTAGGGTAAGTGTGAGGGTTAGGGTTAGGGTTAGGGTAAGGGTAAGGGTTAGGGTTAGGGTTAGGGTTAGGGGTTAACGTTAGGGTTAGGTTTAGGGTTAGGGTTAGGGTTAGGGTAAGGGTTAGACTTAGTGTTAGGTTTAGAGTAATGGTTAGGGTTAGGGTTAGGATTAGGTTTAGGGCTAGGTTTAGGGTAAGGGTTACGGTTATGGTTAGGGTTAGGGGTAAGGGTTAGAGTTAGGTTTAGGGTTAGGGTAACGGTGAGGTTTAGGTTTAGGGTTAGGGGTAGGGGTAGGGTTAGGGTTAGCTTTAGGGTTAGGGTTAGGGTGAGCGTAAGGGTTAGGGTTAGGGTAAGGGTTAGGGGTAGGGGTAGGGTAAGGGTTAGGGTTAGGGTTAGTTTAAGGTAAGGGTAAGGGTTAGAGTTAGGGCTAGGGTTAGGGTTAGGGTTTATGGTTAGGGTTATGTTTATGGTTAGGGTAATGGTTAGGGTTAGGGTTAGGTTTAGATAAGGGCAAGTGTTAGGGTTAGGGTTACGGTTATTGTTAGGCTTAGTCTTAGGGTTAGGGTTAGGGTTAGGGTTAGGGAAAGGGTAAGGGCTAGGGTTAGGGTTAGGGTTAGGGTAAGGATTAGGGTTAGTCTTAGGGTTAGGGTAAGTGTTAGGGTTAGGGTTAGGGTTAGCACTAAGGTTAGGGTTAGGGTTAGGGTAAGGGGAAGGGTTGGGGTTAGGGTTGGGTTTAGGGTAACGTTAACGGTAAGGGTTAGGGTTAGGGTTAGGTTAGGTTTAGGGTAAGGGTTAGGGTTAGGGTTAGTGTTAGGTTTAGGGTTAAGGTAAGGGTTAGGGTTAGGGTTAGGTTTAGGGGTAGGAGTAATGTTACGGTTAGGGTTAGGGTTAGAGTTAGGGTTAGGGTAAGGGTAAGGTTTACGGTTAGAGTTAGGGTTAGGTTTAGGGTTAAGTTAAGGGTAAGGGTTAGGGTTAGGGTTAGGTTTAGGGTAAGGGTTAGGGTTAGGTAGGGTAAGGGTAAGATTTAGGGTTAGGGTTAGGGTTACGGTAAAGGTTAGTGTTAGGGTTAGGGTTAGGGTTAGGTTTAGGGTAACGGTTAGGGAAAGGGTAATGGTTAGGTTTAGTTTTAGGTTTAGGTTTGGGTTAGGGTTAGGGATAGGGTAAGCGTAAGTGTTAGGGTAAGGGTAAAGGTTAGCGTTAGGTTTAGGGTTGGGGTTAAGGTTAGGGTTAGGATTAGGGTAAGGGTAAGGTTATGGTTAGGGTTAGGGTAAGGGTAAGGTTTAGGTTTAGGGTGAGGGTTAGGGGAAGGGTTAGGGATAGGGTGAGGTTTGGGTTACGGTTATGGTTTAGGGTTCGGGTTAGGGTTAGGGTTAGGGTAAGGATTAGGGTCAGGGTTAGGGTTAGGGTTAGGTTTAGGGTAGGGGTAAGTGTTAGGGTTAGGGTTAGGTTTAGGGAAAGGGTTAGGGTTAGGGTTAGGGTTAGCATTAAGGTTAGGTTTAGGGATAGGGTAAGGGGAAGGGTTAGGGTTAGTGTTAGGGTTAGGTTAAGGGTTAGGGTTAGGGTTAGGATTAGGGTTAGTGTTAGGGTTTGGGTTAGGTTTAGGGTTAGGGTTAGGATTAGGGTTAGGGTAAGGTTAAGTGTTAGGGTTAGGGTTAGGGTAAGGGCAATGGTTAGGATTAGGGTTAGTGTTAGGTTTAGGGGTTAGGTTTAGGGTTAGGTTAAGGGTTACCGTTAGTGGTAGGTTAAGGGTTAGGGTTAGCGTTAGGGTTAGGGTAATGGTTAGGGTTAGGGTTAGGTTTAGGTTTAGGGATAGGTTTAGGGTAAGGGTTAGGGTTAGGGTTAGGGGTAAGGGTTAGGGTTATGTTTAGGGTTAGGGTAAGGGTAAGGTTTAGGTTTAGGGTTAGGGTTAGGGGTTAGTGTTAGGGCTAAGTTTAGGGTTAGGGTAAGGGTAAGTGTTAGGTTTAGGGTTAGGGTTAGGGTTCGGATGAGGGTAAGGGTTAGCGTTAGGGTTAAGGTTAGGTGTTAGGGTTAGGGTAAGGGTAAGTGTTAGGGTTAGGTTTAGGGTAAGTGTTAGGGTTAGGGTTAGGGTTAGGGTTAGGTTTAGGATAGGGTTAGGGTTAGGGTTAGGGTAAGGATAAGTGTTAGGGTTAGATTTAGGGTTAGGGTAAGGGTAAGGGTTAGGGTTAGAGTTAGGGTTAGGGTTAAGGGTTAGTTTTAGGGTTAGGGTTAGGGCAAAGGTTAGGGTTAGGGTTAGGGTTAGCTTTAGGGTAAGGATTAGGGTTAGGGTTAGGGTTAAGGGTAGGTTTGGGGTTAGGGTTAGGGTAAGGGTAACGGTTAGGGTTAGGGTTAGGCTTAGTTTTAGGGTTAAGGTTAGGGTTAGGTTTGGAGTAGGGTAAGGGTAAGGGTTATTATTATGGTTAGGGTTAGGGTTTGGGTTAGGGTAAGTGTTAGGGTTAGGGTAAGGGTTAGGGTTAGTGTTAGGGTTAGTGTTAGGTTTATGTTTAGGGTTAGGGTAAGGGTAAGCTTAAGATTGTGTTAGTGTTAGGGAAAGGGCAAGGGTTAGGTTTAGGGTTAGGGTAAGGATTAGGGTTAGGGTTAGGGTTAGGGTAAGGGAAAGGTTAAGGGTTAGGTTTAGGGTTAGGGTTAGGGTAAGGGTAAGTGTTAGGGTTAGGGTTGGGTTAGGATTAGGTTTAGGGTTAGTGTTAGGGTAAGGGTAAGGGTTAGGGTTAGAGTTAGGATTAGGGATAGTGTTAAGGTTAGGGTTAGGGTTAGGGTTAGGGTAAGGTTTAAGGTTAGGTTTAGTGTTAGGGAAAGGGTAAGGGTTAGGGTTTGGTTTAGGGTTAGGGTTAGGTTTGGGTTTGGGGTTAGGGTTAGGGTAAGGGTAAGAGTTAGGGTTAGCATTATGTTAGGGTTAGGGTTAGGGTAAGGGTAAGGGTTATGGTTCGGGTTAGGATTAGGGTTAGGGTTAGGGTAAGATTTATGGTTAGAGTTAGGGTAAGGTTCCGGTTAGGGTTAGGGTTAGGGTTAGCGTAAGGTTTAGGGTTAGGGTTAGGGTTAGCATTAAGGTTAGGGTTAGGGTTGGCGTAAGGGTAAGGGGTAGGGGTAGGGTTAGGTTTAGGGATAGAGTTAGGGTTAGTGTTAGGTTTAGGGTTAGGGTTAAGGTTAGGGTTAGTGTTAGTGTAAGAGTAAGGGTTAGGGTTAGGGTTAGGGTTAAGTTTAGAGTTAGGGTTAGGGTTAGGCTAAGGGTTAGGGGTAGGGGTAGAGTAAGGGTTAGGGTTAGTGTTAGGGTTAGGGTAAGGGTTAGGGTTAGGGTTAGGGTTAGGGTAAGGTTTATGGTTAGGGTTAGGATTACGGTTAGGTTTAGCGTTACGGTTAGGGTTAGGGTAAGGGTTAGGGTTAGGTTTAGGATTAGGGTTAGGGTTAGGGTAAGTGTGAGGGTTAGGGTTAGGGTTAGGGTAAGGGTAAGGGTTAGGGTTAGGGTTAGGGTTAGGGGTTAGGGTTAGGGTTAGGGTTAGGGTTAGGGTTAGGGTTAGGGTAAGGGTTAGACTTAGTGTTAGGGTTAGAGTAATGGTTAGGGTTAGGGTTAGGATTAGGTTTAGGGCTAGGTTTAGGGTAAGGGTTACGGTTATGGTTAGGGTTAGGGGTAGGTTTAGGGCTAGGGTTTAGAGTTAGGGTAAGGGAAAGTGTTAGGGTTAGGGTTAGGGTTAGGATGAGGGTAAGGGTTAGGATTAGAGTTAAGGTTAGGGTTTCGGGTTAGGGTAAGGTTAAGTGTTAAGATTAGGGTTAAGTTTTAGGGTTAGGGTTAGGGTTAGGGTTAGGTTTAGGGTAAGGGTAAGGGTTAGCGTTAGGGTAAGGGTTAGGGGTAGGGTTAGGGTAAGGGTTAGGGTTAGGGTTAGTGTTAGGGTAAGGGTAAGGGTTAGAGTTAGGGTTAGGGTAAGGGTTAGGGTATATGGTTAGGGTTAGGTTTATGGTTAGGGTAAAGGCTATGGTTAGGGTTACGTTTAGATAAGGGTAAGTGTTAGGGTTAGGGTTAGGGTTAGGGTTAGGCTTAGTCTTAGGGTTAGGGTGAGGGTTAGTTTTAGGGAAAGGGTAAGGGTTAGGGTTAGGGTTATGGTTAGGGGTAGTGTTAGGGTTAGGGTAAGGGTTAGTGTTAGGGTTAGGTTTAGGGGTAGTGTTAGGTTTAGGGTTAGGGTAAGGATTAGGGTTAGGGTTAGGGTTAGGGGTCGGTTTAGGGTTAGGGTTAGGGTTAGAGTTAGGGTTAGGGTAAGGGTAAGGTTTACGGTTAGAGTTAGGGTTAGGTTTAGGGTTAATTTAAGGGTAAGGGTTAGGGTTAGGGTTAGGTTTAGGGTAAGGTTTAGGGTTAGGTAGGGTAAGGGTAAGATTTAAGGTTAGGGTTAGGGTAACGGTAAGGGTTAGTGTTAGGGTTAGGGTTAGGTTTAGGGTAATGGTTAGGGAAAGGGTAATGGTTAGGGTTAGTTTTAGGTTTAGGTTTGGGTTAGGGTTAGGGATAGGGTAAGCGTAAGTGATAGGGTAAGAGTAAAGGTTAGGGTTCGGTTTAGGGTTGGGGTTAAGTTTAGGGTTAGGATTAGGGTAAGGGTAAGGTTAGGGTTAGGGTTAGGGTAATGGTAAGGTTTAGGTTTAGGTTTAGGTTTAGGGTTAGGGGAAGGGTTAGGGATAGGGTGAGGGTTGGGTTACGGTTAGGGTTTAGGGTTCGGGTTAGGGTTAGTGTTAGGGTAAGGGTTTAGGGTCAGGGTTAGGGTTAGGGTTAGGTTTAGGGTAGGGGTTAGGGTTAGGGTTAGGGTTAGGTTTAGGGAAAGGGTTAGGGTAAGGGAAAGGTTAAGGTTAGAGTTAGGGTTAGGGTTAGGATTAGGGTTAGTGATAGGGTTAGGGTAAGGGTTAGGGTTAGGGTTAGGGTTAGCATTAAGGTTAGGTTTAGGGTTAGGGTAAGGGTTAGGGTTAGAGTTAGGGTTTGGGTTAGGGGTTCTGTTATTGTTAGGGTTAGTGCTAGGGTTAGGGTTAGGGTTAGGTATAGGATTACGGTTAGGGTAAGTGTAAGTGTTAGGGTTAGGGTTAGGGTTAGGGTTAGGATTAGGTTTAGGGTTAGGGTTAGGGTAAGGGTATGGGTTAGGGTTAGAGTTAGGATTAGGGATAGTGTTAAGGTTAGGGTTAGGGTTAGGGTTAGGGTAAGGTTTAAGGTTAGGTTTAGGGTTAGGGAAAGGGTAAGGGTTAGGGTTTGGTTTAGGGTTAGGGTTAGGTTTGGGTTTGGGGTTAGGGTTAGGGTAAGGGTAAGGGTTAGGGTTAGCATTAGGTTAGGGTTAAGGTTAGGGTAAGGGTAAGGTTTAGGGTTAGGGTTAGGATTAGGGTTAGGGTTAGAGTAAGCTTTAGTGTTAGGGTTAGGGTATGGTTCGGGTTAGGGTTTGGGCTAGGGTTAGCGTAAGGGTTAGGGTTAGGGTTAGGGTTAGCATTAAGGTTAGGGTTAGGGTTGGGGTAAGGGTAATGGGTAGGGGTAGGGTTATTGTTAGGGATAGAGTTAGGGTTAGTGTTAGGTTTTGGGTTAGGTTTAAGGTTAGGGTTAGTGTTAGCGTTAGGGTTAGTGTTAGTGTAAGAGTAAGGGTTAGGGTTAGGGTTAGGGTGAAGTTTAGTGTTAGGGTTAGGGTTAGGCTAAGGCTTAGGATTAGGATTAAGGTAAGAGTTAGGGTTAGGGCAAGGGTTTGGGGAAAGGGTAAGTGTTAGGGTTAGGGTGAGGGTTAGGCTAAGGTTTAGGGTTAGGATTAGGGTTAGGATAAGGGTAAGGGTTAGGGTTAGGGTTAGGGTTAGTGTAAGGGTAAGAGTTAGGGTTAGGGTTAGTGTTAAGGTTAGAGTTAGGGTTAGGGTTAGGCTAAGGCTTAGGATTAGGATTAAGGTAAGAGTTAGGGTTAGGGCAAGGGTTTGGGGAAAGGGTAAGTGTTAGGGTTAGCGTGAGGGTTAGGGTAAGGTTTAGGGTTAGGGTTAGGGTTAGGATAAGGGTTAGGGTTAGGGTTAGGGTTAGCATTAAGGTTAGGTTTAGGGTTAGGGTAACGATGAGGGTTAGGGTTAGGGTTTAGGTTAGGTTTACGGGTTAGGATTAGGGTTAGGGTTAGGTTTAGGTTTAGTGTTAGGGTAAGGGTAAGGTTTAGGGCTAGGGTAAGGGTTAGGGGTAGGGTTTGGGTAAGGGTTAGTGTTAGGGTTAGGCTTAGGGTAAGGGTTAGGTTTAGGGTTAGGGTTAGGATTAGAGTAAGGATTAGGGTTAGGGTTAGGGTTAGGGTAAGGGTTAGGGTTAGGTTAGGGTTAGCATTAAGGTTAGGTTTAGGGTTAGTGTAAGGGTAAGAGCTAGGGTAAGAGCTAGGGTTAGGGGTTAGGGATAGGGTTAGGGTTAGGATTAGGTTTAGGGTTAGGGTTAGGGTAAGGGTAAGGGTTAGGGTTAGGGTAAGTGTTAGGATTAGGGTTAGGGTAAGGGTTAAGGTTAGGGTTAGGGTTAGGGTAAGGGTAAGGGTAAAGGTTAGGGTTAGGGTAAGTGTTAGGATTAAGGTTAGGGTAAGGGTTAAGGTTAGGGTTAGGGTTAGGGTAAGGGTTAGGGTTAGGGTTAGGGTAAGGGTTAGGGTTAGAGTTAGGGTAAGGGTTAGGGTTAGGGTTGGGGTAAGGGTTAGGGTTAGGTTTAGGGTTAGGGTAAGGGTAATGGTTAGGGTTAGTGTTAGGTTTAGGGTTAGGGTAAGGGTTAGGGTTAGGGTTGGGGTAAGGGTTAGGGTTAGGGTTAGGGTAAGGATTAGGGTTAGGTTAGGGTTAGCATTAAGGTTAGGTTTAGGGTTAGTGTAAGGGTAAGAGCTAGGGTTAGGGTTAGGGGTTAGGGATAGGGTTAGGGTTAGGATTAGGTTTAGGGTTAGGTTTAGGGTAAGGGTAAGGGTTAGGGTTAGGGTAAGTGTTAGGATTAGGGTTAGGGTAAGGGTTAGGTTTAGGGTTAGGGTTAGGGTTAGAGTAAGGTTTAGGGTTAGGGTTAGGGTTAGGGTAAGGGTAAGAGTTAGAGTTAGGGTTAAGTTTAGGGTTAGGGTTAGGGTTAGGGTAAGGGTAAAGGTAAGGGTTAGGGTTAGGTTTAGGGTTGGGGGAGGGTTAGGGTTAGGGTTAGGGTAAGGGTAAGGGTTAGAGTTAGGGTTAGGGTTAGGGTTAGGGTTAGGTTAAGGTTATGGTAAGGGTTACGGTTAGGGTTAGGTTTAGATAAGGGTAAGTGTTAGGGTTAGGTTTAGGGTTAGGTTTAGGGTTAGTCTTAGGGTTAGGGTTAGGGTTAGGGAAAGGGTAAGGGTTAGGGTTAGGGTTAGGGTAAGGAATAAGGTTAGTCTTAGGGTTAGGGTAAGAGGTAGGGTTAGTGTGACAGTTAGCGTTAAGTTTAGGGTTAGGGTTAGGATAAGGGTAAGGGTTGGGTTTGGGGTTAGGGTTAGTGTAAGGGTTAGGGTTAGGTTTAGGGTTAGGGTAAGGGTAAGGGTTAGGGTTAGGGTTAGGGTTAGGGTAAGTGTTAGGGGTAGGGTTAGGGTTAGGGTAAGGTTTATGGTTAGGGTTAAGATTAGGGTTAGGTTTAGCGTTACGGTTAGGGTTAGGTTAAGGGTTAGGGTTAGGTTTAGGATTAGGGTTAGGGTTAGGGTAAGTGTGAGGGTTAGGGTTAGGGTTAGGGTAAGGGTAAGGGTTAGGGTTAGGGTTAGGGTTAGGGGTTAACGTTAGGGTTAGGTTTAGGGTTAGGGTTAGGGTTAGGGTAAGGGTTAGACTTAGTGTTAGGTTTAGAGTAATGGTTAGGGTTAGGGTTAGGATTAGGTTTAGGGCTAGGTTTAGGGTAAGGGTTACGGTTATGGTTAGGGTTAGGGGTAAGGGTTAGAGTTAGGTTTAGGGTTAGGGTAACGGTGAGGTTTAGGTTTAGGGTTAGGGGTAGGGGTAGGGTTAGGGTTAGCTTTAGGGTTAGGGTTAGGGTGAGCGTAAGGGTTAGGGTTAGGGTAAGGGTTAGGGGTAGGGGTAGCGTAAGGGTTAGGGTTAGGGTTAGTTTAAGGTAAGGGTAAGGGTTAGAGTTAGGGTTAGGGTTAGGGTTAGGGTTTATGGTTAGGGTTATGTTTATGGTTAGGGTAATGGTTAGGGTTAGGGTTAGGTTTAGATAAGGGCAAGTGTTAGGGTTAGGGTTACGGTTATTGTTAGGCTTAGTCTTAGGGTTAGGGTTAGGGAAAGGGTAAGGGCTAGGGTTAGGGTTAGGGTTAGGGTAAGGATTAGGGTTAGTCTTAGGGTTAGGGTAAGTGTTAGGGTTAGGGTTAGGGTTAGCACTAAGGTTAGGGTTAGGGTTAGGGTAAGGGGAAGGGTTGGGGTTAGGGTTGGGTTTAGGGTAACGTTAACGGTAAGGGTTAGGGTTAGGTTAGGTTAGGTTTAGGGTAAGGGTTAAGTTTAGGGTTAGTGTTAGGTTTAGGGTTAAGGTAAGGGTTAGGGTTAGGGTTAGGTTTAGGGGTAGGAGTAATGTTACGGTTAGGGTTAGGGTTAGATTTAGGGTTAGGGTAAGTGTAAGGTTTACGGTTAGAGTTAGGGTTAGGTTTAGGGTTAAGTTAAGGGTAAGGGTTAGGGTTAGGGTTAGGTTTAGGGTAAGGGTTAGGGTTAGGTAGGGTAAGGGTAAGATTTAGGGTTAGGGTTAGGGTTACGGTAAAGGTTAGTGTTAGGGTTAGGGTTAGGGTTAGGTTTAGGGTAACGGTTAGGGAAAGGGTAATGGTTAGGTTTAGTTTTAGGTTTAGGTTTGGGTTAGGGTTAGGGATAGGGTAAGCGTAAGTGTTAGGGTAAGGGTAAAGGTTAGCGTTAGGTTTAGGGTTGGGGTTAAGGTTAGGGTTAGGATTAGGGTAAGGGTAAGGTTATGGTTAGGGTTAGGGTAAGGGTAAGGTTTAGGTTTAGGGTGAGGGTTAGGGGAAGGGTTAGGGATAGGGTGAGGTTTGGGTTACGGTTATGGTTTAGGGTTCGGGTTAGGGTTAGGGTTAGGGTAAGGATTAGGGTCAGGGTTAGGGTTAGGGTTAGGTTTAGGGTAGGGGTAAGTGTTAGGGTTAGGGTTAGGTTTAGGGAAAGGGTTAGGGTTAGGGTTAGGGTTAGCATTAAGGTTAGGTTTAGGGATAGGGTAAGGGGAAGGGTTAGGGTTAGTGTTAGGGTTAGGTTAAGGGTTAGGGTTAGGGTTAGGATTAGGGTTAGTGTTAGGGTTTGGGTTAGGTTTAGGGTTAGGGTTAGGATTAGGGTTAGGGTAAGGTTAAGTGTTAGGGTTAGGGTTAGGGTAAGGGCAATGGTTAGGATTAGGGTTAGTGTTAGGTTTAGGGGTTAGGTTTAGGGTTAGGTTAAGGGTTACCGTTAGTGGTAGGTTAAGGGTTAGGGTTAGCGTTAGGGTTAGGGTAATGGTTAGGGTTAGGGTTAGGTTTAGGTTTAGGGATAGGTTTAGGGTAAGGGTTAGGGTTAGGGTTAGGGGTAAGGGTTAGGGTTATGTTTAGGGTTAGGGTAAGGGTAAGGTTTAGGTTTAGGGTTAGGGTTAGGGGTTAGTGTTAGGGCTAAGTTTAGGGTTAGGGTAAGGGTAAGTGTTAGGTTTAGGGTTAGGGTTAGGGTTCGGATGAGGGTAAGGGTTAGCGTTAGGGTTAAGGTTAGGTGTTAGGGTTAGGGTAAGGGTAAGTGTTAGGGTTAGGTTTAGGGTAAGTGTTAGGGTTAGGGTTAGGGTTAGGGTTAGGTTTAGGATAGGGTTAGGGTTAGGGTTAGGGTAAGGATAAGTGTTAGGGTTAGATTTAGGGTTAGGGTAAGGGTAAGGGTTAGGGTTAGAGTTAGGGTTAGGGTTAAGGGTTAGTTTTAGGGTTAGGGTTAGGGCAAAGGTTAGGGTTAGGGTTAGGGTTAGCTTTAGGGTAAGGATTAGGGTTAGGGTTAGGGTTAAGGGTAGGTTTGGGGTTAGGGTTAGGGTAAGGGTAACGGTTAGGGTTAGGGTTAGGCTTAGTTTTAGGGTTAAGGTTAGGGTTAGGTTTGGAGTAGGGTAAGGGTAAGGGTTATTATTATGGTTAGGGTTAGGGTTTGGGTTAGGGTAAGTGTTAGGGTTAGGGTAAGGGTTAGGGTTAGTGTTAGGGTTAGTGTTAGGTTTATGTTTAGGGTTAGGGTAAGGGTAAGCTTAAGATTGTGTTAGTGTTAGGGAAAGGGCAAGGGTTAGGTTTAGGGTTAGGGTAAGGATTAGGGTTAGGGTTAGGGTTAGGGTAAGGGAAAGGTTAAGGGTTAGGTTTAGGGTTAGGGTTAGGGTAAGGGTAAGTGTTAGGGTTAGGGTTGGGTTAGGATTAGGTTTAGGGTTAGTGTTAGGGTAAGGGTAAGGGTTAGGGTTAGAGTTAGGATTAGGGATAGTGTTAAGGTTAGGGTTAGGGTTAGGGTTAGGGTAAGGTTTAAGGTTAGGTTTAGTGTTAGGGAAAGGGTAAGGGTTAGGGTTTGGTTTAGGGTTAGGGTTAGGTTTGGGTTTGGGGTTAGGGTTAGGGTAAGGGTAAGAGTTAGGGTTAGCATTATGTTAGGGTTAGGGTTAGGGTAAGGGTAAGGGTTATGGTTCGGGTTAGGATTAGGGTTAGGGTTAGGGTAAGATTTATGGTTAGAGTTAGGGTAAGGTTCCGGTTAGGGTTAGGGTTAGGGTTAGCGTAAGGTTTAGGGTTAGGGTTAGGGTTAGCATTAAGGTTAGGGTTAGGGTTGGCGTAAGGGTAAGGGGTAGGGGTAGGGTTAGGTTTAGGGATAGAGTTAGGGTTAGTGTTAGGTTTAGGGTTAGGGTTAAGGTTAGGGTTAGTGTTAGTGTAAGAGTAAGGGTTAGGGTTAGGGTTAGGGTTAAGTTTAGAGTTAGGGTTAGGGTTAGGCTAAGGGTTAGGGGTAGGAGTAGAGTAAGGGTTAGGGTTAGTGTTAGGGTTAGGGTAAGGGTTAGGGTTAGGGTTAGGGTAAGGTTTATGGTTAGGGTTAGGATTAGGGTTAGGTTTAGCGTTACGGTTAGGGTTAGGGTAAGGGTTAGGGTTAGGTTTAGGATTAGGGTTAGGGTTAGGGTAAGTGTGAGGGTTAGGGTTAGGGTTAGGGTAAGGGTAAGGGTTAGGGTTAGGGTTAGGGTTAGGGGTTAGGGTTAGGGTTAGGTTTAGGGTTAGGGTTAGGGTTAGGGTAAGGGTTAGACTTAGTGTTAGGGTTAGAGTAATGGTTAGGGTTAGGGTTAGGATTAGGTTTAGGGCTAGGTTTAGGGTAAGGGTTACGGTTATGGTTAGGGTTAGGGGTAAGGGTTAGAGTTAGGTTTAGGGTTAGGGTTAGGGGTAGGTTTAGGGCTAGGGTTTAGAGTTAGGGTAAGGGAAAGTGTTAGGGTTAGGGTTAGGGTTAGGATGAGGGTAAGGGTTAGGATTAGAGTTAAGGTTAGGGTTTCGGGTTAGGGTAAGGTTAAGTGTTAAGATTAGGGTTAAGTTTTAGGGTTAGGGTTAGGGTTAGGGTTAGGTTTAGGGTAAGGGTAAGGGTTAGCGTTAGGGTAAGGGTTGGGGGTAGGGTTAGGGTAAGGGTTAGGGTTAGGGTTAGTGTTAGGGTAAGGGTAAGGGTTAGAGTTAGGGTTAGGGTAAGGGTTAGGGTATATGGTTAGGGTTAGGTTTATGGTTAGGGTAAAGGCTATGGTTAGGGTTACGTTTAGATAAGGGTAAGTGTTAGGGTTAGGGTTAGGGTTAGGGTTAGGCTTAGTCTTAGGGTTAGGGTGAGGGTTAGTTTTAGGGAAAGGGTAAGGGTTAGGGTTAGGGTTATGGTTAGGGGTAGTGTTAGGGTTAGGGTAAGGGTTAGTGTTAGGGTTAGGTTTAGGGGTAGTGTTAGGTTTAGGGTTAGGGTAAGGATTAGGGTTAGGGTTAGGGTTAGGGGTCGGTTTAGGGTTAGGGTTAGGGTTAGAGTTAGGGTTAGGGTAAGGGTAAGGTTTACGGTTAGAGTTAGGGTTAGGTTTAGGGTTAATTTAAGGGTAAGGGTTAGGGTTAGGGTTAGGTTTAGGGTAAGGTTTAGGGTTAGGTAGGGTAAGGGTAAGATTTAAGGTTAGGGTTAGGGTAACGGTAAGGGTTAGTGTTAGGGTTAGGGTTAGGTTTAGGGTAATGGTTAGGGAAAGGGTAATGGTTAGGGTTAGTTTTAGGTTTAGGTTTGGGTTAGGGTTAGGGATAGGGTAAGCGTAAGTGATAGGGTAAGAGTAAAGGTTAGGGTTCGGTTTAGGGTTGGGGTTAAGTTTAGGGTTAGGATTAGGGTAAGGGTAAGGTTAGGGTTAGGGTTAGGGTAATGGTAAGGTTTAGGTTTAGGTTTAGGTTTAGGGTTAGGGGAAGGGTTAGGGATAGGGTGAGGGTTGGGTTACGGTTAGGGTTTAGGGTTCGGGTCAGGGTTAGTGTTAGGGTAAGGGTTTAGGGTCAGGGTTAGGGTTAGGGTTAGGTTTAGGGTAGGGGTTAGGGTTAGGGTTAGGGTTAGGTTTAGGGAAAGGGTTAGGGTAAGGGAAAGGTTAAGGTTAGAGTTAGGGTTAGGGTTAGGATTAGGGTTAGTGATAGGGTTAGGGTAAGGGTTAGGGTTAGGGTTAGGGTTAGCATTAAGGTTAGGTTTAGGGTTAGAGTAAGGGTTAGGGTTAGAGTTAGGGTTTGGGTTAGGGGTTCTGTTATTGTTAGGGTTAGTGCTAGGGTTAGGGTTAGGGTTAGGTATAGGATTACGGTTAGGGTAAGTGTAAGTGTTAGGGTTAGGGTTAGGGTTAGGGTTAGGATTAGGTTTAGGGTTAGGGTTAGGGTAAGGGTACGGGTTAGGGTTAGAGTTAGGATTAGGGATAGTGTTAAGGTTAGGGTTAGGGTTAGGGTTAGGGTAAGGTTTAAGGTTAGGTTTAGGGTTAGGGAAAGGGTAAGGGTTAGGGTTTGGTTTAGGGTTAGGGTTAGGTTTGGGTTTGGGGTTAGGGTTAGGGTAAGGGTAAGGGTTAGGGTTAGCATTAGGTTAGGGTTAAGGTTAGGGTAAGGGTAAGGTTTAGGGTTAGGGTTAGGATTAGGGTTAGGGTTAGAGTAAGCTTTAGGGTTAGGGTTAGGGTAAGGTTCGGGTTAGGGTTTGGGCTAGGGTTAGCGTAAGGTTTAGGGTTAGGGTTAGGGTTAGCATTAAGGTTAGGGTTAGGGTTGGGGTAAGGGTAAGGGGTAGGGGTAGGGTTATTGTTAGGGATAGAGTTAGGGTTAGTGTTAGGTTTTGGGTTAGGTTTAAGGTTAGGGTTAGTGTTAGCGTTAGGGTTAGTGTTAGGGTAAGAGTAAGGGTTAGGGTTAGGGTTAGGGTGAAGTTTAGTGTTAGGGTTAGGGTTAGGCTAAGGCTTAGGATTAGGATTAAGGTAAGAGTTAGGGTTAGGGCAAGGGTTTGGGGAAAGGGTAAATGTTAGGGTTAGGGTGAGGGTTAGGCTAAGGTTTAGGGTTAGGATTAGGGTTAGGATAAGGGTAAGGGTTAGGGTTAGGGTTAGGGTTAGTGTAAGGGTAAGAGTTAGGGTTAGGGTTAGTGTTAAGGTTAGAGTTAGGGTTAGGGTTAGGCTAAGGCTTAGGATTAGGATTAAGGTAAGAGTTAGGGTTAGGGCAAGGGTTTGGGGAAAGGGTAAGTGTTAGGGTTAGCGTGAGGGTTAGGGTAAGGTTTAGGGTTAGGGTTAGGGTTAGGATAAGGGTTAGGGTTAGGGTTAGGGTTAGCATTAAGGTTAGGTTTAGGGTTAGGGTAAGGATGAGGGTTAGGGTTAGGGTTTAGGTTAGGTTTACGGGTTAGGATTAGGGTTAGGGTTAGGTTTAGGTTTAGTGTTAGGGTAAGGGTAAGGTTTAGGGCTAGGGTAAGGGTTAGGGGTAGGGTTTGGGTAAGGGTTAGTGTTAGGGTTAGGCTTAGGGTAAGGGTTAGGTTTAGGGTTAGGGTTAGGATTAGAGTAAGGATTAGGGTTAGGGTTAGGGTTAGGGTAAGGGTTAGGGTTAGGTTAGGGTTAGCATTAAGGTTAGGTTTAGGGTTAGTGTAAGGGTAAGAGCTAGGGTAAGAGCTAGGGTTAGGGGTTAGGGATAGGGTTAGGGTTAGGATTAGGTTTAGGGTTAGGGTTAGGGTAAGGGTAAGGGTTAGGGTTAGGGTAAGTGTTAGGATTAGGGTTAGGGTAAGGGTTAAGGTTAGGGTTAGGGTTAGGGTAAGGGTAAGGGTAAAGGTTAGGGTTAGGGTAAGTGTTAGGATTAAGGTTAGGGTAAGGGTTAAGGTTAGGGTTAGGGTTAGGGTAAGGGTTAGGGTTAGGGTTAGGGTAAGGGTTAGGGTTAGAGTTAGGGTAAGGGTTAGGGTTAGGGTTGGGGTAAGGGTTAGGGTTAGGTTTAGGGTTAGGGTAAGGGTAATGGTTAGGGTTAGTGTTAGGTTTAGGGTTAGGGTAAGGGTTAGGGTTAGGGTTGGGGTAAGGGTTAGGGTTAGGGTTAGGGTAAGGATTAGGGTTAGGTTAGGGTTAGCATTAAGGTTAGGTTTAGGGTTAGTGTAAGGGTAAGAGCTAGGGTTAGGGTTAGGGGTTAGGGATAGGGTTAGGGTTAGGATTAGGTTTAGGGTTAGTTTAAGGTAAGGATAAGGGTTAGAGTTAGGGTTAGGGTTAGGGTTAGGGTTTATGGTTAGGGTTATGTTTATGGTTATGGTAATGGTTAGGGTTAGGGTTAGGTTTAGATAAGGGCAAGTGTTAGGGTTAGGGTTACGGTTATTGTTAGGCTTAGTCTTAGGGTTAGGGTTAGGGTTAGGGTTAGGGAAAGGGTAAGGGCTAGGGTTAGGGTTAGGGTTAGGGTAAGGATTAGGGTTAGTCTTAGGGTTAGGGTAAGTGTTAGGGTTAGGGTTAGGGTTAGCACTAAGGTTAGGGTTAGGGTTAGGGTAAGGGGAAGGGTTGGGGTTAGGGTTGGGTTTAGGGTAACGTTAACGGTAAGGGTTAGGGTTAGGGTTAGGTTAGGTTTAGGGTAAGGGTTAGGGTTAGGGTTAGTGTTAGGTTTAGGGTTAAGGTAAGGGTTAGGGTTAGGGTTAGGTTTAGGGGTAGGAGTAATGTTACGGTTAGGGTTAGGGTTAGAGTTAGGGTTAGGGTAAGGGTAAGGTTTACGGTTAGAGTTAGGGTTAGGTTTAGGGTTAAGTTAAGGGTAAGGGTTAGGGTTAGGGTTAGGTTTAGGGTAAGGGTTAGGGTTAGGTAGGGTAAGGGTAAGATTTAGGGTTAGGGTTAGGGTTACGGTAAAGGTTAGTGTTAGGGTTAGGGTTAGGGTTAGGTTTAGGGTAACGGTTAGGGAAAGGGTAATGGTTAGGTTTAGTTTTAGGTTTAGGTTTGGGTTAGGGTTAGGGATAGGGTAAGCGTAAGTGTTAGGGTAAGGGTAAAGGTTAGCGTTAGGTTTAGGGTTGGGGTTAAGGTTAGGGTTAGGATTAGGGTAAGGGTAAGGTTATGGTTAGGGTTAGGGTAAGGGTAAGGTTTAGGTTTAGGGTGAGGGTTAGGGGAAGGGTTAGGGATAGGGTGAGGTTTGGGTTACGGTTATGGTTTAGGGTTCGGGTTAGGGTTAGGGTTAGGGTAAGGATTAGGGTCAGGGTTAGGGTTAGGGTTAGGTTTAGGGTAGGGGTAAGTGTTAGGGTTAGGGTTAGGTTTAGGGAAAGGGTTAGGGTTAGGGTTAGGGTTAGCATTAAGGTTAGGTTTAGGGATAGGGTAAGGGGAAGGGTTAGGGTTAGTGTTAGGGTTAGGTTAAGGGTTAGGGTTAGGGTTAGGATTAGGGTTAGTGTTAGGGTTTGGGTTAGGTTTAGGGTTAGGGTTAGGATTAGGGTTAGGGTAAGGTTAAGTGTTAGGGTTAGGGTTAGGTTAAGGGCAATGGTTAGGATTAGGGTTAGTGTTAGGTTTAGGGGTTAGGTTTAGGATTAGGTTAAGGGTTACCGTTAGTGGTAGGGTAAGGGTTAGGGTTAGCATTAGGGTTAGGGTAATGGTTAGGGTTAGGGTTAGGTTTAGGTTTAGGGATAGGTTTAGGGTAAGGGTTAGGGTTAGGGTTAGGGTTAGGGGTAAGGGTTAGGGTTATGTTTAGGGTTAGGGTAAGGGTAAGGTTTAGGTTTAGGGTTAGGGTTAGGGGTTAGTGTTAGGGCTAAGTTTAGGGTTAGGATAAGGGTAAGTGTTAGGTTTAGGGTTAGGGTTAGGGTTCGGATGAGGGTAAGGGTTAGCGTTAGGGTTAAGGTTAGGTGTTAGGGTTAGGGTAAGGGTAAGTGTTAGGGTTAGGTTTAGGGTAAGTGTTAGGGTTAGGGTTAGGGTTAGGTTTAGGATAGGGTTAGGGTTAGGGTTAGGGTAAGGATAAGTGTTAGGGTTAGATTTAGGGTTAGGGTAAGGGTAAGGGTTAGGGTTAGAGTTAGGGTTAGGGTTACGGGTTAGTTTTAGGGTTAGGGTTAGGGCAAAGTTTAGGGTTAGGGTTAGGGTTAGCGTTAGGGTAAGGATTAGGGTTAGGGTTAGGGTTAAGGGTAGGTTTGGGGTTAGGGTTAGGGTAAGGGTAACGGTTAGGGTTAGGGTTAGGCTTAGTTTTAGGGTTAAGGTTAGGGTTAGGGTAAGGGTAAGGGTTAGGGTTAGAGTTAGGGTTAGGGTTACGGGTTAGTTTTAGGGTTAGGGTTAGGGCAAAGGTTAGGGTTAGGGTTAGGGTTAGCGTTAGGGTAAGGATTAGGGTTAGGGTTAGGGTTAAGGGTAGGTTTGGGGTTAGGGTTAGGGTAAGGGTAACGGTTAGGGTTAGGGTTAGGCTTAGTTTTAGGGTTAAGGTTAGGGTTAGGTTTGGAGTAGGGTAAGGGTAAGGGTTATTATTATGGTTAGGGTTAGGGTTTGGGTTAGGGTAAGTGTTAGGGTTAGGGTAAGGGTTAGGGTTAGTGTTAGGGTTAGTGTTAGGTTTATGTTTAGGGTTAGGGTAAGGGTAAGCTTAGGATTGTGTTAGTGTTAGGGAAAGGGCAAGGGTTAGGTTTAGGGTTAGGGTAAGGATTAGGGTTAGGGTTAGGGTTAGGGTAAGGGAAAGGTTAAGGGTTAGGTTTAGGGTTAGGGTTAGGGTAAGGGTAAGTGTTAGGGTTAGGGTTGGGTTAGGATTAGGTTTAGGGTTAGTGTTAGGGTAAGGGTAAGGGTTAGGGTTAGAGTTAGGATTAGGGATAGTGTTAAGGTTAGGGTTAGGGTTAGGGTAAGGTTTAAGGTTAGGTTTAGTGTTAGGGAAAGGGTAAGGGTTAGGGTTTGGTTTAGGGTTAGGGTTAGGTTTGGGTTTGGGGTTAGGGTTAGGGTAAGGGTAAGAGTTAGGGTTAGCATTATGTTAGGGTTAGGGTTAGGGTAAGGGTAAGGGTTATGGTTCGGGTTAGGATTAGGGTTAGGGTTAGGGTAAGATTTATGGTTAGAGTTAGGGTAAGGTTCCGGTTAGGGTTAGGGTTAGGGTTAGCGTAAGGTTTAGGGTTAGGGTTAGGGTTAGCATTAAGGTTAGGGTTAGGGTTGGCGTAAGGGTAAGGGGTAGGGGTAGGGTTAGGTTTAGGGATAGAGTTAGGGTTAGTGTTAGGTTTAGGGTTAGGGTTAAGGTTAGGGTTAGTGTTAGTGTAAGAGTAAGGGTTAGGGTTAGGGTTAGGGTTAAGTTTAGAGTTAGGGTTAGGGTTAGGCTAAGGGTTAGGGGTAGGGGTAGAGTAAGGGTTAGGGTTAGTGTTAGGGTTAGGGTAAGGGTTAGGGTTAGGGTTAGGGTTAGGGTAAGGGCAACGGTTAGGGTTATTGTTAGGGTTAAGGTTAGAGTTAGGGTTAAGTTAGGCTAAGGGTTAGGATTAGGATTAGGGTAAGAGTTAGGGTTAGGGCAAGGGTTTGGGAAAGGGTAAGTTTTAGGGATAGGGTTAGGCTTAGGGTAAGGGTTAGGTTTAGGGTTAGGGTTAGGATTAGAGTAAGGATTAGGGTTAGGGTTAGGGTTAGGGTAAGGGTTAGGGTTAGGTTAGGGTTAGCATTAAGGTTGGGTTTAGGTTTAGTGTAAGGGTAAGACCTAGGGTTAGGGTTAGGGGTTAGGGATAGGGTTAGGGTTAGGATTAGGTTTAGGGTTAGGGTAAGGGTAAGTGTTAGGGTTAGGGTAAGTGTTAGGATTAGGGTTAGGGTAAGGGTTAGGGTTAGGGTTAGGTTTAGGGTAAGGGTTAGGTTTAGGGTAAGGTTTAGGGTTAGAGTTAGGGTAAGGGTTAGGGTTAGGGTTGGGGTAAGGGTTAGGGTTGCGGTTAGGGTTTGGGTAAGGGTAAGGGTTAGAGTTAGGTTTAAGTTTAGGGTTAGGGTTAGGCCAAAGGTTAGGGTTAGGGGTAGGGTAAGGGTTAGGGTTACTGTTAGGGTTAGGATTAGGGTTAGGGTTAGGGTAAGGTTAGGGTTAGGGTCAGGGTTAGGGTTAGGGTAAGGGTAAGGTTTGGGTTTAGGGTTAGGGTTAGGGTAAGTGTTAGGTTTAGGGTTAGGGTTAGGGTGAGGTTTAGGGTTAGGGTAAGGGTAAGGGTTAGGGTTAGGGTTAGGTTTAGGGTAAAATTAGGGTTATGGTTAGGGTAAGGTTAAGGGTTAGGGTTAGGGGTAGGGGTAGGTTTAGGATTATGGTTAGAGTTAGGGTTAGTGTAAGGGTAAGGTTTACGGTTAGGTTTAGGGTTAGGGTTAAGGTAAGGGTAAGGGTTAGGGTTAGGGTTAGCGTTAGGGTAAGGGTTAGGGTTAGGTGGGGTAAGGGTAATATTTAGGGTTAGGGTTAGGGATAGGGTTAGGGGAAGGGTTATTGTTAGGTTTGGAGTTAGGGTTAGGTTTAGGGTTAGGGTTATGGTAAGGGTAAGGGTTAGGGTTAGGGTTAGGTTTAGGGTTAAGGTAAGGGTAAGGGTTAGGGTTAAGGTTAGGGTTAGTGTTAGGGTTAGGGTTAGGGTAAGGGTTAGAGTTAGGGTTATGGTTAGGGTTAGGGTAAGGGTAAGGTTTAGTGTTATGTTTAGGGTTGGGGTTAAAGTTAAGGTTAGGGTTAGGGTAAAGGTAATGGTTAGGGTTAGGGTTAGGGTTGGGGGAGGGTTAGGGTTAGGGTTAGGGTAAGGGTAAGGGTTAGGGTTAGGGTTAGTCTTAGGGTTAGGGTTAGGGTTAGGTTAAGGTTATGGTAAGGGTTAGGGTTAGGGTTAGTTTTAGATAAGGGTAAGTGTTAGGGTTAGGTTTAGGGTTAGGGTTAGGGTTAGTCTTAGGGTTAGGTTTAGGGTTAGGGAAAGGGTAAGGGTTAGGATTAGGTATAGGGTTAGTCTTAGGGTTAGGGTAAGAGCTAGGGTTAGTGTGAGGGTTAGCGTTAAGGTTACGGTTAGGGTTAGGATAAGGGTAAGGTTTGGGTTTGGGGTTAGGGTTAGTGTAAGGGTTAGCGTTTGGTTTAGGGTTAGGGTTAGGTTTAGGTTTAGGGTAAAGGTAAGGGTTAGGGTTAGGGTTAGTGTTAGGGTTAGGGTTAAGGTTAGGGTTAGGTTAAGGGTAAGGGTTAGGTTTAGGGTTAGGAGTAGGGGTAGGTTTAGGGTTAGGGTTAGAGTTAGGGTTAGGGTAAGGTTAGGGTTTACGGTTAGGGTTATGGTTAGGGTTAGGGTTAAGGTAAGGGTAAGAGTTCGCGTTAGAGTTACGGTTACGGTTAGGGTAAGGGTTAGGGTTAGGTAGGGTAAGGGTAAGATTTAGGGTTAGGTTAGGGTTAGGGTTAGGGTAAGGGTTAGTGTTAGGGTTAGGATTAGGGTTAGGTTTAGGGTTAGGGTTAGGGTAAGGGTAAGGGTTAGGGTTAGGGTTTGATTTAGGGTTAGGGTTAGGGTTAGGGTTAGGGTAAGTGTAAGGTTTAGGGTTAAGGTTATGGTTAGGGTTAGGGTTAGGGTAAGGGTTAGGGTTAGGGTTAGTGTAAGGGTTAGGGTTAGGTTTAGGGTTAGGGTTAGGGTAAGGGTAAAGGTTAGAGTTATGTTTAGGGTTGGGGTTAAGGTTAGGGTTAGGGTTCGGGTAAGGGTAAGGGTTAGGGTTAGGGGAAGATTTAGGGTTAGGGTTAGGGTGAGGGTTAGGGTTTGGGTTTAGGTTTCGGGTTAGGGTTAGGGTAAGGGTGAGGGTCAGGGTTAGGGTTAGGGTTAGTTTTAGGGTGCGGGCAAGAGTTAGGGTTAGGGTTAGGTTTTGGGAAAGTGTAAGGGTTAGGGTTGGGGTTTGGTTTAGGGTTCAGGTAAGGATTAGGTTTCGGGTTAGTGTTAGGGTAAGGGTTAGGGTTAGGGTTAGGGTTAGCATTAAGGTTAGGTTTAGGAAAGGGAAAGGGTAAGGGTTAGGGTTAGGGTTAGGTGTTAGAGTTAAGGTTAGGTTTAGTGTTAGGGTTAGGGTTAGGTTTAGGTTTAGGGTTAGGGTTAGGGTAGGTTAAGGGTAAGTGTTAGGTTAGGGTTAGGGTTAGGTTTAGGATAAGGGTAAGGGTTAGGGTTACAGTTACGGTTAAGTTTAGGTTTAGGTGTTAGGGTTGGGGTTAGCGTTAGGGTTAGGTTAGGGATAGGATTAGGGTTAGGTTTGGGTTAGGATTAGGCTTAGGCTTAGGCTTAGGCTTAGGGTTAGGGTTAGGTTTAGGGTTAGGGTTAGGGTTAGGGTAAGGCTAAGGGTTAGGGTGATGGTTAGGGTTAGGGTTAGGGGTTAGGGTTAGGGTTAGGGTAAGGTTAGGGTTCGGGTCAGGGTTAGGGTTAGGGTAAGGGTAAGTGTTAGGGATAGGGTTATGCTTAGGGGTAGGGTAAGGGTAAGGGTTAGGATTAGGGTTAGGGTTACAGTAAGGGTTAGGGTTAGGTTTAGGGTAAGTGTAAGTGTTAGGGTTAGGGTTAGGGTTAGGTTAAGGTTAAGGGTTAGGGTTAGTGTTAGAGTTACGGCTAGTGTTAGGTTTAGGATTAGGGTTAGTGTTAGGGTTAGGGTAAGGGTAAGTTTTAGAGTTAGGGTTAGGCTTAGGGCTAGGGTAAGGGAAAGGGCTAGGGTTAGGGTTAGGGTTAGGGTTAGGGTAAGGTTTAGGGTTATTGTTAGGGTAAGGTTTAGGGTTAGGGTTAGGGTAAGGATAAGGGTTAGGGTTAGGTTTAGGGTAAGGGTTAAGGTTATGGTTATGGTTAGGGTTAGGGTTAGGGTTAGGGTAAGGATTAGGTTTAGTGTCATAGTTAGGGTTAGGGTTTGGGAAAGGGTAAGGTTTAGGGTTAGGATTAGCTTTAGGGCAAGGATTAGCGTTAGGGTTAGGGTTAGCATTAAGGTTAGGGTTAATTTTAGGGTAAGGGAAAGTGTTAGGGTTCGGTTTAGGGTTAGGGTTATGTTTAGGTAAGGGTAAGGGTTAGGGTTAGGGTTACGGTTAGGGTAAGAGTTAGGGTTAGCTTTAGGGTTAGGTTTAGGGTTAGCGTTAGGGTAAGGGTAAGGGTTAGGTTTAGGGTTAGGTTTAGGTTTAGCGTTAGGGTAAGGGTAAGTGTTAGGGTTAGAGTTAGGATTAGGTTTAGGGTTAGGGTAAGGGTTAGGGTTAGGGTTAGGGTACGGGTTAGGGTTAGGGTTAGGGTTAGGTTTAGGGTTAGGTTAAGGGTTAGGGTAAGGGTTAGGGTTACGGTTAGTGTTAGGGTTAGGGTAAGGGTTAGGGTTAGGGTTAGGATTAGGGTAAGGGAAAGTGTTAGGGTTAGGGTTAGGGTTAGGATAAGGATAAGTGTTAGGGTTAGGGTTAAATTTAGTTGTTAGGGTTAGGGTAAGGGTAAGGGTTAGGGTTAGGGGTTAGGGTTAGGTTTAGGTTTAGGTTTAGGGTTAGGGTAAGCGTACGATTTAGGGTTAGGGTAAGTGTTAGGGTTAGGGTTAGGTTTAGGGTTAGGGTTAGGGGAAGGGTAAGGCTTAGGGTTAGGTTTAGGGTTAAGGTTAGGGTTAGTGATAGGGTTAGGGTTAGGGTTAGTGTAAGGGTAAGGGTTAAGGTTAGGGTTAGGGTTAGGGTTTAGGATTAGGGTTAGGGTTAGGGTAAGGGTAAGGGTTAGGGTTAGTGTTAGGGTTACGGTTAGGGGTAGTGTTAAGGTTAGGGTTAGGGTAAGGTTAGGGTTAGAGTCTGGGTTAGGGTTAGGGTTAGGGTTAGGGGTAGGGTTAGGGTTAGGGTAAGGGTTGGGGTTATCTTTAGGGTAAGGGTAAGTGTTAGGGTTAGTGTTAGGGTTACGTTTAGGTTTAGGGTAAGGGATAGGGTTAGGGTTAGATTTAGGGGTTTAGTTATGTTTAAGGTTTCCGTTAGGGTTAGGGTTAGGGTAAGGGTAAGTTTTAGGGTTAGGGTTAGGATTAGGGTTAGGGTAAGGGTAAGGTTTAAGGTTAGGGTTAGGGGTTAGGGTTAGGGTTAGGTTTGTTTATGGTTAGGGTTAGGGTAAGTGTTAGCTTTAGGGTTAGGGTTCGGGTTAGGGTAAGGGTTAGGGTTAGGTTTAGGGTTAGGTTTAGCGTTAGGTTTATTGTAAGGGTAAGGGTTAGGGTTAGGGTTAGGGTTAGGTTTAGGGTTAGAGGTTAGGCTTAGGGTTTGGGTTAGGATAAGTGTAAGGGTTAGGATTAGGGTTAGGGTTATGTTTAGGGATAGGAGTTAGCGTTTGGGTTAGGGTTAGGGTTAGGTTTAGTGTTAGCGTTAGGGTAAGGGTAAGGGGTAGGGTTATTGTTAGGGTTAGGATTATGGTTACATGTAGGGTTAGGGTTAGGGTTAGGGTAAGGGTTGGAGTTACATTTAGGGTTAGGGTAACGGTAAGGGTTAGGGTTAGGCTTAGGGTTAGGGTAAGGGTAAGGTTAGGGTTAGTGTTAGGGTTAGGGTTAGGTTTAGGTTTAGGGTTAGAGTAAGGGTAAGGGTTAGGGTTAGGGTTAAGGTTAGGGTTAGTGTAGGGTTAGGGTTAGGGTTAGTGTAAGGGTAAGATTTAGCTTTAGGTTTAGTGTTAAGGTTAGAGTTAGGGTTAGGGTGAGACTAAGGGTTAGGTTTAGAGTTAGGGTAAGGGTTAGAGTTACGGTAACGGTTAGGTTTAGTGTTAGGGTTAGGGTAAGGAACATGGTTAGGGTTAGGGTTAGGGTTAGAATAAGGGTTAGGTTTAGGGTTAAATTTAGGGTTAGGGGTTAGGGTTAGTGTTAGGGTTAGGTTTAGGGTTTGGGTTAGGATAAGGCTATGGGTTAGGTTTAGTGTTAGGGTTAGGGTTAGGTTTAGGATTAGGGTTAGGGTAAAGGTAAGGGTTAGGGTTAGAGTTAGGTTTAGGGCAAGGTTTATGGTTAGGGTTAGGTTTAGGGTTAGGGTTATGTTGAGGGTAAGGGTTTGGGTTAGGGTTAGGGTTGGGGGTTAGGGCTTGCTTTAGGGTTAGGTTTAGGGTGAGGTTAGGGTTAGGGTTAGATGTTAGTTTTAATGTTATGGTTATGGTTATGGTTAGGGTTAGGGTTAGGATAAGGGTAAGTGTTAGGGTAAGGGTTAGGGTTAGAGTAAGTTTTAGGGTTAGGGTTAGGTTTAGGGTTAGTTTTAGGTTAGGGTTAGGGTTAGGGTAAGGGTAAGGGTTAGTGTTAGGATTAGGTTTAGGTTTACGGTAAGGGTTAGGGTTAGGTTTAATGTAAGGGTAAGGTTTAGGGCTAGGGTTAGGTTTAGTGTTAGGGTAAGGGTAAGGGTTAGATTTAGGTTTAGGGTTAGTTTCAGGGTTAGGGTTAGGTTTAGGGTTCGGGTAAGGTTGGGGTTAGTATCAGGGTTAGGGTTAGGGTAAGGGTAAGTGTTAGATTAGGGTTAGGCTTAGGTTTAGGGTAAAGGAAAGGTTTAGGGTTAGGGTTAGGGTTAGGGTAAGGTTAGGGTTAGGGTTAGGGCTAGGGTTAGGGTGAGCGTTAGGTTTAGGGTTAGCGTTAGGGGTTGGGGTTATGGTTAGGGTAATGGTTTGGGTTAGGGTTAGGGTAAGGGTAAGGGTTAGGGTTAAGTTTAGGGTTAGGGTTAGGGTTATGGTAAGGGTTAGGGTTAGGGTAAGGGATAGGGTTAGGTTTATGGTTAGGGTTAGGGTTAGTGTAAGGATAAGGGTTAGGGTTGGGGTTAGGGCTTGGGGAAGGGTTAGGATTAGGGTTAGGGTTAGGGTTAGGATTAGGGTTAGGGGTTAGGGTTCGGGTTAGGGTTAGGTTTAGGGTAAAGGTTAGGGTCAGAAATAGGGTTAGGGTTAGGTTTAGTGTAGGGGTAAGGGTTAGGGTTAGGATTAGGTTTAGGAAAGGGTAAGGGTTAGAGTTAGCGTTTGGATTAGGGTTCGGGTAAGGATTAGGTTTCGGGTTAGTGTTAGGGTAAGGGTTAGTGTTAGGGTTAGGGTTAGCATTAAGGTTAGGGTTAGGGATAGGGTAAGGGTAAGGGTTAGGGTTAGGGTTAGGGTTAGGGGTTAGAGATAAGGTTAGGGTTAGGGTTATATTAGGGTTAGGTTTAGGGTTAGGGTTAGGGTTAGGGTTAGGATAAGGGTAAGTGTTAGGGTTAGGGGTTAGGGTTAGGGTTAGGGTTAGGGTTAGGTTAGCGTTAGTGTTAGTGTTAGGGTTAGGTTTGGGTTAGGTTTAGGCTTAGGCTTATGGTTAGAGTTAGGTTTAGGGTTAGGGTTAGATTTAGGCTTAGGGTTAGGGTTAGGCTTAGGGTTAAGGTTAGGGTAATGTATAGGATTAGGGTTAGTGTTAGGGTTAGGTTTAGAGTTAGGGTAGGGTTCGGGTAACGGTAAGGGTTAGGGTTAGGTTTAGGGTTAGGGTAAGGGTAAGTGTTAGGGTGAGGGTTAGGGTTAGGGTTAGGGTAAGGGTAAGTATTAGGGTTAGGGTCAGGGTTAGGGTTAGGGTAAATGTAAGTGTTAGGGTTAGGGTTAGGCTTCGGGGTAGGGTAAGAGTAAGGGATAGGGTTAGGGTTAGGTTTGGGTAAGTTTTATGTTTAGGGTTAGGGTAAGTGTAAGTGTTAGGTTTAGGGTTAGGCTTAGGTTAAGGGTAAGGTTTAGGGTTCTGTTAGAGTTAGGGTTAGGGTTAGGTTGAGGGTTAGGGTTAGGGTTAGGGTTAGGGTAAGGGTAATTTTTAGGGTTAGGGGTAGGTTTAGGGCAAGGGTAAGTGTTAGGGTTAGGGTTAGAGTTAGAGGTTAGGTTTAGTGTTAGGTTTAGGTTTAGCGTTAGGGTAAAGGTTAGGGTTAGGGTTGGGTTAGGGTATGGGTGAGGGTTAGGGTTAGGTTTAAGGTTAGGTTTAGAGTAGGTAAGGGTTAGGGGTAGGTTTAGGGTTAAGGGTAGGTTTAGGGTAGGGTTAGGGTAAGGGTAAGGGTTAGGTTTAGGGTTAGGGTTAGGGTTAAGGTTATGGTTAGGGTTAGGGTTGGGGTTATGGTAAGGGTAAGGTTTAGGGTAAGGGTTATAGTTAGGGTTAGGGTTAAGGTTAGGTTGAGGTTTAGGGTAAGGTTAAGGGTAAGGGTTAGGTTTAGGGTTAGGGTTAAGGTTAGGGTTAGGGTTAGGGTAAGGGTAAGGTTAAGGTTAGGGTTAGGGGTAGTTTTAGGGTTAGGCTAAGGGTTAGGGTTAGGGTTAGGGTTAGGGAAGGGTAAGGTTAGGGTTAGGGTTAGGGTAAGGGTAAGGGTTAAGGTTAGGTTTAGGGGTAGTTTTAGGGTTAGGCTAAGGGTTAGGGTTAGGGTTAGGGTTAGGGAAGGGTAAGGTTTAGTGTTAAGGTTAGGGTTAGGAGTTAGGTTTAGATTTAGGGTTAGGGTTAGGGTTATGGATTCGGGTTAGGGTTAGGTTTAGGGTTAGGGTTAAGGTAACTGTAAGGGTTAGGGTTAGGTTTAGGGTTAGGGATATGGTAAGGTTTAGGTTTAGGTTTTGAGTAAGGGTAAGGTTTTGGGTTAGGGTTAGGGTTAGGTCTAGGTTTATGGTTAGGGTTAGGGTAAGCGTAAGTGTTAGGGTTAGGTTTAGGGTTGGGCTTAAGGTAAGGGTTAGAGTTAGGTTAAGGGTTAAGGTTAGGGTAAGGGAAAGGGTAAGGGTTAGGGTTAGGGTTAGGTTTAGGTTTACGGTTAGGGTTAGGGTTAGGGTTAGGGTTAGGTTTAGGGTTAAGTTTAGGGTTAGGGTTAGGGTAAGGTTAAGGCTTAGAGTTAGGGTTAGGGTTAAGGTTAGGGTTAGTGTTAGGGTTAGGGTTAGTGTAAGGGTAAGGTTTAGGTTTATGGTTAGGGTTAAGGTTAGAGTTAGGGTTAGGGTCAGGCTAAGGGTTAGGTTTAGAGTTAGAGTAAGGGTTGGGGTTACAGTAAGGGTTAGGGTTAGAGTTAGGGTTAGGGTAAGGATTAGGGTTAGGGTTAGGGTTAGGGAAAGGGTTAGGTTTAGGGTTAGGGGTAGCATTAAGGTTAGGGTTAGTGTTAGGGTAAGGGTAAGGTTTAGGGTTAGGGTTAAAGTTAGGGTTAGGGGTTAGGGTTAGGTTTAGGGTTAGGTTTAGGGTTGGGCTTAAGGTAAGGGTTAGGTTTAGGGTAAGGTTAAGGTTAGCGTAAGGGTAAGGGTTAGGCTTAGGGTTAGGGTTAGGTTTAGGTTTACGGTTAGGGTTAGGGTTAGGGTTAGGGTTTGATTTAGGGTTAGGTTTAGGGTTAGGGTTAGGGTTAGGGTTAGGGTAAGGGTAAGGCTTAGGGTTAGGGTTAGGGTTAAGGTTAGGGTTAGTGTTAGGGTTAGGGTTAGTGTAAGGGTATGATTTAGGTTTATGGTTAGGGTTAAGGTTAGAATTAGGTTTAGGGTTAGGCTAAGGGTTAGGTTTAGAGTTAGAGTAGAGTTAGGGTTACAGTAAGGGTTAGGGTTAGGGTTAGGGTTAGGGTAAGGATTAGTTTTAGGATTAGGGTTAGGGTAAGGGTTAGGTGTAGAGTTAGGGGTAGCATTAAGGTTAGGGTTAGGGTTAGGGTAAGGATAAGGGTTAGGGTTAGGGTTAAAGGAAGGGTTAGGGGTTAGGGTTAGGTTTAGGGTTAGGTTTAGGGTTTGGGTTAGGATAAGTCTAAGGGTTAGGGTTAGGGTTAGGGTTAGGGTTAGGGTAAGATTAAGGGTAAGGTTTAGGGTTAGGGTTAGGGTTAGGGTAAGTGTTAGGGTTAGGGTTAGAGTTCTGTTTAGGGTATGGTTTAGGTTTAGGGTTAGGTTTAGTGTTAGGGTTAGGTTAAGGGTAAGGGTTAGGGTTAGGGTTAGAGTTGGGGGTTAGGGCTAGCTTAGGGTTAGGTTTAGGGTGAGGTTAGGGTTAGGGTTAGGGGTTAGGTTTAATGTTATGGTTATGGTTAGGGTTATGTTAGGGTTAGGTTTAGGGTTAGGGTTAGGGTTAGGGTAAGGGTAAGTGTTAGGGTAAGGGTTAGGGTTAGGGTAAGTTTTAGGGTTAGGGTTAGGGTTAGGTTTAGGGTTAGTTTTAGGTTAGGGTTAGTTTTAGGGTAAGGGTAAGGGTTAGGTTTAGGGTTAGGTTTAGGTTTAGGGTAACGGTTAGGGTTAGGTTTAGGGTAAGGGTAAGGTTTAGGGTTAGGGTTAGTGTTAGGGTAAGGGTAAGGCTTAGGGTTAGGGTTAGGTTTGGGTTAGGGTTAGGGTAAGGGTTAGGGTTAGATTTAGGGTTAGGGTTAGTTTCAGGGTTAGGGTTAGGGTTAGGGTTAGGATAAGGTTAGGGTTAGTGTCAGGGTTAGGGTTAGGGTAAGGGTAAGTGTTAGGATTAGTGTTAGGGTTAGGGTTAGGGTAAGGGAAAGGGTTAAGTTTAGGGTTAGGGTTAGGGTAAGGGTTAGGGTTAGGGTTAGGGTTAGGGTTAGGGTTAGGGTGAGCGTTAGTTTTAAGGTTAGCGTTAGGAGTTGGGGTTATGGTTAGGGTAAGGGTTTGGGTTAGGGTTAGGGTAAGGGTTAGGGTTAGGTTTATGGTTAGGGTTAGGGTTAGGGTAAGGGTTAGGGTTAGATTTAGGATTGGCGTTAAGTTTAGGGTTAGGGTTAGGGTAAGGATAGGGTTAGGGTTAGGGTTTGGGGAAGTGTTAGGGTTAGGGTTAGGGTGAGGGTTAGGGTTATGGTTTGGGTTAGGGTTTGGGTTAGGATAAGGGGAAGGGTTAGGGTTAGGGTTAAGGTTAGGGGTTAGGGTTAGGGTAAGGGTAAGGTTTTAGGGTTAGGGTTAGGGGCTGGTGTTAAGGATAGGGTTAAGGGTTAGGGTTTGGGGAAGTGTTAGGGTTAGGGTTAGGGTGAGGGTTAGGGTTATGGTTAGGGTGAGGGTTAGGGTTATGGTTGGGGTTAGGGTTAGGGTTTGGATAAGGGGAAGTGTTAAGTTTAGGATTACGGTTAGGGTTAGGGTAAGGGTAAGGTTAGGGTTAGTGTTAGGGTTAGGGTTAGGTTTAGGTTTAGGGTTAGAGTAAGGGTAAGGGTTAGGGTTAGGGTTAAGGTTAAGGTTAGGGTTAGTGTTAGGGGTAGGGTTAGGGTTAGTGTAAGGGTAAGATTTAGCTTTAGGGTTAGTGTTAAGGTTAGAGTTAGGCTTAGGGTGAGGCTAAGGGTTAGGTTTAGAGTTAGGGTAAGGTTTAGGGTTACGGTAAGGGTTAGGTTTAGGGTTAGGTTTAGGGTAAGGATTAGGGTTAGGGTTAGGGTTAGGGTAAGGGTTAGGTATAGGGTTAGGGTTAGCATTAAGTTTAGGGTTAGGGTAAGGGTAAGGGTTAGTGTTAGGGTTAAAGTTAGGGTTAGGGGTTAGGGTTAGGGTTAGGGTTAGCTTTAGGGTTTGGGTTAGGATAAGGCTATGGGTTAGGTTTAGGGTCAGGGTTATGGTTAGGATTAGGGTTAGGGTAAGGGTAAGGGATAGGGTTAGAGTTAGGTTTAGGGTAAGGTTTAGGGTTAGGCCTAGGTTTAGGGTTAGGGTTAGGTTAAGGGTAAGGGTTAGGGTTAGGGTTAGGGTTGGGGGTTAGGGATAGCTTTAGGGTTAGGTTTAGGGTGAGGTTAGGGTTAGGGTTAGGGGTTAGTTTTAATGTTATGGCTATGGTTAGGGTTAGGGTTAGGGTTAGGATAAGAGTAAGTGTTAGGGTAAGGGTTAGGGTTAGGGTAAGTTTTAGGGTTAGGGTTAGGGTTAGGTTTAGGGTTACTTTTAGGTTAGGGTTAGGATTAGTGTAAGGGTAAGGGTTAGGGTTATGGTTAGGTTTAAGTTTAGGGTAAGGGTTAGGGTTAGGTTTAGGGTAATGGTAAGTTTTAGGGTTAGGGTTAGGGTTAGTGTTAGGGTAATGGTAACGGTTAGAGTTAGGGTTAGGGTTAGGTTTCCGTTATGGTTAGGGTAAGGGTAAGGGTTAGATTTAGGGTTAGGGTTAGTTTCAGGGTTAGGGTTAGGGTTAGGGTTAGTATCAGGGTTAGGGTTAGGGTAAGGGTAAGTGTTAGATTAGGGTTAGGCTTAGGGTTAGGGTAAGGGAAAGGGTTAGGGTAATGGTTAGGGTTAGGGTAAGGGTTAGGGTTAGGGTTAGGGTTAGGGTGAGCGTTAGGTTTAGGGTTAGCGTTAGGAGTTGGGGTTATGGTTAGGTAATGGTTTGGGTTAGGGTTAGGGTAAGGGTAAGGGTTAGGGTTAAGTTTAGGGTCAGGTGTATGGTTATGGTAAGGGTTAGGGTTAGGGTAAGTGTTAGGGTTAGGTTTATGGTTAGGGTTAGGTTTAGGGTAAGGGTTAGGGTTAGGTTTAGGATTGCCGTTAAGTTTAGGGTTAGGGTTAGGGTAAGGATAAGGGTTAGGGTTAGGGTTAGGGTTTGGGGATGTGTTAGGGTTAGGGTTTGGGTGAGGGTTAGGGTTAGGGTTGGGGTTAGGGTTAGGGTTAGGATAAGGGGAAGGCTTAGGGTTAGGGTTAAGGTTAGGGGTTAAGGTTAGGGTAAGGGTAAGGGTTAGGGTTAGGGTTAGGTGTTAGTGTTAAGGATAGGGTTAAGGTTAGGATTACGGTTAGGGTTAGGGTAAGGCTAAGGTTAGGGTTAGTGTTAGGGTTAGGGTTAGGTTTAGGTTCAGGGTTAGAGTAAGTATAAGGGTTAGGGTTAGGGTTAGGGTTAAGGTTAGGGGTAGTGCTAGGGGTAGGGTTAGGGTTAGTGTAAGGGTAAGATTTACCTTTAGGGTTAGTGTTAAGGTTAGAGTTAGGGTTAGCGTGAGGCTAAGGGTTAGGTTTAGGGTTAGGGTAAGGGTTAGGGTTACGGTAAGGGTTAGGGTTAGTGTTAGGGTTAGGGTAAGGATTATTGTTAGGGTTAGGGTAAGGGTTAGGGTTAGGGTTAGGGTTAGGGTGAGAGTTAGGTTTAAGGTTAGCGTTAGGAGTTGGGGTTATGGTTAGGGTAAGGGTTTGGGTTAGGGTTAGGGTAAGGGTAAGGGTTAGGGTTAAGTTTAGGGTTAGGGTTAGGGTTAGGTTTAGGGTTAGTTTTAGGTTAGGGTTAGGATTAGTGTAAGGGTAAGGTTTAGGGTTATGGTTAGGTTTAAGTTTAGGGTAAGGGTTAGGGTTAGGTTTAGGGTAAGGGTAAGGTTTAGGGTTAGGGTTAGGGTTAGTGTTAGGGTAATGGTAACGGTTAGGGTTAGGGTTTGGGTTAGGTTTCCGTTATGGTTAGGGTAAGGGTAAGGGTTAGATTTAGGGATAGGGTTAGTTTCAGGGTTAGGGTTAGGGTTAGGGTTAGTATCAGGGTTAGGGTTAGGGTAAGGGTAAGTGTTAGATTAGGGTTAGGCTTAGGGTTAGGGTAAGGGAAAGGGTTAGGGTTAGGGTTAGGGTTAGGGTGAGCGTTAGATTTAGGGTTAGCGTTAGGAGTTGGGGTTATGGTTAGGGTAATGGTTTGGGTTAGGGTTAGGGTAAGGGTAAGGGTTAGGGTTAAGTTTAGGGTCAGGTTTATGGTTATGGTAAGGGTTAGGGTTAGGGTAAGTGTTAGGGTTAGGTTTATGGTTAGGGTTAGGTTTAGGGTAAGGGTTAGGGTTAGGTTTAGGATTGCCGTTAAGTTTAGGGTTAGGGTTAGGGTAAGGATAAGGGTTAGGGTTAGGGTTAGGGTTTGGGGAAGTGTTAGGGTTAGGGTTTGGGTGAGGGTTAGGGTTAGGGTTGGGGTTAGGGTTAGGGTAAGGGTTAGGGTTAGGTTTAGGGTTGGGGTTAAGTTTAGGGTTAGGGTTAGGGTAAGGATAAGGGTTAGTGTTAGGGTTAGGGTTTGGGGAAGGGTTATGGTTAGGGTTAGGGTGAGGGTTAGGGTTAGGGTTAGGGGGTAGGGTTCGGGTTATGGTTAGGGGTAGGGTAAGGGTTAGGGTCAGAGATAGGGTTAGGGTTAGGTTTAGGGTAAGGGTAAGAGTAAGGGTTATGGTTGGGTTTAGGGAAAGGGTAAGGGTTAGGGTTAGCGTTTGGGTTAGGGTTCCGGTAAGGATTAGGTTTCGAGTTTGTGTTAGGGTAAGGGTTAGTGTTAGGGTTACGGTTAGCATTAAGGTTAGGGATAGGAATAGGGTAAGGGTAAGGGTTAGGGTTAGGTTTAGGTTTAGGGTCAGGGGTTAGAGTTAAGTTTAGGGTTAGGGTTATGTTAGGGTTAGGTTTAGGGTTAGGGTTAGGGTTAGGGTTAGGATAAGGGTAAGTGTTAGGGTTAGGGTTAGGGTTAGGATAAGGGTAAGGGTAAGGGTTAGGGTTAGGGTTTGGTTTAGGGTTAGGGGTTAGGGTTAGGGTTAGGGTTAGGTTAGCGTTAGGGTTAGGGTTAGGGTTAGGTTTGGGTTAGGTTTAGGCTTAGTATTAGGGTTAGGTTTAGGGTTAGGGTTAGGTTTAGGCTTAGGGTTAGGGTTAGGCTTAGGGTTAGGGTTAGTGTAAGGTATAGTCTTAGGGTTAGTGTTAGGGTTAGCTTTAGAGTTAGAGTTAGGGTTAGGGTAACGGTAAGGGTTAGGGTTAGGGTTAGGGTTAGGGTTAGGGTAAGGGTAAGGGTTAGGGTTAGGGTTAGAGTTAGGGGTTAGGGTTAGGGTTAGGTTTAGGATTAGGATTAGGGTAAAGGTTAGGGTTAGGTTTGGGTTAGGGTAAGGGTTAGGGTTATGGTTAGGGTTAGGTTTAGCGTTAGGTTTAGAGGAAGGTAAGGGTTAGGGGTAAGTTTAGGGTTAGGGTTAGGGTTAGGGTTAGGGTTAGGGTAAGGGTTAGGTTTAGGGTTATGGTTAGGGTTAAGTTTATGGTTAGGGTTAGGGTTAAGGTAAGGATAAGGTTTAGGGTAAGGGTTATAGTTAGGGTTAGGGTTAAGGTTAGGGTTAGGGTTAGGGTAAGGTTAAGGGTTAGGGTTAGGGTTAGGTTTAGGGTTAGGGTTAGGGATAGGTTTAGGGTTAGGTAAGATTTAGGGTTACGGTTAGGGTTAGGGTAAGGTTTAGGGTTAGGGTTAGGGTAAGGGTTAGGGTAAGGGTTAGAGTAAGGGTTAGGGTTAGGGTTACGTTTAGGTTTAGGGATAGGGTTAGGGTAAGGGTAAGGGTTAGGGTTAGGGTTAGGATTAGGGTTAGGGTTAGGGTTAGGGAAAGGGTAAGGGTTAGGGTTAGGGTTAGGATTAGGGTAAGGGTAAGGGTTAGAGTTAGGATTAGGGTTAGGGTCAGGTTTAGGGGTTAGGGTTAGGATTTGGTTTACTGTAAGGGTAAGGGTTAGGGTTAGGGTTATGTTTACGTAAGTGTAAGTGTTAGGGTTAGGGTTAGGGTTAGGGTTAG
Source organism: Megascapheus bottae (assembly GCA_024803745.1). Classification (NCBI taxonomy): domain Eukaryota; kingdom Metazoa; phylum Chordata; class Mammalia; order Rodentia; family Geomyidae; genus Megascapheus; species Megascapheus bottae. The sequence goes on along the minus strand of JANJXV010000796.1, from coordinate 231,586 downwards.
GGTTAGGGTTACGATTAGGGTTAGGTTTAGGGTGAGGGTAAGGGTTAGGTTTAGGGTTAAGGTTAGGGTTATGGGTTAGGGTTAGGGTTAGGGTTAGGGTAAGTTTAGGGTTAGGGTCAGGGTTCGGATTAGGGTTAGGGTAAGGGTTAGGGTTAGGTTTATACTGAGGGTAATTGTTTGGGTTAGTGTTAGGGTTAGGGTTAGGATAAGGGTTAGGGTTAGGGTTAGTGTTAGGGTTTGGGTTAGGTTTAGAGTTAGGGTTAGGATTAGTGTTATTGTAAGAGTAAGTGTTAGAGTTAGGGTTAGGGTTAGGGTTAGGGTAAGGGTAAGGGTTAAGTTTAGGGTTAGGGTTAGGATTAGGGGTTAGGGTTAGGGTTAGGTTTATGGTAAGGGTAAGGGTTAGGATTAGGGTTAGGGTAAGTGTTAGGGTTAGGGTTAGGTTTATCATTAAGGTTAGGGTTAGGGATAGGGTAAGGGGAATGGTTAGATTTAGGGTTAGGGTTAGGGTTAGAGGGTAGGTTTAGGGTTAGGTTTAGGGTTAGAGTTAGGATAAGGGTAAGGGTTAGGGTCAGCGTTAGGGTTAGGGTAAGGTTTAGGGTTAGGGTTAGGGTTAGGGTTAGGGTTATGTTTAGGGTAAGGATTAGTGTTAGGGTTAGGGTTAGGGGTAAGGGTTAGGGTTATGTTTAGGGTTAGGGTAAGGGTAAGGTTTAGGTTTAGTGTTAGAGTTAGGGGTTATGGTTCGGGTAAGGGTAAGTATTAGGGTTAGGGTTAGAGTAAGTTATGGGTTCAGGTTACGGTTAGGGTTAGGGTTAGGTTAAGGGTTAGGGTTAGGGTTAGGCTTAGTGTTAGGGTTTGAGTTAGGTTTAGAGTTAGGGATAGGATTAGGGTTAGGGTAAGAGTAAGTGTTAGGGTTAGGGTTAGGGTTAGGGTTAGGGTAAGGGTTAGGGTCAGTGTTTGGGTTAGGGTTAGGTTTAGGGTAGGGGTAAAGTTTAGTGTTAGGGTTAGGTTTAGGGAAATGGTAAGGGTTTGGGTTATGGATTGGGTTAGGTTTGGGGTAAGGATTAGGTTTCGGGTTAGTGTTAGGGTTAGGGTTAGGGTTAGCATTAAGGTTAGGGTTAGGGATAGGGTAAGGGGAAGGGTTACGGTTAGGGTTAGGTTTAGGGTTATGGTAAGGTTTAGGGTCAGGGTTATGGTTATGGTTAGGTTTAGGGTTGGGGTAAGTTTTAGGGTTAGGGTTAGGTTTAGGGAAATGGTAAGGGTTAGGGTTAGGGATTGGGTTAGGGTTCGGGTAAGGATTACGTTTTGGGTTAGTGTTAGGGTAAGGGTTAGGGTTAGGGTTAGGGTTAGCATTAAGGTTAGGGTTAGAAATAGGGTAAGGGGAAGGGTTAAGGTTAGGGTTAGGGTTAGGTTAAGGTTTAGGTTTAAGGTTAGGGTTAGTGTTAGGTTTTGGGTTAGGTTTTGGGTTAGGTTTAGGATTAGGGTTAGGATAAGGGTAAGTGTTAGGGTTAGAGTTAGGGTTAGGGTTAAGTGTTAGGGTTAGGGTTAGGTTTAGGGTTATGGTTAGGGTTAGGGTAAGGGTTAGGGTTAGCCTTAGGGTTAGGGTAAGTGTTAGGGTTAGGTTTAGGTTTATGCTTAAGGTTAGGTTTAGGGTAAGGGTTAGGGTTAGGGTTAGGGGTAAGGGTTAGGGTTAGGGTTATGTTTAGGGTTAGGGTAAGGGTAAGGTTAAGTTTAGGGTTAGGGTTAGGGGTTAGGGTTCGGGTAAGGGAAAGTGTTAGGGTTAGGATTAGAGTAAGGGTATGGGTTCAGGTTAGGGTTAGGTTAGGTTAAGGGTTATTGTTAGGGTTAGGGTTAGTGTTAGGGTTAGGGTTAGGTTTAGGGTTAGGTTTAAGGTTAGGGTTAGGTTTAGGGTTAGGATTAGGGTTAAGGGTAAGGGTTAGAGTTAGGTTTAGGGTTAGGGTAACGGTGAGGATTAGGTTTAGGGTTAGGGTTAGGGGTTAGGTTTAGGGCTAGGTTTATGGTTAGGGTTAAGGTAAGTGTAAGGTTTAGGATTAAGGTTAGGGTTAGGGTTTGGGATAGGGTAAGTGTTAGGGTTAGGTTTAGGGTAAGGGTAAGGCTTAGTGTTAGGGTTAGGGTAAGGGAAAGTGTTAGGGTTAGGGTTAGGGTTAGGATGAGGGTAAGGGTTAGGGTTATGGTTAAGGTTAGGGGTTAGGGTTAGGGTAAGGGTAAGTGATAGGGTTAGGGTTAGGGGTTAGGTTTAGGGTTAGGGTTAGGGTTAGGGTTATGGTTAGGTTTAGGGTTAGGGTTAGGGTAAGGGTAAGGGTTAGGGTTAGGGTAAGAGTTAGGGTTAGGGTTAGAGTAAGGGTTAGGGTTAGAGTTACAGTTAAGGTAAGGGTTAGGGTTAGGGTTACGGTAAGGGTTAGGGTTAGGGTTAGGGTAAGGGTTAGGTTTAGGGTTAGTGTTAGGGTAAGGGTAATGGTTAGAGTTAGGGTTAGGGTTAGGGTTAGGGGTTAGGGTTAGGGTTAGGTTTATGGTTAGGGTAAGGTTTAGGGTTAGGATTAGGTTATATAAGGGTAAGTGTTAGGGTTGGGGTTAGGGTTAGGGTTAGGGTTTGTCTTAGGGTTAGGGTTAGGGTTACGGTTAGGGTTAGGGAAAAGGTAAGGGTTAGGGTTAGGGTTAGGGTTAAGGTAAGGATTTGGGTTAGTGTTAGGGTTAGGGTAAGAGTTAGGGTTAGGGTTAGGGTTAGCACTAAGGTTAGGGTTAGGGTGAGGGTAAGTGTAAGGGTTGGGGTTAGGGTTAGGGTTAGGATAAGGGTAAGGGTTAGGGTTAGGGTTAGGGTTAGGTTTAAGGTAAGGGTTAGGGTTAGGTAGGGTAAGGTAAGATTTAGGGTTAGGGTTAGGGTTACGGTAAGGGTTAGTGTTAGTGTTAGGTTTAGGGTTAGGTTTAGGGTTGGGGTTAGGTATAGGGTAAGGGTTAGGGTTAGGGTTAGGTTTAGGTTTAGGTTTAGGGTTAGAGTTAGGGTAAGGGTAAGATTTAGGGTTAGGTTATATCAGGGTAAGTGTTAGGGTTAAGGTTAGGGTTGGGGTTAGGGATAGGGTTAGGGTTAGGGTTAGGGTAAGGGTAAGGATTAGGGTTAGGTTTAGGAGAAGGGTGAGGCTTAGGGTGAGGGTTATGGTTAGGTTTAGGGTTTAGGGTTCGGGTTAGGGTTAGGGTTAGGGTAAGGGTTAGTGTCAGGGTTAGGGTTAGGGTTAGGTTTAGGTTAGGGTTTGGGTTAGGGTTCGGGTAAGGATTAGGTTTCGTGTTAGTGTTAGGGTAAGGGTAAGGGTTAGGGTTAGGGTTAGCATTAAGGTTAGGGTTAGGGATAGGGTAAGGGGAAGGGTTAGGTTTAGGGTTATGGTTATTGTTAGGTTAAGGGTTAGGGTTAGGGTTAGTGTTAGGGTTTGGGTTAGGTTTAGGGTTAGGTTTAGGATTAGAGTTAGGGTAAGGGTAATTGTTAGGGTTAGGGTTTGGGTTTGGGTTAGGGTTATGGTTTGGGTTAGGATTGGCGTTAGGGTAAGTGTTAGGGTTAGGGTTAGGTTTAGGGTAAGGTTTAGGGTTAGGTTTAGGGTAAGGGTTAGGGTTAGGGTTAGGGTTAGGGGTAAGGGTTAGGGTTATGTTTTGGGTTAGGGTAAGGGTAAGGTTTAGTTTTAGGGTTAGGCTTAGTGGTTAGGGTTAGGGTTAGGGTTAGGGTAAGGGACAGTGTTAGGGTGGGTTAGGGTTAGGGTAAGTATGAGGGTAAGGTGGTTAGGGATTAAGGTTAGGGTTGGTGTTCAGGTAAGGGTAAATAATTAGGTTAGGGTTAGAGTAAGGGTATGGGTTCGGGTTACGGTTAGGGTTAGGGTTAGATTAAGGGTTAAGGTTAGGTTTAGGGTTAGTGTTAGGGTTTGGGTTAGGTTTAGAGTTAGGGTTAGGATTAGGGTTAGGGTAAGAGTAAGTGTTAGGGTTAGGGTTAGGGTTAGGGTTAGGGTAAGGGTAAGGGTTAGGTTTAGGGTTAGGGGTTAGGGTTAGGGTTAGGTTTAGGGTTAGGGTTAGGGTTAGGGTAAGGATTAGGCTTAGGGTTAGGGTTAGAGAAAGGGTTAGGGTTAGGGTTAGGTTTAGGGTTAGGGTAAGGGTAAGGTTTAGGTTTAGGTTTATGGTTAGGGTTAGGGGTTAGGGTTAGAGCTTTGTTTAGGGTTAGGGTTAAGGTAAGTGTAAGGTTTAGGGTTAAGGTTAGGGTTAGGGTTAGGGATAGGGTAAGGGTTAGGGTTAGGGTAAGGTTTAGGGTAAGGGTTAGGTGTAGGGTTAGGGTTAGTGTTAGTGTAAGGAAAAGTGTTAGGGTTAGGGTTAGGGTTAGGATGAGGGTAAGGGTTAGGTTTAGGATTAAGGTTATGGGTTAGGGTTAGGGTAAGGGTAAGTGTTAGGGTTAGGATTAGGGGTTAAGGTTAGGGTTAGGGTTAGGGTTATGTTTAGGGATAAGGTTAGGGTAAGGGTAAGGGTTAGGGTTAGGGTAGTGTTAGGGTTAGGGTAAGTGTTAGGGTTAGGGTTAGGTTATGTAAGGGTAAGTGTTAGGGTTAGTCTTAGGGTTACGTTTAGGGTTAGGGTTATAGTTAGAGAAAGGGTAAGGGTTAGGGTTAGGGTTAGGGTTAGGGAAAGGATTAGGGTTAGGGTTAGGGTAACAGTTAGGGTTAGGGTTAGGGTTAGCACTAAGGTTAGGGTTAGGGTGAGGGTAAGGGTAAGGGTTGGGGTTAGGGTTAGGGTTAGGTTAAGGCTAAGGTTTAGGGTTAGGGTTAGGGTTAGGTTTAGGTTAAGGGTTAGGGTTAGGTAGGGTAAGGTTAGATTTAGGGTTAGGGTTAGGGTTAGGGTTACGGTAAGGGTTAGTGTTAGTGTTAGGGTTAGGGTTAGGTTTAGGGTTGGGGTTAGGGATAGGGTAAGGGTTAGGGATAGGGTTAGGTTTAGGGTTAGGGTTAGGGTTAGGGTGAGGGTAAGGGTTAGGTTTAGATTATATAAGGGTAAGTGTTAGGGTTAGGGTTAGGGTTGGGGTTAGGGATAGGGTTAGGGTTAGGGTTAGGGTTAGGGTAAGGGTAAGGATTAGGTTTAGGGTTAGGTTTAGGAGAAGGGTGAGCGTTAGGGTGAGGGTTATGGTTAGGTTTAGGGTTTAGGGTTCGGGTTAGGGTAAGGGTTAGTGTCAGGGTTAGGGTTAGGGTTAGGTTTAGGGTAGGGTTAAGGGTTAGGGTTAGGGTTAGGTTTAGGGAAAGGGTTAGGGTTAAGGTTAGGGTTTGGGTTAGGGTTCGGTAAGGATTAGGTTTCGTGTTAGTGTTAGGGTAAGGGTTAGGGTTAGGGTTAGGGTTAGCATTAAGGTTAGGGTTAGGGATAGGGTAAGGGGAAGGGTTAGGTTTAGGGTTATGGTTATTGTTAGGTTAAGGGTTAGGGTTAGGGTTAGTGTTAGGGTTTGGGTTAGGTTTAGGGTTAGGTTTAGGATTAGGGTTAGGGGAAGAGTAATTGTTAGGGTTAGGGTTAGGGTTTGGGTTAGGGTTAGGGTAAGGGTTAGAGTTAGGTTTATGGTAAGGGTTAGAGTTAGGGTTAGGGTTAGGGTTAGGGGTAAGGGTTAGGGTTATGTTTAGGGTTAGGGTAATGGTAAGGTTTAGGTTTAGGTTTAGGCTTAGTGGTTAGGGTTAGGGTTAGTGTTAGGGTAAGGGACAGTGTTAGGGTTAGGGTTATGGTTAGGGTAAGTATGAGGGTAAGGGATAGGGTTAGGGTTAAGGTTAGGGGTTAGGGTTCGCGTAAGGCTAAATGTTAGGGTTAGGGTTAGAGTAAGGGTATGGGTTCGGGTTACGGTTAAGTTTAGGGTTAGGTTAAGGGTTAAGGTTAGGGTTAGGGTTAGTGTTAGGGTTTGGGTTAGGTTTACAGTAAGGTTTAGGATTAGGGTTAGGGTAAGAGTAAGTGTTAGGGTTAGGGTTAGGGTTAGGGTTAGCATTAAGGTTAGGGTTAGGGATAGGGTAAGGGGAAGGGTTAGGTTTAGGGTTATGGTTATTGTTAGGTTAAGGGTTAGGGTTAGGGTTAGTGTTAGGGTTTGGGTTAGGTTTAGGGTTAGGTTTAGGATTAGGGTTAGGGGAAGAGTAATTGTTAGGGTTAGGGTTAGGGTTTGGGTTAGGGTTAGGGTAAGGGTTAGAGTTAGGTTTATGGTAAGGGTTAGAGTTAGGGTTAGGGTTAGGGTTAGGGGTAAGGGTTAGGGTTATGTTTAGGGTTAGGGTAATGGTAAGGTTTAGGTTTAGGTTTAGGCTTAGTGGTTAGGGTTAGGGTTAGTGTTAGGGTAAGGGACAGTGTTAGGGTTAGGGTTATGGTTAGGGTAAGTATGAGGGTAAGGGATAGGGTTAGGGTTAAGGTTAGGGGTTAGGGTTCGCGTAAGGCTAAATGTTAGGGTTAGGGTTAGAGTAAGGGTATGGGTTCGGGTTACGGTTAAGTTTAGGGTTAGGTTAAGGGTTAAGGTTAGGGTTAGGGTTAGTGTTAGGGTTTGGGTTAGGTTTACAGTAAGGTTTAGGATTAGGGTTAGGGTAAGAGTAAGTGTTAGGGTTAGGGTTAGGGTTAGGGTAAGGGTAAGGGTTAGGGTTAGGGTTAGGGTTAGGGGTTAGGGTTAGGGTTAGGGTTAGGTTTAGGGTTAGGGTTAGGGTTAGGGTAAGGATTAGGCTTAGGTTTAGGGTTAGAGAAAGGGTTAGTGTTAGGGTTAGGGTTAGGGTTAGGGTAAGGGTAAGGTGTAGGGTTAGGTTTATGGTTAGGGTTAGGGGTTAGGGTTAGAGCTTTGTTTAGCGTTAGGGTTAAGGTAAGTGTAAGGGTTAGGGTTAAGGTTAGGGTCAGGGTTAGGGATAGGGTGAAGGTTAGGGTTAGGGTTAGGTTTAGGGTAAGGGTAAGGTGTAGGGTTGGGGTTAGTGTTAGCGTAAGGAAAAGTGTTAGGGTTAGGGTTAGGGTTAGGATGAGGGTAAGGGTTAGGTTTAGGATTAAGGTTAGGGGTTAGGGTTAGGTTAAGGGTAAGTGTTAGTGTTAGGGTTAGGGGTTAAGGTTAGGGTTAGGTTTAGGGTTATGTTTAGGGATAGGGTTAGGGTAAGGGTAAGGGTTATGGTTAGGGTAAGGGTTAGGTTTAGGGTAAGTGTTAGGGTTAGTGTTAGGGTTAGGTTATGTAAGGGTAAGTGTTAGGGTTTGGGTTAGGGTTAGGGTTAGGGTTAGTCTTAGGGTTAGGGTCAGGTTTATGGTTAGGGTAAGGGTTAGGGTTAGAGTAGGTTATATAAGGGTAAGTGTTAGGGTTAGGGTTAGTGTTAGGGTTAGGGTTAGTCTTAGGTTTAGGGTTAGGGTTAGGGTTAGGGTTAGGGAAGGGTAAGGGTTAGGGTTAGGGTTAGGGTAGGGTAAGAATTAGGGTTAGTCTTAGGGTTAGGGTAAGAGTTAGGGTTAGGGTTAGGGTTAGCACTAAGGTTAGGGTTAGGGTTAGGGTAAGGGTAAGGTTTGGGGTTAGGGTTAGGGTTAGGGTAAGGGTAAGGGTTAGGGTTAGGGTTAGGGTTAGGGTTAGTTTTAGCGTTAGGGTAAGGGTAAGGGTTAGGGTTAGGTTTAGTGTTAGTGTTAGAGTTAAGGTTAGGGTTAGGGTAAGTGTAAGGATTAGGGTTAGGATTAGGTTTAGGGTAGGGGTTAGGGTTAGGTAGGGTAAGGATAAGATTTAGGGTTAGGGTTAGGGGTTAGGATTACGGTAAGGGTTAGTGTTAGGGTTAGGGTTTAGGGTTAGGTTTAGTGTTAGGGTTAGGTTTAGGGTTAGGGTAAGTGTAAGGTTTAGGGTTAAGGTTAGGGTTAGGGTTAGGGTAAGGGTTGGGGTTAGGGTAAAGGTAAGGGTTAGGGTTAGTTTTAGGGTTCGAGTTAAGTTTAGGTTTATGGTTAGGGTAAGGGTAAGGGTTAGGTTTAGGGTTAGGGTTAGGAGAAGGGTTAGGGTTAGGGTGAGGGTTACGGTTAGGGTTAGGGTTTAGGGTTCGGGTTAGGGTTAGGGTTAGGGTAAGGGTTAGGGTCAGGGTTAGGGTTAGGGTTAGGTTTAAGGTAGGGGTAAGGGTTAGGGTTAGGGTTAGGTTTAGGGAAAAGGTAAGGGTTAGGGTTTGGGTTAGGGTTCGGGTAAGGATTAGGTTTCAGGTTAGTGTTAGGGTAAGGTTTAGGGTTAGGGTTAAGGTTAGCATTAAGGTTAGGGTTAGGGATAGGGTAAGGGGAAGGGTTAGGGTTAGGGTTAGGGTTAGGTTAAGGGTTAGGGTTAGGGTTAATGTTAGGGTTCGGGTTAGGTTTGGGTTAGGGTTAGCGTTAGGGTTAGGGCAAGGATTAGGGTTAGTGTTAGGGGTTAGGGTTAGGGTTAGGTTTAGGGTTTAGGGGTAAGGGTTAGGGTTAGGGTTAGGCTGAGGGTAACATTAGGGTTAGTGTAGGTTTAGGGTTAGGGTTAGCGTTAGGTATAGGGTAAGGGTTAGGGTTAGGGTTAGGGTTAGGTTAGAGTTAGAGTTAGGGTAAGGGTAAGGGTTAGGGTTAGATTTAGGGTTAGGTTATGTTTTGGGTAACGGTTAGGGTTAGGTTTAGGGTAAGGGTAGGTTTAGGGTTAGGGATAGGGTTAGGTTTGGGGTTAGGGTTAGGGTAAGGTTTAGGTTTAGGGTTAAGGTTAGGGTTAGGGTTAGGGTTGGGGTTAGTGTAAGGGTTAGGGTTAGGGAAGGGTTAGGGTTAGGGTTAGGTAAGTGTTAGGTTAGGGTGAGCGTTTGATTTAGGGTTAGCGTTAGGGGTTGGGTTTATGGTTTGGGTAAGGGTTTGGGTTAGGGTTAGATTAAGGGTTAGGTTTAGGTTTAGAGTTAGGGTAAGGGTAAGGGTTAGAGTTAGGGTTAGGGTTAGGGTTTGGGTTAGGGGTTAGGGTTAGGGTTAGGTTTAGCGTTAGGGTAAGGGTTAGGGTTAGGATTAGGGTTAGGTAAGGGTAAGAGTTAGGGTTAGAATTAGGGTTAGGGTTAGGGTTAGGGTTAGGTTTAGGGTAGGGTTAAGGGTTAGGGTTAGGGTTAGGTTTAGGGAAAGGGTAAGGGTTAGGGTTCGGGTAAGGATTAGGTTTCGGGTTAGTGTTAGGGTAAGGGTTAGGGTTAGTGTCAGGGTTAGCTAAGGTTAGGGTTTGGGATAGGGTAAGGGGAAGGGTTAGGTTTAGGGTTAGGGTTATTGTTAGGTTAAGGGTTAGGGTTAGGGTTAGTGTTAGGGTTTGGGTTAGGTTTAGGGTTAGGTTTAGGATTAGGGTTAGGGTAAGGGTAATTGTTAGGGTTAGGGTTAGGGTTAGGGTTAGCGTTAGGGTAAGGGTTAGGATTAGCGTTAGAGTTAGGGTTAGGGTTAGGGTTAGGCTTAGGGTTAGGTTTAGGGTTAGGTTTAGGGTAAGGGTTAGGGTTAGGGTTAGGGTTAAGTGTTAGGGTTATGTTTAGGTTAGGGTAAGGGTAAGGTTTAGGTTTAGGGTTAGGGTTAGGGGTTAGGGTTAGGGTTAGGGTTAGGGTAAGGGTAAGGTTTAGGGTTAGGGTTAGGGTTAGGGTTAGGGGTTAGGGTTAGGGTTAGGGTTAAGGGTTAGCGTTATGTTTAGGGTTAGGGTAACGGTAAGGTTTAGGGTTAGGGTTAGGGTTAGGGGTTAGGGTTAGTTTTAGGGTTAGGGTAAGGGAAAGTGTTAGGGTTAGGGTGAGGATTAGGGTAAGTATGAGGGTAAGGGTTAGGGTTAGGGTTAAGGTTAGGGGTTAGGGTTATGGTTAGGGTTAGTGTTAGGGTTTGGGTTAGGTTTAGAGTTAGGGTTAGGGTTAGGGTTAGGTTTAGGGTTAGGTTTAGGGTTAGGGTAAGGATTAGGCTTAGGGTTAGGGTTAGAGTAAGGGTTAGGGTTAGTGTTTGGGTAAGGGTAAGGTTTAGGGTTAGGTTTAGGGTTAGGGTTAGGGGTTAGGGTTACGGTTAGGGTTAGTGTAAGGGTTAGGGTTAGGTAGGTTAAGGTAAGATTTAGGGTTAGGGTTAGGTTATATAAGGGTAAGTGTTAGGGTTAGGGTTAGGGTTGGGGTTAGGGTTAGGGTTAAGTTTATGGTAAGGGTTAGGTTTAGGGTTAGGTTTAGGAGAATGGTGAGGGTTAGGGTGAGGGTTATGGTTAGGTTTAGGGTTTAGGGTTTTGGTTAGGGTTAGGTTTAGGGTATGGGTTAGGGTCAGGGTTAAGGTTAGGGTTAGGTTTAGGGTAGGGGTAAGGGTTAGGGTTAGTGTTAGTTTTAGGGAAAGGCTAAGGGTTAGGATTAGGGTTTGGGTTACGGTTCGGGTAAGGATTAGGTTTCGGATTAGTGTTAGGGTAACGGTTAGGGTTAGGGTTAGGGTTAGCATTAAGGTTAGGGTTAGGGATAGGGTAAGGGGAAGGTTTAGTTTTAGGGTTAGGGTTATTGTTAGGTTAAGGGTTAGGGTTATGGTTAGGGTTAGTGTTAGGTTTTGGGTTAGGTTTAGGGTTAGGTTTAGGATTAGGGTTAGGGTAAGGGTAAGTGTTAGGGTTAGGGTTAGGGTTAGGGTAAGGGTTAGAGTTAGCGTTAGGGTTAGGGTTAGGGTTAAGTTTAAGGTTAGGTTTAGGTTTAGGTTTAGGGTAAGGGTTAGGGTTTGGGTTAGGGTTAGGGGTAAGGTTTAGGGTTATGTTTAAGGTTAGGGTAAGTGTAAGGTTTAGGTTGAGGGTTAGGGTTAGGGGTTAGTGTTAGGGTTAGGGTAAGGGAAAGTGTTAGGGTTAGGGTTAGGGTTAGGGTAAGTATGAGGGTAAGGGTTAGGGTTAGGCTTAAAGTTAGGGGTTAGGGTTTGCTTAAGAGTAAGTTTTAGGTTTAGGGTAAGAGTAAGGGTATGGGTTCAGGTTACGGTTAGGGTTAGGGTTAGGTTAAGGGTTAGGGTTAGGATTAGGGTTAGTGTTAGTGTTTGGGTTAGGTTTAGAGTTAGGGTTAGGATTAGTGTTAGGGTAAGAGTAAGTGTTGGGGTTAGGGTTACGGTTAGGGTTAGGGGTAGGCTTAGGGTTAGGTTTAGGCTTAGGTTTAGGGTAAGGGTTAGGGTTAGGGTTAGGGTTAGGATTAAGTGTTAGGGTTAGGGTAAGGTTAGGGTTAGGGGAAGGGTTAGGGTTAGGGTTAAGTTTAGGGTTAGGGTTAGGGTGAGCATTAGATTTAGGGTTAGCGTTAAGGGTTGGGTTTATGGTTAGGGTAAGGGTTTGGGTTAGGGTTAGGGTAAGGGTTAGGGTTAGGTTTAGAGTTAGGGTAAGGGTAAGGGTTAGAGTTAGGGTTAGGGTTGGGGTTAGGGTTAGGGGTTAGGGTTAGGGTTAGGTTTAGCGTTAGGGTAAGGTTTAGGGTTAGGATTAGGGTTAGGTAAGGGTAAGAGTTAGGGTTAGGATTAGGTTTAGGGTTAGGGTTAGTGTTAGGGTCAGGGTTAGGGTTAGGGTTAGGTTTAGGGTAGGGTTAAGGGTTAGGGTTAGGGTTAGGTTTAGGGAAAGGGTAAGGGTTAGGGTTAGGGTTCGGGTAAGGATTAGGTTTCGGGTTAGTGTTAGGGTAAGGGTTAGGATTAGTGTCAGGGTTAGCTAAGGGTAGGGTTAGGGATAGGTAAGGGGAAGGGTTAGGTTTAGGGTTAGGGTTATTGTTAGGTTAAGGGTCAGGGTTATGGTTAGTGTTAGTGTTAGGGTTTCTGTTAGGTTTAGGGTTAGGTTTAGGATTAGGGTTAGGGTAAGGGTAATTGTTAGGGTTAGGGTTAGGGTTAGGGTTAGGGTTAGGGTAAGGGTTAGGATTAGCGTTAGGGTTACGGTTAGGGTTAGGCTTAGGGTTAGGTTTAGGGTTAGGTTTAGGGTAAGGGTTAGGGTTAGGGTTAGGGTTAGGATTAAGTGTTAGGGTTATGTTTAGGGTTAGGGTAAGGGTAAGGTTTAGGTTTAGGTTTAGGGTTAGGGTTAGGGGTTAGGGTTAGGGTTAGGGTTAGGTTTAGAGAAATGGTTAGGGTTAGGGTTAGGGTTAGGGTAAGGATAAGGTTTAGGGTTAGGTTTAGGGTTAGTTTTAGGGTTTAGGGTTAGGGTTAGGGTTAGGGTTAAGGTTTAGCGTTATGTTTAGGGTTAGGGTAAGTGTAAGGTTTAGGGTTAGGGTTAGGGTTAGGGTTAGGGTTAGGGTTATGGTTAGGTTTAGGGTTAGGTTTAGGGTTAGGGTAAGGATTAGGCTTAGGGTTAGGGTTAGAGTAAGGGTTAGGGTTAGGGTTAGGGTTAGGGTAAGGGTAAGGTTTAGGGTTAAGTTTAGGGTTAGGGTTAGGGGTTAGGGTTAGGGTTAGGGTTAGGGTAAGGATTAGGGTTAGGTAGGGTTAGGGTTAGGGTTAGGGTTAGGTTAGGGTTAGGGTTAGGGTTAGGGTAAGGGCAAGGTTTAGGGTTAGGGTTAGGGTTAGGGTTAGGGTTAGGGTTAGGGTGAGTGTTAGGGTTAGGGTAAGGGTTAGGGTTAGGGTTAGGGCAAGGGTTAGGGTTAGGGTTAGGTTTTGGGTTAGGGTTAGGGTAAGTGTAAGGCTTAGGATTAAAGTTAGGGTTAGGGTTAGGGTTAGGGTAAGGGGAAGGGTTAGGGTTAAGGTTAAGGCTAGGTTTAGTGTTAGGGTAGGGATAGGGTTATGGTAAGGGTTAGGGTTAGGGTTAGGGTTAGTGTTAGGGTTAAGGCTAGGGTTCGTGTTAGGGTTTGGGATAGGGTTAGGGTAAGGGTAAGGTTTAGGATTAGTGTTAGGGTTAGGGTTAAGTTTAGGGGTAGGGTTAGGGTTAGGCTAAGGGTTAGGGTTAGGGTTAGGGTAAGGGTTAGGGTTTGGGATAGGGTTAGGTTTAGAATTAAGGTTAAGATTATGGTAAGGGTGAGGGTTAGGGTTAGGGTAAGGGTTAGGTTTAGGGGTTAGGGTTAGGTTTAGGGTAAGGTTAAGGGAAAAGTATTAGGGTTAGTGTTAGTTTTAGGATTAGGGTAAGGGTTAAGGTTAGGGTTAGGGTTAGGGTAAGGGTTAGGGTTAGGGTTAGGGTTAGGGTAAGGGTAAGGGTAAGGGTTAGGGTAAGGGTTAGGGGAAGGGTAAGTTTTAGGATTAGGGTTAGGGTTTGGGTTAGTTTTAGGGTTAGGGTAAGGGCAAGGGTTAAGTTTAGGGTTAGGGTTAGGGTTAGGGTTAGGGTGAGGGTGAGGGTAAGGATTAGTTTTTGAGTTAGGGTTAGGTTTAGTGTTAGGGTTAGAGTAAGGGTAAGGTTTAGGGTTAGGGTTAGGGTTAAGTTTAGGGTTAGGTTTAGGGTTAGGGTTAGGATTAGTGTTAGGTTTCGGTTTAGGGTTAGGCTTAGGGTAAAAGTAACTGTTAGGGTTAGGGTTAGGTTTAGGGTTAGGGTTAGGTTAGCATTAAGGTTAGGGTTAGGGTTAGGGTAAGGTTATGGGTTAGGGTTAGGGTTAGGGTTAGGGTTAAGGCTAAGGTTAGTGTTAGAGTTAGGGATAGGTTTAGGGTAAGGGTAAGGTTTAGGGTTAGTGTTAGGGTTAGGTTTTATGTTAGGGTTAGGATTAGGGTTAGGCTAAGGGTTAGGGTTAGGGTTAGGGTAAGGGTTAGGGTTTGGGTAAGGGTTAGGGTTAGGGTTAGGGTACGGTTAATGTTTAGTGTTAGGGTTAGGGTTAGGGTAAGGGTTAGGGTTAGGGTTAGGGTAAGGGTAAGTGTTAGGGTTAGGGTTAGATTTTGGATTAGGGTTAGGGTAACAGTAAGGGTTAGGGTTAGGATTAGGTTTAGCGTTATGATTAGGGTTAGGTTTAGGTGTAGGATTAGGGTTAAGGTAAGTGTAAGTGTTAAGTTTAGGGTTAGGTTTAGGATAAGGATTAGGGTTAGGGTTAGGGTTAGGATAAGGGTTAGGGTTAGGGTTAGGGTTAGTATTAAGGGTTAGAGTAAGGTTAAGTGTTAGGGTTAGTGTTAGTTTTAGGTTTAGTGTTAAGGTAAGGGTAAGGGTTAGGGTTATCTTTAATGTTAGGGTTAGGTTTAAGGTTAGGGTTAGGGTTAGGGTAAGGGTTAGGGCTAGGGGTTAGGGTTAGGGTTAGGGTTGGTGTGAGGGTAAGGGTTAGGGTAAGGGTTAGGTTTAGTGTTAGAGTTAGGGTTAGTGTTAGGGTAAGGGTAAGGTTAGGGTTAGGGTAAGTGTTAGGGTTAGGGTTAGGTTTAGGGACAACCTAAGGGTAAGGGTTAGGATTAGGGGTTAGGGTTTGGTTTAGGGATAGGGTTAGGATTAGCGGTTAGGGTTAGGCTTAGGGTTAGGGTTAGGTTAAGTGTTCGGGTTAGGGTTAGGGTAAGGGTAATTGTTAGGGTGGGGGTTAGGGTTAGGGTAAGGGTTAGGGTTAGGTTTAGGATTAGGTTTAGGTTTTGGGTTAGTGTTAGGGATAGTATAAGGGTAAGAGTTAGGGTTAGGGGTTAGGTTTAGGGTTAGGGTTAGGTTTAGAGTAAGGGTAAGGGTTAGGGTTAGGGTTAGTGTTAGCGTTAGGGTTAGGTTTAGGGTTAAGGTTAGGGTTAGGGAAAGGGTTAGGGTTAGGTTTAGGGTTAGGGTTAGGGTAAGGATTAGGGTTAGGGTTAGGGTAAGGGTTAGGGTTAGGGTGAGGGTTAGGGTAAGGGTTGGGGTTAGGGGTCAGGGATAGGGGTAGGGTTAGGGTGAGGGTAAGGGTAAAGGTTAGGATGAGGGTTATTGTTAGGGTTAGAGTTAGGGTTAGGTTTAGGGTTAGGTTTAGATTTAGGGTTAAGTTTAGGGTTAGGGAAAGTGTAAGGGTTAGGTTTAGGTTTAGGGTTATTGTTAGGGATAGGATTAGGGTTAGGGTTAGGGTAAGGTTTAGGGTTAGGGTTAGGGTTAGCATTAAGTTTAGGGTTAGGGTTAGGGTAAGGGTAAGGGTTAGGTTTAGGGTTAGGGTTAGGTTTAGGGTAAGGATTAGGTTTCGGTTTAGGGTTAGGGTTAGCATTAAGGTTAGGCTTAGGGTTAGGGTAAGGGTAAGGGTTAGATTTAGGGTTAGGGTTAGGGTAAGTGTTAAGTTTAAGGTTAGGGTTAGGGTTAGGGGTTAGAGTTAGCGTTAGGGTTAGGGTTAGTGTAAGGGTAAGGGTTAGGGTTAGGGTTAGGGTAAGGGTAAGGGTTATGGTTAGGTTTAGAATCAGGGTTAGGGTTAGGGTAAGGTTTAGGGTTAGGGTTAGGGTTAGGGTTATGGTTAGGGTTATTGTAAGGGTTAGGTTTAGAGTTAGGGTTAGGATTAGGGTAAGGGTTAGGGTAAGGGTTAGGGTTAGGGTAAGGGTTAGGGTTAGGGGTTAGGGTTAGCATTAGGGTAAGGGTTAGGTATAGGGATTAGGGTTAGGGTTAGGGTTAGTGTAACAGTAAGGTTTAGGGTTAGGGTTAGGTTTAGGTTTAGGATTAGGTTTAGGTTTAGGTGTAGTATTAGGGTTAAAGTAAGTGTAAGGGTTAAGGTTAGGGTTAGGGTTAGGGTTAAGGTTAGGGTTAGGGTTAGGGAAAGGGTGAGGGTTAGGGTTAGGGTTAGGGTTAGGGTAAGGATTAGGGTTAGGGTTAGGGTTAGGGTTAGGGTATGTGTTAGGTTAGGGTTAGCATTAAGGTTTTGAGTAAGGTTAAGGGTCAGTGTTAGGGTTAGTGTTAGGTTTAGGGTTAAGTGAAGGGTAAGGGTTAGGATTATCTTTAGAGTTAAGGTTAGGTTTAGGGTTAGGGTTAGGGTAAGGGTTAGGGTTAGGGTTAGGGTTAGGGTTACGGTTAGGGTTAGTGTAAGGGTTAGGGTTGGAGTTAGGGTTAGGATTAGGGTAAGGGTTAGGGTTAGGGTGAGGGTTAGGGTAAGGGTTAGTGTTAGGGCTTAGGGTTAGGTTTAGGGTAAGGGTTAGGGATAGGGATTAGGGTTAGTGTTAGGGTTAGTGTAAGGGTTAGTGTTAGGGTTATGGTTAGGGATAATGTAAGGGTTAGGGTTAGGGTTAGGTTTAGGGTAAGGGTAAGGGTTAGGGGAAGGGTAAGTGTTAGGATTAGGATTAGGGTTTGGGTTAGGTTTAGGGTTAGGGTAAGGGTAAGGGTTAAGGTTAGAGTTAGGGTTAGGGTTAGGTTTAGGGTTAGGGTGAGGGTAAGGATTAATTTTAGAGTTAGGGTTAGGTTTAGTGTTAGGGTTAGGGAAGGGTAAGGGTTAGGGTTAGGGTTAAGTTTAGGGTTAGGTTTATGGATAGGGTTAGGATTAGTGTTAGGTTTCGGTTTAGGGTTTGGCTTAGGGTAAAGGTAACTGTTAGGTTTAGGGTTAGGTTTAGGGTTAGGTTTAGGTTAGCATTAAGGTTAGGGTTAGGGTTAGTGTAAGGGTAAGGGTTAGGGTTAGGGTTAGGGTAAGGGTTAGGGTTAGGGTTAGGGTTAAGTCTAAGGTTAGTGGAAGGGTTAGGGATAGGGTTAGGGTCAGGGTAAGGTTTAGGGTTAGTGTTAGGGTTAGGTTTAAAGTTAGGGTTAGGATTAGAGTTAGGCTAAGGGTTAGGGTTAGGTTTAGGGTAAGGGTTAGTGTTTGGGTAAGAGTTAGGTTTAGGGTTAGGGTAGGGTAAGGGTTTAGTGTTACGGTTAGGGTTAGGGTAAGGGTCAGGGTTAGGTTTAGGTTTAGGGTAAGGGTAAGTGTTAGGGTTAGGGTTAGGGTTAAGGTTAGGGTAACAGTAAGGGTTAGGGTTAGTGTTAGGTTTAGGGTTAGGATTAGGGTTAGGTTTAGGTGTAGGATTAGGGTTAAGATAAGTGTAAGGGTTAAGGTTAGGGTTAGGGTTAAGGTTAGGGTTAGGGAAAGGGTAAGGGTTAGGTTTAGGGTTAGGGTTAGGGAAAGTTTTAGGGTTAGGGTTAGGGTTAGGGTAAGGGTTAGGGTTAGGGTTAGGGTTAGGGTAAGGGTTGGGGTTAGGGGTTAGGGTTAGGGTTAGGGTGAGGGTAAGGTTTAGGATTAGGGTTATGGTTAGGGTTAGAGTTAGGGTTAGGTTTAGGGTAAGGGTAATGGTTAGGGTTAGATTTTAGGGTTAGGGTTAGGTTTAGGTTTAGGGTTAAGTTTATAGTAAGGGTAAGGGTGAGGTTTAGGGTTAGGGTTACGGTTAGGGTTAGGTTTAGGGTTAAGGTTAGGTTTAGGCAAAGGGTTAGGGTTAAGTTTAGGGTTAGGGTTAGGGTTAGGGCTAGGATTAGGGTTAGGGTTAGGGTAACGGTTAGGGTTAGTGTTAGGGTTAGGGTTAAAATTAAATTTAGGGTTAGGGTTAGGGTAAGGGTAAGGGTTAGGTTTAGGGTTAGGGTTAGGGTTAGGGTAAGGATTAGTTTTCGGTTTAGGGTTAGGGTTAGCATTACGTTTAGGCTTAGGGTTACGGTAAGGGTAAGGGTTAGATTTAGGGTTAGGGTTAGGGTAAGTGTTATGTATAAGGTTAGGGTTAGGGTTAGGGGTTAGAATTAGTGTTAGGGTTAGGGTTAGTGTAAGGGTAAGGGTTAGGGTTAGGGTTAATGTTAGAGTAAGGGTAAAGTTTAGGATAGGGTTAGTGTAGGGTTAGTGATAGGGTTTGGGTTAGGGTAAGGGTTAGGGTTATGGTTAGGGTTAGGGTTAAGGTTAGGGTTTGGGTAAGGGTTAGGTTTCGGGTTAGGGTTAGTTTTAGAGTTAGGGTTAGGGTTAGTGTAAGGGTAAGGGTTATGGTTAGGTTTAGGCTCAGGGTTAGGCTTAGGGTAAGGGTTAGGGTTAGGGTTAGAGTTAGCGTAAGGATTAAGGTTAGGGTTAGGGTTAGGGTAAGGGTTAGGGTTAGGGTCAGGGTTAGAATTAATGTTAGGGTTAGGGTTAGTGTGAGAATAAGGTTTAGGTTTAGGGTTAGGTTTAGGGTTAGGGTAAGGGTTAGGATTAGGGTTAGGTTAGAGTTAGGGTAAGAGTTAGGGTTAGGGTTAGGGTTAGGTTTAGGTTTAGGCTAAGGGAAAGGGTAAGGGTTATGGTTAGGTTTAGGTTCAGGGTTAGGGTTAGGGTAAGGGTTAGGGTTAGGGTTAGTGTTAGGTTTAGGGTTAAGTTTAGGGTTAGGGTTAGGGTAAGGGTGAGGGTTAGGGTTAGGGATAGGGTACAGGGTTAGAGTTAGGGTTAGGTTTAGGATAAGTGTAAGGTTTAGCGTTAGCGTTAGGTTTGGGGTTAGGGTTAGGGTTAGGGTTAGTGTTGAAGTTAGGGTTAGGGCTAGGCTAAGCGTTAGGGTTAGGGTTAGGGTAAGGCTTACGGTTAGATTTAGTGTTAGGGTTAGAGGTAGGGTTAGGGTTAGGTTAAGGGTAAAGATTAGGGTAAGGGTTAGTGTTAGTGGTTAGGGTTACCGTTAGGATTAGGGTAAGGGTTAGGTTAGTGCTAGGGTTATTGTTAGGGTTAGGGATAGGTTTGGGGTGAAGGTTAGGGTTAGGGTAAGTGTAAGGGTTAGGGTTAGGGTTAGGGTTAGGTTTAAGGTTAGAGTTAGGGGAAGGGGAAGGGTTAGGATTTGGGTTAGTGTTAGGGTTAAGGTTAGGGTTAGGGTTACAGTTAGGGATAGGGTTAGGGTTAAACATAAGGCTTAGGGTTAGGGTTAGTATTAGGGTTAGGTTAAAGGTTAGGGTTAGGGTAAGGGTAAGTGTCAGGGTTAGGGTTAGGTTTAGGGTAAATATTAGGGTTAGGGTTAGGGTTAGGGAGAGGGTAAGGATTAGGGTTAGGGTTAGGGTTAGGGTTAGGGTAAGGATTAGGGTTAGGTTTAGGGTTAGGGTAAGGGTTAGGGTTAGGGTTAGGGTTAGGTTTAGGGTTAGGGTAAGTGTAAGGGTTAGGGTTAGGGTTAGTATTAGGTTTCGGGTAAGTGTTAGGGTTAGGATTAGTGTTAGGTTTAGGGTAAAGATAAGGTTCAGGGTTAGGGTTAGGGTTAGGTTTGGGGTTAGGGTAAGGGTTAGGGTTAGAGTTTTGGTTAGATTTAGGGTTAGGGTAAGTGTAAGGGTTAGCGTTAGGGTTAGGTTTAGGGTAAGAGTAAGGGTTAGGGTTAGGATTAGGGGTTAGGGTTCGGGTTAGGGTTACTTTTAGGGTTAGGGTAAGGGTAAGGTTTAGGGTTAGGGTTCGGGTTAGGGGTAGGTTAAGGGTTAGGGTTTAGGTAAGGGTAAGGGTTAGGGTTAGGGTTAGGGTTGGGGTAGGGTTAGGGATAGGGGTAGGGTTAAGGTTAGGGTTAGGGTTAAGGAAAGGGTAAGGGTTAGGGTTAGGGTTGGGGCTAGGGTTAGGATTATGGTTATGGTTAGGGTTAGGGAAAGGGTTAGGGTTAGGGTTAGGGTTAGGGTTTTGGTTAGGTTAGGGTTATGGTTAAGGTTAGGGTTAGGGTTATGGTTAGGGTTAGGCTAAGGTTTAGGGTTAGGGTTAGGATAAGGGTTAGGGTTTGGGTTAGGGTTAGGGTTAGAGTTAGGGTTAGGGTTAGGGTTAGGGTTAGGGTAAGGGTTAGGGTTAGGATTAGGGTAAGGTTTGGGGTTAGGTTTAGGGTAAGGGTAAGGGTTAGTGTTAAGGTTAGGGTTAGGTTTAGGGTAAGGGTTAGGGTTTGGGTATTGGTAATGGTTAGGGTTAAGGGTAGGGTTAGGGATAGGTTATGGTTAGGGTAAGGATTAGGGTTAGGGTAAGGGTTATGGTTAGGTTTAGGGTAAGGGGTAGGTTAAGGGTTAGGGTTAGGGTAAGGGTAAGGGTTAGGGTTAGGTTTAGGGTTGGGGTTAGGGTTAGGGTTAGGGTTAGGGAAAGGGTAAGGGTTAGGGTTAGGGTTAGGGTTAGGTTTAGAGTAAGGGTTAGGGTTAGGGTTAGGGTTAGGGTAAGGGTTAGGGTTAGGGTTAGCGTAAGGGTTAGGGTTAGGGTTAGGGTTAGTGTTAGGTTTAGGGTTAGGGTTAGGGTTAGGGTTAGGTTTAGGGTAAGGGTAAGGTTTATGGTTAGGGTTAGGGTTAGGTTTGGGGTTATGGTTAGGGTAAGAGTAATGATAGGGTTAGGGTTAGGGTTAGTATCGTTTAGGGTTAGGGTTAGGGATAGGGTTAGATTTGGAGTTAGGGTTATGGTAAGTGTAGGGTTAGGGTTAAGGTTAGGGTAAGGTTTAGGCTTAGAGTTAGGGTTAAGGTAAGGGTAATGGTTAGGGTTAAGGTTAGGGTTAGGGTTAGGTTTAGGGTTATGGTAAGGATTATGGTTAGGTTAAGGGTTAGGATTAGGGTTAATGTTAGGGTTAGGTTAAGGGTTAGGGTTAGGGTAAGGGTAAGTTTAGGGTTACGTTTAGGGTTGGGGTTAGGGTTAGCGTTAGGATGAGGGTAAGGGTAAGGGTTAGGGTTAGGGTTGCGGTTAGGGTAAGGGTTACGGTAGGGTTATGGTGAGGGTGAGCATTAAGTTATGGGATAGTGTTAGGGGTTAAGGGTAGGGTTACGGTTAAGGTAAGGGTTAGGGTTAGGGTTAGGGTAAGGGTTAGGGTTAGGCTAAGGCTTAGGGTAAGTCTAAGGGTTAGACTTAGGATTAGATTTAGGGTAAGGTTTAGGGTTAGGGTTAGGGTGAGTGTTAGGGTTATGGTTAGGGTTAGGGGTTAGTGTTAGTCTAAGGGTTAGGTAAGGGTTAGGGTTAGGGTTAGGGAAGGGTTATGGTTAGGGTTAGGGTTAGGGTAAGGCTAAAGGAAGAGTTTGGGTTAGGGTAAGGGTTAGGATTAGGGTTGGGGTTAGGGTAAGACTAAGGGTTAGAGTTAGGGTTAGGGTTAGGTTAAGGTTAGGGTTAGGTTTAAGGTTACAGTTAGGGTAAGGGTAAGGGTTAGGGTTAGGGTTAGGGTTAGCCTAAAGTTTAGGGTTAGGGTTAGGGTTAGGGTAAGGGTAAGGGTAAGGGTTAGGGTAAGGGTTAGGGTTATGGTTAGGGTTAGGGTTAGGGATAGGTTTAGGGTAAGAGTTAGGGTTAGGGTTATGGTTAGGGGTATTTTTAGGGTTAGGGTTAGGGTAAGGGTAAGGGAATGTTAGGGTTAGGTTCAGGGTTAGGGTTAGGGTAAGGGTTAGGGTTAGGGTTAGTGTTAGGTTTTGGGTTAGGTTTAGGTTTAGGGTTACTGTAAGGGTAAGGGATAAGATTAGGGTTAGGGTTAGGGGTTAGGTTTAGGGTTAAGGTTAGGTTTAGGGTTAGGGTTAGAGTAAGGGTAAGGGTGAGGGTTAGGGATAGGGTTAGGGTTAGGATTAGGTTTAGGGTTAAGGTTAGGGTTAGGGAAAGGGTTAGGGTTATGGTTAGGGTCAGGGTTAGGGTAAGCTTTAAGGTTAGGGTTAGGGTTAGGTTAAGGGTAAGGGTTAGGGTTAGGGTTAGGATTGGGGTTAGTTTTTGGGTGAGGGTTACAGTAAGGGTAAGGGTGAGAGTTAGGGTTAGGGTTGGGGTTAGGGTTAGGGTTTGGGTTAGGGTTAGGGTTAGGGTTAGGGTAAGTGTAAGGGTTAGGGTTAGGGTTAGGGTTAGGGTTAGTGTTAGGGGTTAGGTTTAGGGTTATGGTTAGTGTTAGGTATAGGGTTAGGGTAAGGGTAAGGGTTAGGGTTAGGGTTAAGGTTAGGGTTAAGGTTAGGGTTAGGGTTACGGTTAGAGTAAGGATAAGTGTTAGG
>JANJXV010000796.1:202500-207500 GCA_024803745.1 Megascapheus bottae | reverse complement strand
TTAGAATTAAGGTGAGGTTTAGGGTTAGAGTTAGAGTAAGGGTAAGGGTTAGGGTTAGGGTTAAGATTAGGGTAGGGATTAGTGTTAGGTTTAGGGTTAGGGTAAGGGTAAGGGTTAGGGTTAGGGTTAGGTTTAGGGTTAGGGTTAGCATAAGGGTTACGGTTAGGGTTAGTGTTAGGTTTAGGGTTAAGTTTAGGGTTAGGGTTAGGGTTAGGGTTAGGGTAAGGTTACGGTTTAGGGTTAGGGTTAGGGTTAGGGTTAGGGTAAGGGTAAGGGTTAGGGTTAGGGTTAGTGTTAGGGTTAGGGTTACAGTTAGTGTTAAGGTTAGTGTTTGGTTTAGGGTTAGGATAAGGGTTAGGGATAGGGGTTAGAGTTAGGGTTAGGGTTGGTGTAAGGGTTAGGGTTAGGGTTAGGGTTAGGGTAAGGGTTAGGGTTAGGGTTAGGTTTAAGGCAAGGGTAAGTGTTAGGGTTAGGGTTAGGTTTAGCGTTAGGGTTAGGGTAAGGGTAAGGGTTAGGGTTAGGGTTACGGTTAGGGTTAGGTTTAGGGTTGGGGTTAAGGTTAGGGTTAGGGTTAGGGTAAGGGTAAGTGTTAGGGTTAGGGTTAGTGTAAGGGTAAGTTTTAGGATTAGGGTTAGGGTTTGCGTTAGGTTTAGGGTTAGGATAAGGTTAAGGGTTAAGGTTAGGGTTAGGGTTAGGTTTAGGGTTAGGGTGAGGGTAAGGATATGTTTTAGAGTTAGGGTTAGGTTTAGGGTTAGGGTTAGGGTAAGTGTAAGGGTTAGGGTTAGGGTTAGGATTAAGTTTAGGTTTAGGGTTAGGGTTATGGTTAGGATTAGGCTTAGGTTTAGATTTAGGGTTAGGCTTAGGGTAAATGTAAGGGTTAGGGTTAGGGTTAGGTTTAGGGTTAGGGTTAAGGTTAGGGTTAGGTTTAGGGTTAGGGTTGGGGAAAGGGTAAGGGTTAGGGTTAGGGAAAGGGTAAGGGATAGAGTTAGGGTTAGGGTTAGGGTTAGTGTTAGGTTTAGGGTTAGGGTTAGGGTAAGGGCAAGACTTAGGGTTAGGGTTAGAGTTAGTTTTAGGGTTAGGGTTGCGGTTAGGGTTAGGGTTAGGGTTAGGGTTAGGGTAAGGGTAAGGATTAGGGTTAGGGTAAGGGTTAAGTTAAGGGTTAGGGTTAGGGGTTAGGTTTAGGGTTATGGTTAGTGTTAGGTATAGGGTTAGGGTAAGGGTAAGGGTTAGGGTTAGGGTTAAGGTTAGGGTTAAGGTTAGGGTTAGGGTTACGGTTAGAGTAAGGATAAGTGTTAGGGTTAGTATTAGGGTTAGGTTTAGTGTAAGGGTTAGGGTTAATGTTAGGGTAAGTGTTAGGGTCAGGGTTATGGTTAGGGATATGATAAGGGTAAGGGTTAGGGTTAGGGCTTACGGTTGGGTTTACGGTTAGGGTTAGGTTTAGGGTTAGGGTTAGAGTAAGGGTAAGGGTGAGGGTTAGGTTTAGGGTTAGGGTTAGGGTTAGGTTTAGGGTTAAGGTTAGGGTTAGGGAAAGGGTTAGGGTTAAGGTTAGTGTTAGGGTTAGGGTAAGGATTAGGGTTAGGTTTAGGGTTAGGGTAAGGGTTAGGGTTAAGGTTAGGTTTAGGTTTAGGGATAGGGTAAGTGTAAGGGTTAGGGTTAGGGTTAGGTTTAGGGTTAGGGTTAGGGTTAGGGTAAGGGTTCGGGTTAGGGTTAGTGTTAGGTTTAGGGTTAAGGTTAGGGTTAGGGTTAGGGTAAGGGTAAGGGTTAGGTTTAGGGTTAGGGGTTAGGGTTAGGGTTAGGGTTTAGGGTTAGGGTTAGGGTAGGTTTTAGGATTAGGGTAAGTGTAAGTTTTAGGGTTAGGGTTAGGGTTAGGGGTTAGGGTTAGGGTTAGGGTAAGGGTTAGGGTTATGTTAGGGTAAGGGTAAGGTTTAGGGTTAGGGTTAGTGTTAGGTTTGCGGTTAGGGTTAGGGTAAGTGTAAGGGTTAGGGTTAGGGTTAGGGTTAGGGTAAGGGTTAGGGTTAGGGTTAAGCTTAGGTTTGGGGTTAGGGTTCGGGTTATGGTAAGGGTTAGTGTTAGGTTTAGGGTTAGGTTTCTGGTTAGGGTTAAGGTAAGGGCAAGGGTTAGGGTTAAGGTTAGGGTTAGGGATAGGTTATGGTTAGGGTAAGGATTAGAGTTAGGTTTAGGGGTAGGTTAAGGGTTAGGGTTAGGGTAAGGTTAATGGTTAGGTTTAGGGTTAGGGTTAGGGTAAGGCTAAGGGTTAGAATTAGGGTTAGGGTTAAGGTTAGGGTTAGGGGTTAGGTTTAGGGTTAGGGTAAGTTTAAGAGTAAGGGTTAGGGTTAGGGTTAGGGTTAGGGTAAGGGTTAGGTTTAGGGTTAGGGTTAGGTTTGTAGTAATGGTTCGGGTAAGGGTAAGGGTTAGTGTTAGGTTTAGGGTTAGGTTTAGGGTTAGGGTTAGGGTAAGGGTAAGGGTAAGGGTTAAGGTTACGGTTAGGGATAGGTTACGGTTAGGGTAAGGATTAGGGTTAGAGTTAGTGTTAGGGTTAGGGGTAGGTTAGGGTTAGGGTTAGGGTAAGGTTAAGGGTTAGGATTACCTTTAGGGTTGGGGTTAGGGTTAGGGTTAGAGTTAGGTTAAGGTTAAGGGTTAGGATTAGGGTAAGGGTTAGAGTTAGGGTTAGGGTTAGGGTAAGGCTAATGGTTAGAGTTAGGGTTAGGGTTAGGGTTAGGGTTAGAGTTAGGGATAGGTTAGGGTTAGGGTTAGGGTTAGGGTTAGGGTTAGGGATAGGGTAAGGGTTAGGCTTAGGGTTAGGGATAGGTTTGGGGTTAGGGTAAGGGTTAGGGTTAGGGTAAAGGTTAGGGTTAGCGTTAGGGTTAGGGTAAGGGTAACCGTTAGAATTAGGGTTAGAGTTAGGGTTAGGGTTAGTGTTAGTGTTAGGGTTAGGATTAGGGTTAGGGTAAGGGTTAGGGTTAGGGTTAGGGATAGGTTTGGGGTTAGGGTTAGGATAAGGGTTAGGGTTAGGGTTAGGGTTAGGGTTAGGGTTAGGGTTAGAGGTAGAGTTAGGGTTAGGGTAAGGGTAACCGTTAGAATTAGGGTTAGAGTTAGGGTTAGGTTAGTGTTAGGGTTAGGGTTAGGGTTAGGTTTAGGGTTAGGGTTAGAGGTAGAGTTAGGGTTAGGGTAAGGGTAAGGGTTAGGGTTAGGTTTAGGGTTCGGGTAAATGTTAGGATTAGGGTAACGGTTAGGGTTAGGGTTAGGTTTAGGGTTAGCATTAAGGTTAGGGTTAGGGTTAGGGTTAGGGTAAGGGTTAGGGTTAGGGTTAGGGATAGGTTTGGGGTTAGGGTTAGGGTTAGGATAAAGTTTAGGGTTAGGGTTAGGTTTAGGTTAAGGGTAACCATTAGAATTAGGGTTAGAGTTAGGGTTAGGGTTAGTGTTAGGGTTAGGGTTAGGGTTAGGTTTAGTGTTAGGGTTAGAGGTAGAGTTAGGGTTAGGGTAAGGGTAAGGGTTAGGGTTAGGTTTAGGGTTCGGGTAAACGTTAGGATTAGGGTAGCGGTTATGGTTAGGGTTAGGTTTAGATTTGGCATTAAGGGTAGGGTTAGGGTTAGGGTTAGGGTTAGGGTAAGGGTTAGGGTTAGGGTAAGGGTTAGCGTTAGGGTAAGGATAAGGGTTAGGATTAGGGTTAGGGTAAGGGCAAGGTTAGGGTTAGGGTTAGGGTTAAGTTTAGGGTTAGGGTTAGGATTAGGGTTAGGATTAGGGTTAGGTTTAGGTTAGGGTTATACTTAGGGTAAGGTTTAGACTTAGGGTAAGGGTTAGAATTAAGGTGAGGTTTAGGGTTAGAGTTAGAGTAAGGGTAAGGGTTAGGGTTAGGGTTAAGATTAGGGTAGGGATTAGTGTTAGGTTTAGGGTTAGGGTAAGGGTAAGGGTTAGGGTTAGGGTTAGGGTTAGGGTTAGGGTTAGCATAAGGGTTACGGTTAGGGTTAGTGTTAGGTTTAGGGTTAAGTTTAGGGTTAGGGTTAGGGTTAGGGTTAGGGTAAGGTTACGGTTTAGGGTTAGGGTTAGGGTTAGGGTTAGGGTAAGGGTAAGGGTTAGGGTTAGGGTTAGTGTTAGGGTTAGGGTTACAGTTAGTGTTAAGGTTAGTGTTTGGTTTAGGGTTAGGATAAGGGTTAGGGATAGGGGTTAGAGTTAGGGTTAGGGTTGGTGTAAGGGTTAGGGTTAGGGTTAGGGTTAGGGTAAGGGTTAGGGTTAGGGTTAGGTTTAAGGCAAGGGTAAGTGTTAGGGTTAGGGTTAGGGTTAGCGTTAGGGTTAGGGTAAGGGTAAGGGTTAGGGTTAGGGTTACGGTTAGGGTTAGGTTTAGGGTTGGGGTTAAGGTTAGGGTTAGGGTTAGGGTAAGGGTAAGTGTTAGGGTTAGGGTTAGTGTAAGGGTAAGTTTTAGGATTAGGGTTAGGGTTTGCGTTAGGTTTAGGGTTAGGATAAGGTTAAGGGTTAAGGTTAGGGTTAGGGTTAGGTTTAGGGTTTGGGTGAGGGTAAGGATATGTTTTAGAGTTAGGGTTAGGTTTAGGGTTAGGGTTAGGGTAAGTGTAAGGGTTAGAGTTAGGGTTAGGATTAAGTTTAGGTTTAGGGTTAGGGTTATGGTTAGGATTAGGCTTAGGTTTAGATTTAGGGTTAGGCTTAGGGTAAATGTAAGGGTTAGGGTTAGGGTTAGGTTTAGGGTTAGGGTTAAGGTTAGGGTTAGGTTTAGGGTTAGGGTTGGGGAAAGGGTAAGGGTTAGGGTTAGGGAAAGGGTAAGGGATAGAGTTAGGGTTAGGGTTAGGGTTAGTGTTAGGTTTAGGGTTAGGGTTAGGGTAAGGGCAAGACTTAGGGTTAGGGTTAGAGTTAGTTTTAGGGTTAGGGTTGCGGTTAGGGTTAGGGTTAGGGTTAGGGTTAGGGTAAGGGTAAGGATTAGGGTTAGGGTAAGGGTTAAGTTAAGGGTTAGGGTTAGGGGTTAGGGTTACTGTTAGGGTTAGGTTAAGGTT
>JANJXV010000796.1:177500-197500 GCA_024803745.1 Megascapheus bottae | reverse complement strand
CTTAGGGTTAGGGTTAGAGTTAGTTTTAGGGTTAGGGTTGCGGTTAGGGTTAGGGTTAGGGTTAGGGTTAGGGTAAGGGTAAGGGTTAGGTTAGGGTTAGGGTTAGGGTTAAGGATAGGGTTAGGGTTAGGTTTAGGGTTAGTTTTAGGGTTATGGTTAGGGTAAGGGTTAGGGTTAGGTTTAGGGTTAGGGTTAGGCTTAGTGTTAGGGTAAGGGTAAGGGTTAGGGTTAGGGTTAGGTTTAGGGTTAGCGTTAGGGTAAGGGTAAGAGTTAGGTTTAGGGTTAGGGAAAGGGTAAGGTTTAGGGTTAAATTTAGGGTTAGGGTAAGTATTAGGGTTAGGGTTAGGATTAGGTTAAGGGTTAGGGTTAGCGTTAGGTTTAGGGTTAGGGTAAGGATAAGGTTTAGAGTTCAGGTTAGGGTTAGCGTCAGGGTTAGGGTTATGGTTAGGGTGAGGGTAAGGGTAAGGGTTAGGGTTAGGTTTAGGGTTAGGTTTAGGGTAAGGGGTAGGATTAGGTTTAGGGTTAGAGTACGGGTTAGGGTTGGGGTTAGGGTCAGGGGTAGGCTTAGATTTAGGGGAAGTGTAAGGGTTAGGGTTAGGGTTAGGATTAGGGTTAAGGTTGAGGTTAGGATTAGGGTTAGGGTTAGGGTAAGGGTTAGGATTAGGGTTAGGGTAAGGGTTAGGGTTAGGGTTAGGTTTAGTGTTAGGGTAAGGTTAAGGGTTAGGGTTAGGATTAGGATTAGGGTAAGTGTTAGGGTAAGGATTAGGATTAGGGTAAGTGTTAGGGTTAGGGTTAGGGTTAGGGTAGTGCTTAGGGTATGGGTAAGTGTTAGTGTTAGGGTTAGGTTTAGGATAAGGGTAAGGATTAGGGTTAGGTTTAGGGTTAGGGTAAGAGGTTAGGGTTAGGGTTAGGGTGAGGGTTAGGTTTGGGGTTAGGGTTAGGATAAGGGCAAGGGTTAGGGTTAGGTTTAGGGTTAAGGTTAGGGTTAGGGTTAGGGTTAGGGTTAGGGTTAGGGTTAGGTTTGGTGTTAGGGTTAGGGTTAGAGTTAGTTTTAGGTTTAGGTTTAGGGGTTAGGCTTAGGTTAGGGTTAGGGTAAGGGTTAGGGTTAGGGTTCGGTAAGGGTTAGGGTTAGGGTTAGGGTAAGGGTAAGGGTTAGAGTTAGGGTTTTGGTTAAGATTAGGGTTAGGGTTAGGGTAAGGGTAAGGGTGAGCATTAGGATTAGGGTTAGGGTTAGGGTTACGTTTAAGGTTGGGGTTAAGGTTATGTTTAGGGTTAGGGTACGTTTAAGGATTAGGGTTAGGGTTAGGGTTAGGGTTATGCTTAGGGTTAGGTTTAGGGTTAGGATTAGAGTTAGTTTTAGGGTTACGGTTAGGGTTAGGATTAGGGTTAGGGTAAGGTTATGTGTTATGATTAGAGTTAGGTTTAGGGTTAGGGTTAGGGTTAGGTTTAGGGTTAGGATTATGTTTAGGGTTAGGGTACGTTTAAGCATTAGGGTTAGAGTTAGGGTTAGGGTTATGCTTAGGGTTAGGGTTAGGGTTAGGATTAGAGTTAGTTTTAGGGTTATGGTTAGGGTTAAGGTTAGGGTTAGGGTAAGGTTATGTGTTATGGTTAGAGTTAGGGTTAGGGTTAGGGTTAGGGTTAGGTTCAGGGTTAGGATTATGGTTATGGTTAGGGTAAGGTTTAAGGTTAGGGTTAGGGTTAGGGTTAGGCTTAGTGTTAGGGTTATGGTTAGGGAAAGGGTTAGGGTTAGGATTAGTTTAGGGTTAGGCTTAGTGTTAGGGTAAGGGTAAGGGTTAGGGTTAGGGTTAGTGTTAGGGTTAAGGTTGAGGTTAGGGTTAGGATTAATGTTAGGGTTCGGTAAGGGTTAGGGTTAGGGTAAGGGTAAGGGTTAGAGTTAGGGTTTTGGTTAGGGTTAGGGTTAGGGTTAGAGTTAGGGTAAGGTTTAGGGTCAGTGTTAGGGTTAGGGTAAGGGTAAGGGTTAGGTTTAGGGTTAGTGGAAGGGTAAGGGTAAGAGTTAGGGTTGGGGTTAGGGTTAATGTTAGGATTAGGTTAAGGGTTAGGGTTAGTTTTAGGGTTAAGGTTAGGGTTAGGATAAGGGTTAGGGTAAGTGTTAGGGTTAGGGTTAGGGTTAGGGTTAGGGTAAGGGTTAGGGTTAGGGTTAGGGTTAGGTTTAAGTTTGGGGTTAAGTTTAGGGTTAGGGTAAGTTTATGTGTTATGGTTAGAGTTAGGGTTAGGGTTACGGTTAGGGTTAGGTTCAGGGTTAGGATTATGGTTATGGTTAGTGTAAGGTTTAGGGTTAGGGTTAGGGTAAGGGTTAGGCTTAGTGTTAGGGTATGGTTAAGGGATACGGTTAGGGTTAGGGTTATTGTTAAGGTTGAGGTTAGGGTTAGGGTTTGGGTTAAGTATATGGTTAGGATTAGGGTTAGGTTTGGCTAAGTGTTATGGTTATGGTTAGGGTTAGGGTTAGGCTTAGTGTTAGAGTAAGGGTAAGGGTTAGTTTTAGAGTTAGGGTTAGGGTTAAGGTTGAGGTAAGGGTTAGGGTTAGGGTAAGGGTTAGGGTTAGGGTTAGGGTTAGGGTTAGGGTTAGGGTAAGGGTAAGGGTTAAGGTTAGGGTTAGCGTAAGGGTAAGGGTAAGGGTTAGGGTTAGGGGTTAAGGTTAATGTTAGGGTTAGGTTAAGGGTTACGGTTAGTGTTAGGGTTAAGTTTAGGGTTAGGATAAGGGTTATGGTTAGGGTTAGGGTAAGTGTTGGGGTTAGGGTTAGGGTTAGGGTAAGGTTAAGGGTAAGGGTTAGGGTTACAGTTAGGCTTAGGGTTAAGGTTGAGGTTACGGTTAGTGTTAGGGTTAGGGTAAGGGTTAGGGTTAGGGTTACGGATAGCTTTAGGGTTAGGATAAGGGTTAGGGTTAGGGTAAGCGTAAGTGTTATGGTTAGGGTTAGGGTTAGGTTTAGGGTTAGGGTTAGGGTAAGGGTAAGGGTTAGGGTTAGGGTAAGGGTAAGTGTTAGGGTTAGGGTTAGGGTTAGGGTTAGGGTAAGGGTTAGGGTTAGGGTTAGGTTTAAGGTTGGGGTTAAGGTTAGGGTTAGGGTAAGTTTAAGTGTTATGGTTAGAGTTAGGGTTAGGGTTAGGTTTAGGGTTAGGTTCAGGGTTAGTATTATGGTTAAGTTTAGGGTTAGGATAAGGGTTAGGGTTAGGGTTAGGGTAAGTGTTGGGGTTAAGGTTAGGGTTAGGGTTAGGGTAAGGTTAAGGGTAAGGGTTAGGGTTACAGTTAGGCTTAGGGTTAAGGTTGAGGTTGCGGTTAGTGTTAGGGTTAGGGTAAGGGTTAGGGTTAGGGTAAGCGTAAGTTTTATGGTTAGGGTTAGGGTTAGGTTTAGGGTTAGGGTTAGGGTAAGGATGAGGGTTAGGGTTAGTGTTAGGGTTAGTTTTAGGGTTAGGGTTAGGGTAAGGGTAAGGGTTATGGTTAGGGTTAGGGTTAGGTTTAGGTTTAGGGTTAGGATTAGGGTTATGGTTAGGGAAAGAGTTAGGGTTAGGTTTAGGTTAGGGTTAGGCTTAGTGTTAGGGTAAGGGTAAGGGTTAGGATTATCTTTAGAGTTAAGGTTAGGGTTAGGGTTAGGGTAAGGGTTAGGGTTAGGGTTAGGGTTAGGGTTACGGTTAGGGTTAGTGTAAGGGTTAGGGTTGGAGTTAGGGTTAGGATTAGGGTAAGGGTTAGGGTTAGGGTGAGGGTTAGGGTAAGGGTTAGTGTTAGGGCTTAGGGTTAGGTTTAGGGTAAGGGTTAGGGATAGGGATTAGGGTTAGTGTTAGGGTTAGTGTAAGGGTTAGTGTTAGGGTTATGGTTAGGGATAATGTAAGGGTTAGGGTTAGGGTTAGGTTTAGGGTAAGGGTAAGGGTTAGGGGAAGGGTAAGTGTTAGGATTAGGATTAGGGTTTGGGTTAGGTTTAGGGTTAGGGTAAGGGTAAGGGTTAAGGTTAGAGTTAGCGTTAGGGTTAGGTTTAGGGTTAGGGTGAGGGTAAGGATTAATTTTAGAGTTAGGGTTAGGTTTAGTGTTAGGGTTAGGGTAAGGGTAAGGGTTAGGGTTAGGGTTAAGTTTAGGGTTAGGTTTATGGATAGGGTTAGGATTAGTGTTAGGTTTCGGTTTAGGGTTTGGCTTAGGGTAAAGGTAACTGTTAGGTTTAGGGTTAGGTTTAGGGTTAGGTTTAGGTTAGCATTAAGGTTAGGGTTAGGGTTAGGGTAAGGGTAAGGGTTAGGGTTAGGGTTAGGGTAAGGGTTAGGGTTAGGGTTAGGGTTAAGTCTAAGGTTAGTGGAAGGGTTAGGGATAGGGTTAGGGTAAGGGTAAGGTTTAGGGTTAGTGTTAGGGTTAGGTTTAAAGTTAGGGTTAGGATTAGAGTTAGGCTAAGGGTTAGGGTTAGGTTTAGGGTAAGGGTTAGTGTTTGGGTAAGAGTTAGGGTTAGGGTTAGGGTTAGGGTAGGGTAAGGGTTTAGTGTTACGGTTAGGGTTAGGGTAAGGGTCAGGGTTAGGTTTAGGTTTAGGGTAAGGGTAAGTGTTAGGGTTAGGGTTAGGGTTAAGGTTAGGGTAACAGTAAGGGTTAGGGTTAGTGTTAGGTTTAGGGTTAGGATTAGGGTTAGGTTTAGGTGTAGGATTAGGGTTAAGATAAGTGTAAGGGTTAAGGTTAGGGTTAGGGTTAAGGTTAGGGTTAGGGAAAGGGTAAGGGTTAGGTTTAGGGTTAGGGTTAGGGAAAGTGTTAGGGTTAGGGTTAGGGTTAGGGTAAGGGTTAGGGTTAGGGTTAGGGTTAGGGTAAGGGTTGGGGTTAGGGGTTAGGGTTAGGGTTAGGGTGAGGGTAAGGTTTAGGATTAGGGTTATGGTTAGGGTTAGAGTTAGGGTTAGGTTTAGGGTAAGGGTAATGGTTAGGGTTAGAGTTTAGGGTTAGGGTTAGGTTTAGGTTTAGGGTTAAGTTTATAGTAAGGGTAAGGGTGATGTTTAGGGTTAGGGTTACGGTTAGGGTTAGGTTTAGGGTTAAGGTTAGGTTTAGGCAAAGGGTTAGGGTTAAGTTTAGGGTTAGGGTTAGGGTTAGGGCTAGGATTAGGGTTAGGGTTAGGGTAACGGTTAGGGTTAGTGTTAGGGTTAGGGTTAAAATTAAATTTAGGGTTAGGGTTAGGGTAAGGGTAAGGGTTAGGTTTAGGGTTAGGGTTAGGGTTAGGGTAAGGATTAGTTTTCGGTTTAGGGTTAGGGTTAGCATTACGTTTAGGCTTAGGGTTACGGTAAGGGTAAGGGTTAGATTTAGGGTTAGGGTTAGGGTAAGTGTTATGTATAAGGTTAGGGTTAGGGTTAGGGGTTAGAGTTAGTGTTAGGGTTAGGGTTAGTGTAAGGGTAAGGGTTAGGGTTAGGGTTAGTGTTAGAGTAAGGGTAAAGTTTAGGATAGGGTTAGTGTAGGGTTAGTGATAGGGTTTGGGTTAGGGTAAGGGTTAGGGTTATGGTTAGGGTTAGGGTTAAGGTTAGGGTTTGGGTAAGGGTTAGGTTTCGGGTTAGGGTTAGTTTTAGAGTTAGGGTTAGGGTTAGGGTAAGGGTAAGGGTTATGGTTAGGTTTAGGCTCAGGGTTAGGCTTAGGGTAAGGGTTAGGGTTAGGGTTAGAGTTAGGGTAAGGATTAAGGTTAGGGTTAGGGTTAGGGTAAGGGTTAGGGTTAGGGTCAGGGTTAGAATTAATGTTAGGGTTAGGGTTAGTGTGAGAATAAGGTTTAGGTTTAGGGTTAGGTTTAGGGTTAGGGTAAGGGTTAGGGTTAGGGTTAGGTTAGAGTTAGGGTAAGAGTTAGGGTTAGGGTTAGGGTTAGGTTTAGGTTTAGGCTAAGGGAAAGGGTAAGGGTTATGGTTAGGTTTAGGTTCAGGGTTAGGGTTAGGGTAAGGGTTAGGGTTAGGGTTAGTGTTAGGTTTAGGGTTAAGTTTAGGGTTAGGGTTAGGGTAAGGGTGAGGGTTAGGGTTAGGGATAGGGTACAGGGTTAGAGTTAGGGTTAGGTTTAGGATAAGTGTAAGGTTTAGCGTTAGCGTTAGGTTTGGGGTTAGGGTTAGGGTTAGGGTTAGTGTTGAAGTTAGGGTTAGGGCTAGGCTAAGCGTTAGGGTTAGGGTTAGGGTAAGGCTTACGGTTAGATTTAGTGTTAGGGTTAGAGGTAGGGTTAGGGTTAGGTTAAGGGTAAAGATTAGGGTAAGGGTTAGTGTTAGTGGTTAGGGTTACCGTTAGGATTAGGGTAAGGGTTAGGTTAGTGCTAGGGTTATTGTTAGGGTTAGGGATAGGTTTGGGGTGAAGGTTAGGGTTAGGGTAAGTGTAAGGGTTAGGGTTAGGGTTAGGGTTAGGTTTAAGGTTAGAGTTAGGGGAAGGGGAAGGGTTAGGATTTGGGTTAGTGTTAGGGTTAAGGTTAGGGTTAGGGTTACAGTTAGGGATAGGGTTAGGGTTAAACATAAGGCTTAGGGTTAGGGTTAGTATTAGGGTTAGGTTAAAGGTTAGGGTTAGGGTAAGGGTAAGTGTCAGGGTTAGGGTTAGGTTTAGGGTAAATATTAGGGTTAGGGTTAGGGTTAGGGAGAGGGTAAGGATTAGGGTTAGGGTTAGGGTTAGGGTTAGGGTAAGGATTAGGGTTAGGTTTAGGGTTAGGGTAAGGGTTAGGGTTAGGGTTAGGGTTAGGTTTAGGGTTAGGGTAAGTGTAAGGGTTAGGGTTAGGGTTAGTATTAGGTTTCGGGTAAGGGTTAGGGTTAGGATTAGTGTTAGGTTTAGGGTAAAGATAAGGTTCAGGGTTAGGGTTAGGGTTAGGTTTGGGGTTAGGGTAAGGGTTAGGGTTAGAGTTTTGGTTAGATTTAGGGTTAGGGTAAGTGTAAGGGTTAGCGTTAGGGTTAGGTTTAGGGTAAGAGTAAGGGTTAGGGTTAGGATTAGGGGTTAGGGTTCGGGGTAGGGTTACTTTTAGGGTTAGGGTAAGGGTAAGGTTTAGGGTTAGGGTTCGGGTTAGGGGTAGGTTAAGGGTTAGGGTTTAGGTAAGGGTAAGGGTTAGGGTTAGGGTTAGGGTTGGGGTAGGGTTAGGGATAGGGGTAGGGTTACGGTTAGGGTTAGGGTTAAGGAAAGGGTAAGGGTTAGGGTTAGGGTTGGGGTTAGGGTTAGGATTATGGTTATGGTTAGGGTTAGGGAAAGGGTTAGGGTTAGGGTTAGGGTTAGGGTTTTGGTTAGTTTAGGGTTATGGTTAAGGTTAGGGTTAGGGTTATGGTTAGGGTTAGGCTAAGGTTTAGGGTTAGGGTTAGGATAAGGGTTAGGGTTTGGGTTAGGGTTATGGTTAGAGTTAGGGTTAGGGTTAGGGTTAGGGTAAGGGTTAGGGTTAGGATTAGGGTAAGGTTTGGGGTTAGGTTTAGGGTAAGGGTAAGGGTTAGTGTTAAGGTTAGGGTTAGGTTTAGGGTAAGGGTTAGGGTTTGGGTATGGGTAATGGTTAGGGTTAAGGGTAGGGTTAGGGATAGGTTATGGTTAGGGTAAGGATTAGGGTTAGGGTAAGGGTTACGGTTAGGTTTAGGGTAAGGGGTAGGTTAAGGGTTAGGGTTAGGGTAAGGGTAAGGGTTAGGGTTAGGTTTAGGGTTGGGGTTAGGGTTAGGGTTAGGGTTAGGGAAAGGGTAAGGGTTAGGGTTAGGGTTAGGTTTAGAGTAAGGGTTAGGGTTAGGGTTAGGGTTAGGGTAAGGGTTAGGGTTAGGGTTAGCGTAAGGGTTAGGGTTAGGGTTAGGGTTAGTGTTAGGTTTAGGGTTAGGGTTAGGGTTAGGGTTAGGTTTAGGGTAAGGGTAAGGTTTATGGTTAGGGTTAGGGTTAGGTTTGGGGTTATGGTTAGGGTAAGAGTAATGATAGGGTTAGGGTTAGGGTTAGTATCGTTTAGGGTTAGGGTTAGGGATAGGGTTAGATTTGGAGTTAGGGTTATGGTAAGTGTAGGGTTAGGGTTAAGGTTAGGGTAAGGTTTAGGCTTAGAGTTAGGGTTAAGGTAAGGGTAATGGTTAGGGTTAAGGTTAGGGTTAGGGTTAGGTTTAGGGTTATGGTAAGGATTATGGTTAGGTTAAGGGTTAGGATTAGGGTTAATGTTAGGGTTAGGTTAAGGGTTAGGGTTAGGGTAAGGGTAAGTTTAGGGTTACGTTTAGGGTTGGGGTTAGGGTTAGCGTTAGGATGAGGGTAAGGGTAAGGGTTAGGGTTAGGGTTGCGGTTAGGGTAAGGGTTACGGTAGGGTTATGGTGAGGGTGAGCGTTAAGTTATGGGATAGTGTTAGGGGTTAAGGGTAGGGTTACGGTTAAGGTAAGGGTTAGGGTTAGGGTTAGGGTAAGGGTTAGGTTTAGGCTAAGGCTTAGGGTAAGTCTAATGGTTAGACTTAGGATTAGATTTAGGGTAAGGTTTAGGGTTAGGGTTAGGGTGAGTGTTAGGGTTATGGTTAGGGTTAGGGGTTAGTGTTAGTCTAAGGGTTAGGTAAGGGTTAGGGTTAGGGTTAGGGAAGGGTTATGGTTAGGGTTAGGGTTAGGGTAAGGCTAAAGGAAGAGTTTGGGTTAGGGTAAGGGTTAGGATTAGGGTTGGGGTTAGGGTAAGACTAAGGGTTAGAGTTAGGGTTAGGGTTAGGTTAATGTTAGGGTTAGGTTTAAGGTTACAGTTAGGGTAAGGGTAAGGGTTAGGGTTAGGGTTAGGGTTAGCCTAAAGTTTAGGGTTAGGGTTAGGGTTAGGGTAAGGGTAAGGGTAAGGGTAAGGGTTAGGGTAAGGGTTAGGGTTATGGTTAGGGTTAGGGTTAGGGTTAGGTTTAGGGTAAGAGTTAGGGTTAGGGTTATGGTTAGGGGTATTTTTAGGGTTAGGGTTAGGGTAAGGGTAAGGGAATGTTAGGGTTAGGTTCAGGGTTAGGGTTAGGGTAAGGGTTAGGGTTAGGGTTAGTGTTAGGTTTTGGGTTAGGTTTAGGTTTAGGGTTACTGTAAGGGTAAGGGATAAGATTAGGGTTAGGGTTAGGGGTTAGGTTTAGGGTTAAGGTTAGGTTTAGGGTTAGGGTTAGAGTAAGGGTAAGGGTGAGGGTTAGGGATAGGGTTAGGGTTAGGATTAGGTTTAGGGTTAAGGTTAGGGTTAGGGAAAGGGTTAGGGTTATGGTTAGGGTCAGGGTTAGGGTAAGCTTTAAGGTTAGGGTTAGGGTTAGGTTAAGGGTAAGGGTTAGGGTTAGGGTTAGGATTGGGGTTAGTTTTTGGGTGAGGGTTACAGTAAGGGTAAGGGTGAGAGTTAGGGTTAGGGTTAGGGTTAGGTTTAGGGTTAAGGTTAGGGTTAGGGAAAGGGTTGGGGTTAGGGTTAGGGTTAGGTTTACTGTAAGCATTAGGGTTTGGGTAAGGGTAAGGGTTAGGGTTAGGGTTAGGGTTAAGGTTAGGTTTCGGGTTAGGGTTAGCATTAAGGTTAGGTTTCGGGTTAGGTAAGGGTAAGGTTTAGATTTAGGGGTAGGGTTAGGGTTAGGGTTAGGGGTTAGGTTTAGGGTTATGGTTAGTGTTAGGTATAGGGTTAGGGTAAGGGTAAGGGTTAGGGTTAGGGTTAAGGTTAGGGTTAAGGTTAGGGTTAGGGTTACGGTTAGAGCAAGGATAAGTGTTAGGGTTAGTATTAGGGTTAGCTTTAGTGTAAGGGTTAGGGTTAATGTTAGGGTAAGTGTTAGGGTCAGGGTTATGGTTAGGGATATGATAAGGGTAAGGGTTAGGGTTAGGGCTTACGGTTGGGTTTACGGTTAGGGTTAGGTTTAGGGTTAGGGTTAGAGTAAGGGTAAGGGTGAGGGTTAGGTTTAGGGTTAGGGTTAGGGTTAGGTTTAGGGTTAAGGTTAGGGTTAGGGAAAGGGTTAGGGTTAAGGTTAGTGTTAGGGTTAGGGTAAGGATTAGGGTTAGGTTTAGGGTTAGGGTAAGGGTTAGGGTTAAGGTTAGGTTTAGGTTTAGGGTTAGGGTAAGTGTAAGGGTTAGGGTTAGGGTTAGGTTTAGGGTTAGGGTTAGGGTTAGGGTAAGGGTTCGGGTTAGGGTTAGTGTTAGGTTTAGGGTTAAGGTTAGGGTTAGGGTTAGGGTAAGGGTAAGGGTTAGGTTTAGGGTTAGGTGTTAGGGTTAGGGTTAGGGTTTAGGGTTAGGGTTAGGGTAGGTTTTAGGATTAGGGTAAGTGTAAGTTTTAGGGTTAGGGTTAGGGTTAGGGGTTAGGGTTAGGGTTAGGGTAAGGGTTAGGGTTATGTTAGGGTAAGGGTAAGGTTTAGGGTTAGGGTTAGTGTTAGGTTTGCAGTTAGGGTTAGGGTAAGTGTAAGGGTTAGGGTTAGGGTTAGGGTTAGGGTAAGGGTTAGGGTTAGGGTTAAGGTTAGGTTTGGGGTTAGGGTTCGGGTTATGGTAAGGGTTAGTGTTAGGTTTAGGGTTAGGTTTCTGGTTAGGGTTAAGGTAAGGGTAAGGGTTAGGGTTAAGGTTAGGGTTAGGGATAGGTTATGGTTAGGGTAAGGATTAGAGTTAGGTTTAGGGGTAGGTTAAGGGTTAGGGTTAGGGTAAGGTTAATGGTTAGGTTTAGGGTTAGGGTTAGGGTAAGGCTAAGGGTTAGAATTAGGGTTAGGGTTAAGGTTAGGGTTAGGGGTTAGGTTTAGGGTTAGGGTAAGTTTAAGAGTAAGGGTTAGGGTTAGGGTTAGGGTTAGGGTAAGGGTTAGGTTTAGGGTTAGGGTTAGGTTTGTAGTAAGGGTTTGGGTAAGGGTAAGGGTTAGTGTTAGGTTTAGGGTTAGGTTTAGGGTTAGGGTTAGGGTAAGGGTAAGGGTAAGGGTTAAGGTTACGGTTAGGGATAGGTTACGGTTAGGGTAAGGATTAGGGTTAGAGTTAGTGTTAGGGTTAGGGGTAGGTTAGGGTTAGGGTTAGGGTAAGGTTAAGGGTTAGGATTACCTTTAGGGTTGGGGTTAGGGTTAGGGTTAGAGTTAGGTTAAGGTTAAGGGTTAGGATTAGGGTAAGGGTTAGAGTTAGGGTTAGGGTTAGGGTAAGGCTAATGGTTAGAGTTAGGGTTAGGGTTAGGTTTAGGGTTAGTGTTAGGGATAGGTTAGGGTTAGGGTTAGGGTTAGGGTTAGGGTTAGGGATAGGGTAAGGGTTAGGCTTAGGGTTAGGGATAGGTTTGGGGTTAGGGTAAGGGTTAGGGTTAGGGTAAAGGTTAGGGTTAGCGTTAGGGTTAGGGTAAGGGTAACCGTTAGAATTAGGGTTAGAGTTAGGGTTAGGGTTAGTGTTAGTGTTAGGGTTAGGATTAGGGTTAGGGTAAGGGTTAGGGTTAGGGTTAGGGATAGGTTTGGGGTTAGGGTTAGGGTAAGGGTTAGGGTTAGGGTAAAGGTTCGGGTTCGGGTTAGGGTTAGGGTAAGGGTAACCGTTAGAATTAGGGTTAGAGTTAGGGTTAGGTTAGTGTTAGGGTTAGGGTTAGGGTTAGGTTTAGGGTTAGGGTTAGAGGTAGAGTTAGGGTTAGGGTAAGGGTAAGGGTTAGGGTTAGGTTTAGGGTTCGGGTAAATGTTAGGATTAGGGTAACGGTTATGGTTAGGGTTAGGTTTAGGGTTAGCATTAAGGTTAGGGTTAGGGTTAGGGTTAGGGTAAGGGTTAGGGTTAGGGTTAGGGATAGGTTTGGGGTTAGGGTTAGGGTAAGGGTTAGGGTTAGGGTAAAGTTTAGGGTTAGGGTTAGGGTTAGGGTAAGGGTAACCATTAGAATTAGGGTTAGAGTTAGGGTTAGGGTTAGTGTTAGGGTTAGGGTTAGGGTTAGGTTTAGTGTTAGGGTTAGAGGTAGAGTTAGGGTTAGGGTAAGGGTAAGGGTTAGGGTTAGGTTTAGGGTTCGGGTAAAGGTTAGGATTAGGGTAGCGGTTATGGTTAGGGTTAGGTTTAGATTTGGCATTAAGGGTAGGGTTAGGGTTAGGGTTAGGGTTAGGGTAAGGGTTAGGGTTAGGGTAAGGGTTAGCGTTAGGGTAAGGATAAGGGTTAGGATTAGGGTTAGGGTAAGGGCAAGGTTAGGGTTAGGGTTAGGGTTAAGTTTAGGGTTAGGGTTAGGATTAGGGTTAGGATTAGTGTTAGGTTTAGGTTAGGGTTATACTTAGGGTAAGGTTTAGACTTAGGGTAAGGGTTAGAATTAAGGTGAGGTTTAGGGTTAGAGTTAGAGTAAGGGTAAGGGTTAGAGTTAGGGTTAAGATTAGGGTAGGGATTAGTGTTAGGTTTAGGGTTAGGGTAAGGGTAAGGGTTAGGGTTAGGGTTAGGTTTAGGGTTAGGGTTAGCATAAGGGTTACGGTTAGGGTTAGTGTTAGGTTTAGGGTTAAGTTTAGGGTTATGGTTAGGGTTAGGGTTAGGGTAAGGTTACGGTTTAGGGTTAGCGTTAGGGTTAGGGTTAGGGTAAGGGTAAGGGTTAGGGTTAGGGTTAGTGTTAGGGTTAGGGTTACAGTTAGTGTTAAGGTTAGTGTTTGGTTTAGGGTTAGGATAAGGGTTAGGGATAGGGGTTAGAGTTAGGGTTAGGGTTGGTGTAAGGGTTAGGGTTAGGGTTAGGGTAAGGGTTAGGGTTAGGTTTAGGTTTAAGGCAAGGGTAAGTGTTAGGGTTAGGGTTAGGTTTAGCGTTAGGGTTAGGGTAAGGGTAAGGGTTAGGGTTAGGGTTACGGTTAGGGTTAGGTTTAGGGTTGGGGTTAAGGTTAGGGTTAGGGTTAGGGTAAGGGTAAGTGTTAGGGTTAGGGTTAGTGTAAGGGTAAGTTTTAGGATTAGGGTTAGGGTTTGCGTTAGGTTTAGGGTTAGGATAAGGTTAAGGGTTAAGGTTAGGGTTAGGGTTAGGTTTAGGGTTAGGGTGAGGGTAAGGATATGTTTTAGAGTTAGGGTTAGTTTTAGGGTTAGGGTTAGGGTAAGTGTAAGGGTTAGGGTTAGGGTTAGGATTAAGTTTAGGTTTAGGGTTAGGGTTATGGTTAGGATTAGGCTTAGGTTTAGATTTAGGGTTAGGCTTAGGGTAAATGTAAGGGTTAGGGTTAGGGTTAGGTTTAGGGTTAGGGTTAAGGTTAGGGTTAGGTTTAGGGTTAGGGTTGGGGAAAGGGTAAGGGTTAGGGTTAGGGAAAGGGTAAGGGATAGAGTTAGGGTTAGGGTTAGGGTTAGTGTTAGGTTTAGGGTTAGGGTTAGGGTAAGGGCAAGACTTAGGGTTAGGGTTAGAGTTAGGGTTAGGGTTAGGGTTAGGGTTAGGGTTAGGGTTAGGGTAAGGTTTAGGGTTAGGGTTCGGGTTAGGGGTAGGTTAAGGGTTAGGGTTTAGGTAAGGGTAAGGGTTAGGGTTAGGGTTAGGGTTGGGGTAGGGTTAGGGATAGGGGTAGGGTTACGGTTAGGGTTAGGGTTAAGGAAAGGGTAAGGGTTAGGGTTAGGGTTGGGGTTAGGGTTAGGATTATGGTTATGGTTAGGGTTAGGGAAAGGGTTAGGGTTAGGGTTAGGGTTAGGGTTTTGGTTAGGTTAGGGTTATGGTTAAGGTTAGGGTTAGGGTTATGGTTAGGGTTAGGCTAAGGTTTAGGGTTAGGGTTAGGATAAGGGTTAGGGTTTGGGTTAGGGTTAGGGTTAGAGTTAGGGTTAGGGTTAGGGTTAGGGTAAGGGTTAGGGTTAGGATTAGGGTAAGGTTTGGGGTTAGGTTTAGGGTAAGGGTAAGGGTTAGTGTTAAGGTTAGGGTTAGGTTTAGGGTAAGGGTTAGGGTTTGGGTATGGGTAATGGTTAGGGTTAAGGGTAGGGTTAGGGATAGGTTATGGTTAGGGTAAGGATTAGGGTTAGGGTAAGGGTTACGGTTAGGTTTAGGGTAAGGGGTAGGTTAAGGGTTAGGGTTAGGGTAAGGGTAAGGGTTAGGGTTAGGTTTAGGGTTGGGGTTAGGGTTAGGGTTAGGGTTAGGGAAAGGGTAAGGGTTAGGGTTAGGGTTAGGTTTAGAGTAAGGGTTAGGGTTAGGGTTAGGGTTAGGGTAAGGGTTAGGGTTAGGGTTAGCGTAAGGGTTAGGGTTAGGGTTAGGGTTAGTGTTAGGTTTAGGGTTAGGGTTAGGGTTAGGGTTAGGTTTAGGGTAAGGGTAAGGTTTATGGTTAGGGTTAGGGTTAGGTTTGGGGTTATGGTTAGGGTAAGAGTAATGATAGGGTTAGGGTTAGGGTTAGTATCGTTTAGGGTTAGGGTTAGGGATAGGGTTAGATTTGGAGTTAGGGTTATGGTAAGTGTAGGGTTAGGGTTAAGGTTAGGGTAAGGTTTAGGCTTAGAGTTAGGATTAAGGTAAGGGTAATGGTTAGGGTTAAGGTTAGGGTTAGGGTTAGGTTTAGGGTTATGGTAAGGATTATGGTTAGGTTAAGGGTTAGGATTAGGGTTAATGTTAGGGTTAGGTTAAGGGTTAGGGTTAGGGTAAGGGTAAGTTTAGGGTTACGTTTAGGGTTGGGGTTAGGGTTAGCGTTAGGATGAGGGTAAGGGTAAGGGTTAGGGTTAGGGTTGCGGTTAGGGTAAGGGTTACGGTAGGGTTATGGTGAGGGTGAGCGTTAAGTTATGGGATAGTGTTAGGGGTTAAGGGTAGGGTTACGGTTAAGGTAAGGGTTAGGGTTAGGGTTAGGGTAAGGGTTAGGTTTAGGCTAAGGCTTAGGGTAAGTCTAATGGTTAGACTTAGGATTAGATTTAGGGTAAGGTTTAGGGTTAGGGTTAGGGTGAGTGTTAGGGTTATGGTTAGGGTTAGGGGTTAGTGTTAGTCTAAGGGTTAGGTAAGGGTTAGGGTTAGGGTTAGGGAAGGGTTATGGTTAGGGTTAGGGTTAGGGTAAGGCTAAAGGAAGAGTTTGGGTTAGGGTAAGGGTTAGGATTAGGGTTGGGGTTAGGGTAAGACTAAGGGTTAGAGTTAGGGTTAGGGTTAGGTTAATGTTAGGGTTAGGTTTAAGGTTACAGTTAGGGTAAGGGTAAGGGTTAGGGTTAGGGTTAGGGTTAGCCTAAAGTTTAGGGTTAGGGTTAGGGTTAGGGTAAGGGTAAGGGTAAGGGTAAGGGTTAGGGTAAGGGTTAGGGTTATGGTTAGGGTTAGGGTTAGGGTTAGGTTTAGGGTAAGAGTTAGGGTTAGGGTTATGGTTAGGGGTATTTTTAGGGTTAGGGTTAGGGTAAGGGTAAGGGAATGTTAGGGTTAGGTTCAGGGTTAGGGTTAGGGTAAGGGTTAGGGTTAGGGTTAGTGTTAGGTTTTGGGTTAGGTTTAGGTTTAGGGTTACTGTAAGGGTAAGGGATAAGATTAGGGTTAGGGTTAGGGGTTAGGTTTAGGGTTAAGGTTAGGTTTAGGGTTAGGGTTAGAGTAAGGGTAAGGGTGAGGGTTAGGGATAGGGTTAGGGTTAGGATTAGGTTTAGGGTTAAGGTTAGGGTTAGGGAAAGGGTTAGGGTTATGGTTAGGGTCAGGGTTAGGGTAAGCTTTAAGGTTAGGGTTAGGGTTAGGTTAAGGGTAAGGGTTAAGGTTAGGGTTAGGATTGGGGTTAGTTTTTGGGTGAGGGTTACAGTAAGGGTAAGGGTGAGAGTTAGGGTTAGGGTTAGGGTTAGGTTTAGGGTTAAGGTTAGGGTTAGGGAAAGGGTTGGGGTTAGGGTTAGGGTTAGGTTTACTGTAAGCATTAGGGTTTGGGTAAGGGTAAGGGTTAGGGTTAGGGTTAGGGTTAAGGTTAGGTTTCGGGTTAGGGTTAGCATTAAGGTTAGGTTTCGGGTTAGGTAAGGGTAAGGTTTAGATTTAGGGGTAGGGTTAGGGTTAGGGTTAGGGGTTAGGTTTAGGGTTATGGTTAGTGTTAGGTATAGGGTTAGGGTAAGGGTAAGGGTTAGGGTTAGGGTTAAGGTTAGGGTTAAGGTTAGGGTTAGGGTTACGGTTAGAGTAAGGATAAGTGTTAGGGTTAGTATTAGGGTTAGCTTTAGTGTAAGGGTTAGGGTTAATGTTAGGGTAAGTGTTAGGGTCAGGGTTATGGTTAGGGATATGATAAGGGTAAGGGTTAGGGTTAGGGCTTACGGTTGGGTTTACGGTTAGGGTTAGGTTTAGGGTTAGGGTTAGAGTAAGGGTAAGGGTGAGGGTTAGGTTTAGGGTTAGGGTTAGGGTTAGGTTTAGGGTTAAGGTTAGGGTTAGGGAAAGGGTTAGGGTTAAGGTTAGTGTTAGGGTTAGGGTAAGGATTAGGGTTAGGTTTAGGGTTAGGGTAAGGGTTAGGGTTAAGGTTAGGTTTAGGTTTAGGGTTAGGGTAAGTGTAAGGGTTAGGGTTAGGGTTAGGTTTAGGGTTAGGGTTAGGGTTAGGGTAAGGGTTCGGGTTAGGGTTAGTGTTAGGTTTAGGGTTAAGGTTAGGGTTAGGGTTAGGGTAAGGGTAAGGGTTAGGTTTAGGGTTAGGGGTTAGGGTTAGGGTTAGGGTTTAGGGTTAGGGTTAGGGTAGGTTTTAGGATTAGGGTAAGTGTAAGTTTTAGGGTTAGGGTTAGGGTTAGGGGTTAGGGTTAGGGTTAGGGTAAGGGTTAGGGTTATGTTAGGGTAAGGGTAAGGTTTAGGGTTAGGGTTAGTGTTAGGTTTGCGGTTAGGGTTAGGGTAAGTGTAAGGGTTAGGGTTAGGGTTAGGGTTAGGGTAAGGGTTAGGTTAGGGTTAAGGTTAGGTTTGGGGTTAGGGTTCGGGTTATGGTAAGGGTTAGTGTTAGGTTTAGGGTTAGGTTTCTGGTTAGGGTTAAGGTAAGGGTAAGGGTTAGGGTTAAGGTTAGGGTTAGGGATAGGTTATGGTTAGGGTAAGGATTAGAGTTAGGTTTAGGGGTAGGTTAAGGGTTAGGGTTAGGGTAAGGTTAATGGTTAGGTTTAGGGTTAGGGTTAGGGTAAGGCTAAGGGTTAGAATTAGGGTTAGGGTTAAGGTTAGGGTTAGGGGTTAGGTTTAGGGTTAGGGTAAGTTTAAGAGTAAGGGTTAGGGTTAGGGTTAGGGTTAGGGTAAGGGTTAGGTTTAGGGTTAGGGTTAGGTTGTAGTAAGGGTTTGGGTAAGGGTAAGGGTTAGTGTTAGGTTTAGGGTTAGGTTTAGGGTTAGGGTTAGGGTAAGGGTAAGGGTAAGGGTTAAGGTTACGGTTAGGGATAGGTTACGGTTAGGGTAAGGATTAGGGTTAGAGTTAGTGTTAGGGTTAGGGGTAGGTTAGGGTTAGGGTTAGGGTAAGGTTAAGGGTTAGGATTACCTTTAGGGTTGGGGGTTAGGGTTAGGGTTAGAGTTAGGTTAAGGTTAAGGGTTAGGATTAGGGTAAGGGTTAGAGTTAGGGTTAGGGTTAGGGTAAGGCTAATGGTTAGAGTTAGGGTTAGGGTTAGGTTTAGGGTTAGTGTTAGGATAGGTTAGGGTTAGGGTTAGGGTTTTAGGGTTAGGGTTAGGGATAGGGTAAGGGTTAGGCTTAGGGTTAGGGATAGGTTTGGGGTTAGGGTAAGGGTTAGGGTTAGGGTAAAGGTTAGGGTTAGCGTTAGGGTTAGGGTAAGGGTAACCGTTAGAATTAGGGTTAGAGTTAGGGTTAGGGTTAGTGTTAGTGTTAGGGTTAGGATTAGGGTTAGGGTAAGGGTTAGGGTTAGGGTTAGGGATAGGTTTGGGGTTAGGGTTAGGGTAAGGGTTAGGGTTAGGGTAAAGGTTCGGGTTCGGGTTAGGGTTAGGGTAAGGGTAACCGTTAGAATTAGGGTTAGAGTTAGGGTTAGGTTAGTGTTAGGGTTAGGGTTAGGGTTAGGTTTAGGGTTAGGGTTA
This sequence comes from Megascapheus bottae, assembly GCA_024803745.1. NCBI lineage: Eukaryota > Metazoa > Chordata > Mammalia > Rodentia > Geomyidae > Megascapheus > Megascapheus bottae. Next base: position 179,835 of record JANJXV010000796.1, on the reverse strand, counting down.
GAGGTAGAGTTAGGGTTAGGGTAAGGGTAAGGGTTAGGGTTAGGTTTAGGGTTCGGGTAAATGTTAGGATTAGGGTAACGGTTATGGTTAGGGTTAGGTTTAGGGTTAGCATTAAGGTTAGGGTTAGGGTTAGGGTTAGGGTAAGGGTTAGGGTTAGGGTTAGGGATAGGTTTGGGGTTAGGGTTAGGGTAAGGGTTAGGGTTAGGGTAAAGTTTAGGGTTAGGGTTAGGGTTAGGGTAAGGGTAACCATTAGAATTAGGGTTAGAGTTAGGGTTAGGGTTAGTGTTAGGGTTAGGGTTAGGGTTAGGTTTAGTGTTAGGGTTAGAGGTAGAGTTAGGGTTAGGGTAAGGGTAAGGGTTAGGGTTAGGTTTAGGGTTCGGGTAAACGTTAGGATTAGGGTAGCGGTTATGGTTAGGGTTAGGTTTAGATTTGGCATTAAGGGTAGGGTTAGGGTTAGGGTTAGGGTTAGGGTAAGGGTTAGGGTTAGGGTAAGGGTTAGCGTTAGGGTAAGGATAAGGGTTAGGATTAGGGTTAGGGTAAGGGCAAGGTTAGGGTTAGGGTTAGGGTTAAGTTTAGGGTTAGGGTTAGGATTAGGGTTAGGATTAGTGTTAGGTTTAGGTTAGGGTTATACTTAGGGTAAGGTTTAGACTTAGGGTAAGGGTTAGAATTAAGGTGAGGTTTAGGGTTAGAGTTAGAGTAAGGGTAAGGGTTAGGGTTAGGGTTAAGATTAGGGTAGGGATTAGTGTTAGGTTTAGGGTTAGGGTAAGGGTAAGGGTTAGGGTTAGGGTTAGGTTTAGGGTTAGGGTTAGCATAAGGGTTACGGTTAGGGTTAGTGTTAGGTTTAGGGTTAAGTTTAGGGTTAGGGTTAGGGTTAGGGTTAGGGTAAGTTACGGTTTAGGGTTAGCGTTAGGGTTAGGGTTAGGGTAAGGGTAAGGGTTAGGGTTAGGGTTAGTGTTAGGGTTAGGGTTACAGTTAGTGTTAAGGTTAGTGTTTGGTTTAGGGTTAGGATAAGGGTTAGGGATAGGGGTTAGAGTTAGGGTTAGGGTTGGTGTAAGGGTTAGGGTTAGGGTTAGGGTAAGGGTTAGGGTTAGGTTTAGGTTTAAGGCAAGGGTAAGTGTTAGGGTTAGGGTTAGGTTTAGCGTTAGGGTTAGGGTAAGGGTAAGGGTTAGGGTTAGGGTTACGGTTAGGGTTAGGTTTAGGGTTGGGGTTAAGGTTAGGGTTAGGGTTAGGGTAAGGGTAAGTGTTAGGGTTAGGGTTAGTGTAAGGGTAAGTTTTAGGATTAGGGTTAGGGTTTGCGTTAGGTTAGGGTTAGGATAAGGTTAAGGGTTAAGGTTAGGGTTAGGGTTAGGTTTAGGGTTAGGGTGAGGGTAAGGATATGTTTTTAGAGTTAGGGTTAGTTTTAGGGTTAGGGTTAGGGTAAGTGTAAGGGTTAGGGTTAGGGTTAGGATTAAGTTTAGGTTTAGGGTTAGGGTTATGGTTAGGATTAGGCTTAGGTTTAGATTTAGGGTTAGGCTTAGGGTAAATGTAAGGGTTAGGGTTAGGGTTAGGTTTAGGGTTAGGGTTAAGGTTAGGGTTAGGTTTAGGGTTAGGGTTGGGGAAAGGGTAAGGGTTAGGGTTAGGGAAAGGGTAAGGGATAGAGTTAGGGTTAGGGTTAGGGTTAGTGTTAGGTTTAGGGTTAGGGTTAGGGTAAGGGCAAGACTTAGGGTTAGGGTTAGAGTTAGTTTTAGGGTTAGGGTTGCGGTTAGGGTTAGGGTTAGGGTTAGGGTTAGGATAAGGGTAAGGATTAATGTTAGGGTAAGGGTTACGTTAAGGGTTAGGGTTAGGGGTTAGGGTTACTGTTAGGGTTAGGTTAAGGTTTAGGTTTAGGGTTACTGTTAGGTTTAGGGTTAGGATAAGGGTTAGCGTTAGGGTAAGTGTAAGTGTTAGGGTTAGGGTTAGGGTTAGGTTTAGGGTTAGGGTTAGGGTAAGGGTTAATGTTAGGGTTAGGGTTAGGGTTAGGCCTAGTGTTAGGGTAAGGGTTAGGGTTAGGGTTAGGGATAGGTTTAGGGTTAGGATTAGGATTAGGATTAGGCTAAGGGTTATGGTTATGGTTAGGGTTAGGGTTAGGCTTAGTGTTAGAGTAAGGGTAAGGGCTAGGGCTAGGATAAGAGTTAGGGTTACGGATAGTGTTAGGGTTAGGTTTAGGTTAGGGTTAGGGTGTGGGTAAGGTGTAGGGTTAGGGTTATGGTTATGGTTAAGGTTAGGTTTAGAGTTATGGTAAGGGTAACGGTTATGGTTAGGGTTATTCTTAGGGTAAGTGTTAGAGTTATGGTTATGTTTAGGGTTAGGGTAAGGG
>JANJXV010000796.1:160000-175000 GCA_024803745.1 Megascapheus bottae | reverse complement strand
GGGATAGGGGTTAGCGTTAGGGTTAGGGTTGGTGTAAGGGTTAGGGTTAGGGTTAGGGTTAGGGTAAGGGTTAGGGTTAGGGTTAGGTTTAAGGCAAGGGTAAGTGTTAGGGTTAGGGTTAGGTTTAGCGTTAGGGTTAGGGTAAGGGTAAGGTTTAGGGTTAGGGTTACGTTTAGGGTTAGGTTTAGGGTTGGGGTTAAGGTTAGGGTTAGGGTTAGGGTAAGGGTAAGTGTTAGGGTTAGGGTTAGTGTAAGGGTAAGTTTTAGGATTAGGGTTAGGGTTTGCGTTAGGTTTAGGAGTAGGATAAGGTTAAGGGTTAAGGTTAGGGTTAGGGTTAGGTTTAGGGTTAGGGTGAGGGTAAGGATATGTTTTAGAGTTAGGGTTAGGTTTAGGGTTAGGGTTAGGGTAAGTGTAAGGGTTAGGGTTAGGATTAGGCTTAGGTTTAGATTTAGGGTTATGCTTAGGGTAAATGTAAGGGTTAGGGTTAGGGTTAGGTTTAGGTTTAGGGTTAAGGTTAGGGTTAGGTTTAGGGATAGGGTTGGGGAAAGGGTAAGGGTTAGGGTTAGGGAAAGGGTAAGGGATAGAGTTAGGGTTAGGGTTAGGGTTAGTGTTAGGTTTAGGGTTAGGGTTAGGGTAAGGGCAAGACTTAGGGTTAGGGTTAGAGTTAGTTTTAGGGTTAGGGTTGCGGTTAGGGTTAGGGTTAGGGTTAGGGTTAGGGTTAGGGTAAGGGTAAGGGTTAGGTTAGGGTTAGGGTTAGGGTTAAGGATAGGGTTAGGGTTAGGTTTAGGGTTAGTTTTAGGGTTATGGTTAGGGTAAGGGTTAGGGTTAGGTTTAGGGTTAGGGTTAGGCTTAGTGTTAGGGTAAGGGTAAGGGTTAGGGTTAGGGTTAGGTTTAGGGTTAGCGTTAGGGTAAGGGTAAGAGTTAGGTTTAGGGTTAGGGAAAGGGTAAGGTTTAGGGTTAAATTTAGGGTTAGGGTAAGTATTAGGGTTAGGGTTAGGATTAGGTTAAGGGTTAGGGTTAGGGTTAGGTTTAGGGTTAGGGTAAGGATAAGGTTTAGAGTTCAGGTTAGGGTTAGCGTCAGGGTTAGGGTTATGGTTAGGGTGAGGGTAAGGGTAAGGGTTAGGGTTAGGTTTAGGGTTAGGTTTAGGGTAAGGGTTAGGATTAGGGTTAGGGTTAGAGTACGGGTTAGGGTTGGGGTTAGGGTCAGGGGTAGGCTTAGATTTAGGGGATGTGTAAGGGTTAGGGTTAGGGTTTGGATTAGGGTTAAGGTTGAGGTTAGGATTAGGGTTAGGGTTAGGGTAAGGGTTAGGATTAGGGTTAGGGTAAGGGTTAGGGTTAGGGTTAGGTTTAGTGTTAGGGTAAGGGTAAGGGTTAGGGTTAGGATTAGGATTAGGGTAAGTGTTAGGGTAAGGATTAGGATTAGGGTAAGTGTTAGGGTTAGGGTTAGGGTTAGGGTAGTGGTTAGGGTATGGGTAAGTGTTAGTGTTAGGTTTAGGTTTAGGATAAGGGTAAGGATTAGGGTTAGGTTTAGGGTTAGGGTAAGAGGTTAGGGTTAGGGTTAGGGTGAGGGTTAGGTTTGGGGTTAGGGTTAGGATAAGGGCAAGGGTTAGGGTTAGGTTTAGGGTTAAGGTTAGGGTTAGGGTTAGGGTTAGGGTTAGGGTTAGGGTTAGGTTTGGTGTTAGGGTTAGGGTTAGAGTTAGTTTTAGGTTTAGGTTTAGGGGTTAGGCTTAGGTTAGGGTTAGGGTAAGGGTTAGGGTTAGGGTTCGGTAAGGGTTAGGGTTGGGGTTAGGGTAAGGGTAAGGGTTAGAGTTAGGGTTTTGGTTAAGATTAGGGTTAGGGTTAGGGTAAGAGTAAGGGTTAGCATTAGGATTAGGGTTAGGGTTAGGGTTACGTTTAAGGTTGGGGTTAAGGTTATGTTTAGGGTTAGGGTACGTTTAAGGATTAGGGTTAGGGTTAGGGTTAGGGTTATGCTTAGGGTTAGGTTTAGGGTTAGGATTAGAGTTAGTTTTAGGGTTACGGTTAGGGTTAGGATTAGGGTTAGGGTAAGGTTAGGGCTGGGTTAGGGTTAGGGTTAGGGTTAGGGTAAGGGTAAGGGTTAGGGTTAGGGTTAGGGTTAGGGTTAGGATTATGTTTAGGGTTAGGGTACGTTTAAGCATTAGGGTTAGAGTTAGGGTTAGGGTTATGCTTAGGGTTAGGGTTAGGGTTAGGATTAGAGTTAGTTTTAGGGTTATGGTTAGGGTTAAGGTTAGGGTTAGGGTAAGGTTATGTGTTATGGTTAGAGTTAGGGTTAGGGTTAGGGTTAGGGTTAGGTTCAGGGTTAGGATTATGGTTATGGTTAGGGTAAGGTTTAAGGTTAGGTTTAGGGTTAGGGTTAGGCTTAGTGTTAGGGTTATGGTTAGGGAAAGGGTTAGGGTTAGGGTTATTTTAGGGTTAGGCTTAGTGTTAGGGTAAGGGTAAGGGTTAGGGTTAGGGTTAGTGTTAGGGTTAAGGTTGAGGTTAGGGTTAGGATTAGGGTTAGGGTTCGGTAAGGGTTAGGGTTAGGGTAAGGGTAAGGGTTAGAGTTAGGGTTTTGGTTAGGGTTAGGGTTAGGGTTAGAGTTAGGGTAAGGTTTAGGGTCAGTGTTAGGGTTAGGGTAAGGGTAAGGGTTAGGTTTAGGGTTAGTGGAAGGGTAAGGGTAAGAGTTAGGGTTGGGGTTAGGGTTAATGTTAGGATTAGGTTAGGGGTTAGGGTTAGTTTTAGGGTTAAGGTTAGGGTTAGGATAAGGGTTAGGGTAAGTGTTAGGGTTAGGGTTAGGGTTAGGGTTAGGGTAAGGGTTAGGGTTAGGGTTAGGGTTAGGTTTAAGGTTGGGGTTAAGTTTAGGGTTAGGGTAAGGTTATGTGTTATGGTTAGAGTTAGGGTTAGGGTTAGGGTTAGGGTTAGGTTCAGGGTTAGGATTATGGTTATGGTTAGTGTAAGGTTTAGGGTTAGGGTTAGGGTAAGGGTTAGGCTTAGTGTTAGGGTAAGGTTAAGGGATACGGTTAGGGTTAGGGTTATTGTTATTGTTAAGGTTGAGGTTAGGGTTAGGGTTTGGGTTAAGTATAGGGTTAGGATTAGGGTTAGGTTTGGCTAAGTGTTATGGTTATGGTTAGGGTTAGGGTTAGGCTTAGTGTTAGAGTAAGGGTAAGGGTTAGTTTTAGAGTTAGGGTTAGGGTTAAGGTTGAGGTAAGGGTTAGGGTTAGGGTAAGGGTTAGGGTTAGGGTTAGGGTTAGGGTAAGGGTAAGGGTTAAGGTTAGGGTTAGCGTAAGGGTAAGGGTAAGGGTTAGGGTTAGGGGTTAAGGTTAATGTTAGGGTTAGGTTAAGGGTTACGGTTAGTGTTTGGGTTAAGTTTAGGGTTAGGATAAGGGTTATGGTTAGGGTTAGGGTAAGTGTTGGGGTTAGGGTTAGGGTTAGGGTAAGGTTAAGGTTAAGGGTTAGGGTTACAGTTAGGCTTAGGGTTAAGGTTGAGGTTACGGTTAGTGTTAGGGTTAGGGTAAGGGTTAGGGTTAGGGTTACGGATAGCTTTAGGGTTAGGATAAGGGTTAGGGTTAGGGTAAGCGTAAGTGTTATGGTTAGGGTTAGGGTTAGGTTTAGGGTTAGGGTTAGGGTAAGGGTAAGGGTTAGGGTTAGGGTAAGGGTAAGTGTTAGGGTTAGGGTTAGGGTTAGGGTTAGGGTTAGGGTTAGGGTAAGGGTTAGGGTTATGGTTAGGGTTAGGTTTAAGGTTGGGGTTAAGGATAGGGTTAGGGTTAGGGTTAGGGTTAGGTTTAGGGTTAGGTTCAGGGTTAGTATTATGGTTAAGTTTAGGGTTAGGATAAGGGTTAGGGTTAGGGTTAGGGTAAGTGTTGGGGTTAAGGTTAGGGTTAGGGTTAGTTTTAGGGTTAGGGTTAGGGTAAGGTTAAGGGTTATGGTTAGGGTTAGGGTTAGGTTTAGGTTTAGGGTTAGGATTAGGGTTATGGTTAGGGAAAGAGTTAGGGTTAGGTTTAGGTTAGGGTTAGGCTTAGTGTTAGGGTAAGGGTAAGGGTTAGGGTTAGGGTTAGGGTAAGGGTTAGGGTTGAGGTTAGCCTTAGGGTTAGGGTTAGGTTTAGGGTTAGGATTAGGGTTAGGGTTAGGCTAAGGGTTAGGGTTAGATTTAGGATTAGGGTTAGGCTTAGTGTTAGAGTAAGGGTAAGGGTTAGGGTTAGGGTTAGTGTTAGGTTTAAGGTTGAGGTTAGGGTTAGGATTAGGGTTAGGTTTCGGTAAGGGTTTAGGGTTAGGCTTAGGGTAAGGGTAAGTGTTAGAGTTAGGGTTTTGGTTAGGGACAGGGTTAGGGTTAGAGTTAGGGTAAGGTTTAGGGTCAGTGTTAGGGTTAGGGTTAAGGGTTACGGTTAGTGTTAGGGTTAAGTTTAGGGTTAGGATAAGGGTTAGGGTTAGGGTTAGGGTAATTGTTGGGTTTAGGGTTAGGGTTAGGGTAAGGTTAAGGGTAAGGGTTATGGTTACAGTTAGGCTTAGGGTTAAAGTTGAGGTTACGGTTAGTGTTAGGGTTAGGGTAAGGGTTAGGGTTAGGGTTACGGATAGCTTTAGGGTAAGGATAAGGGTTAGGGTTAGGGTAAGCGTAAGTGTTAAGTTTAGGGTTAGGGTTAGGTTTAGGGTTAGGGTTAGGGTAAGGATAAGTGTTAGGGTTAGTGTTAGGGTTATGGTTAGGTTTAGGGTTAGGGTTAGGGTAAGGGTAAGTGTTAGGTTTAGGGTTATGGTTTCGGTTAGGGATTGGGTTAGGGTTAGGTTTGGGTAAGGATAAGCTTTAGGGTTAGGGTTAGGTGTAGGGTTAGGGTTAAGGTTAGGGTTAGGGTGAGGGTTAGGGTAAGAGTTAGGTTTTGGGCTAGGGTTAGTTTTAGGTTTAGTGTAAGGGTACGTGTTAGGGTTAGGAATAGGCTTAGGTTTAGGGTAATGGTTAGGGTTAGTGCTAGTTTCAGGGTTCGGGATAGGGTAAGGGTAAGGGTTATGGTTACGGATAGGTTTAGGGTTGGGGTTAAGGTTAGGTTTAGGGTTAGGGTACGTTTAAGAATTAGGGTTAGGCTTAGGGTTAGGATTACGCTTAGGTTTAGGGTTAGGGATAGGGTTAGGGTTAGGGTTAGGGTAAGGTTATGTGTTAGGTTTAGGGTTAGGGTTAGGCTTTGGGTTAGAGTTACTGTAAGTGTTAGGGTTAGGGTTAGGGTTACTCTAATTGTTAGGGTTAGAGTTAGGATTAAGGTTAGGGTTAGGGTAAGGGTAAGGGTTAGGGTTAAATTTAGTGTCGGGATTAGGGTTAGGGTTAGGGTAAGGGTAAGGGTGAGGTTAGGGCTAGGGTTAGGGTTAAGGTTAGGGTTAGGGTTAGGTTTTGGGTTAGTTTTAGGGTTATGGTTAGGGTAAGGGTTAGGGTTTGTGATAGAGTTAGGGTTAGGCTTAGTGTTAGGGTAAGGGTAAGGGTTAAGGTTAGGGTTAGGGTTAGGGTTAGGGTTAGGGTTAAAGTTGAAATTAGGGTTAGGGATAGGGTTAGGTTTAGGGTTAGGTTTAGGTAAGTGTTAGGGTTAGGGTTAGGGTTAGTGTTAGGGTAAGGGTTAGGGTTAGAGTTATGGTAAGGATAAGGGATAGGGATAGGGTTAGGGTTAGGGTTAGGTTTAGGGTTAGGGAAAGTGTAAGGGTAAGGGTAAGGGTAAGGGTTAGACTTAGGGTTAGGGTTAGGGTATGGGTTAGTGTTAGGGTTAGAGTAAGGGTAAGGTTTAGGGTTATGGTTAGGGTTAGGGTTAGGTTTAGCGTTAGGGTAAGGGTTAGGGTTATGGTAAGGGTAAGGGTTAGGGTTAGGTTTAAGATTGAGGTTACGGTTAGGGTTAGAGTAAGGGTTAGGGTTAGGGTTAGGGAAAGAGTTAGGGTTAGGGTTAGGCTTAGGGTTAGAGTTAGGGTTAGGGTTAGGGTAAGTGTAAAAGTTAGGTTTAGGGTTAGGGTAACGGTTAGGGTTAGGGTTAGGGTTAGGTTTAGGGTTGGAGTTAAGTTTAGGGTTAGGGTTAGGGTAAGGGTAAGGGTTAGGTTTAAGGTTAGGGTTAGGTAAGTGTTAGGGTTAGGGTCAGGGTTAGTGTTAGGGTAAGGGTTAGGGTTAGAGTTAGGGTAAGGGTAAGGGTTAGGGTTAGGTTTAGGGTTAGGGTTAGGTTTAGGGTTAGGGTAAGTGTAAGGGTAAGGATAAGGTTAAGGGTTAGAGTTAGGGTTAGGGTTAGGGTAAGGGTTAGTGTTTGGGTTAGAGTAAGGGTAAGGTTTAGGGTTCGGCTTAGGGTTAGCGTTAGGTTTAGCGTTAGGGTAAGCGTAAGGGTTTGGGTTAGGGTTAGGTTTAGGGTTAGAGTTAGGGTTAGGGTTAGGGTAAGGGTAAGGGTTAGGTTTAGGATTAGGGTTAAGGTAATGGTTATTGTTAGTGTTAGGTTTAGGGTTAGGGTTAGGGTAAGGGTAAGGGTTATGTTTAGTTTTAGAGTTAGGGTTAGGGTTAGGGTTAGGGTTAGGGTTAGGGTTAGGGTTAGGGATAGTGTAAGGGTAAGGGTTAGGGTTAGGGTTAGGTTTAGGGTTAGGGTAAGGGTTAGGGTTAGGGTTAGGTTTAAGGTTGGGGTTAAGGTTAGGGTTAGGGTAAGGTTATGTGTTATGGTTAGAGTTAGGGTTAGGGTTAGGGTTAGGTTAGGTTCAGGGTTAGGATTATGGTTATGGTTAGGGTAAGGTTTAGGGTTAGGGTTAGGGTTAAGGTTAGGCTTAGTGTTAGGGTAAGGTTAAGGGATACGTTTAGGGTTAGGGTTAGGGTTAAGGTTGAGGTTAGGGTTAGGGTTAGGCTTAAGTATAGGGTTAGGATTAGGGTTAGGGTTAGGCTAAGTGTTATGGTTATGGTTAGGGTTAGGGTTAGGCTTAGTGTTAGAGTAAGGGTAAGGGTTAGTTTTAGAGTTAGGGTTAGGGTTAAGTTTGAGGTAAGGGTTAGGATTAGGGTTAGGATAAGGGTTAGGGTTAGGGTTAGGGTAAGGGTAAGGGTTAGGGTTAGGGTTAGCGTAAGGGTAAGGGTAAGGGTTAGGGTTAGGGGTTAGGGTTAATGTTAGGGTTAGGTTAAGGGTTACGGTTAGTGTTAGGGTTAAGTTTAGGGTTAGGATAAGGGTTAGGGTTAGGGTTAGGGTAAGTGTTGGGGTTAGGGTTAGGGTTAGGGTAAGGTTAAGGGTAAGGGTTAGGGTTACAGTCAGGCTTAGGGTTAAGGTTGAGGTTACGGTTAGTGTTAGGGTTAGGGTAAGGTTTAGGGTTAGGGTTACGGATAGCTTTAGGGTAAGGATAAGGGTTAGGGTTAGGGTAAGCGTAAGTGTTATGTTTAGGGTTAGGGTTAGGTTTAGGGTTAGGGTTAGGGTAAGGATAAGTGTTAGGGTTAGTGTTAGGGTTATGGTTAGGTTTAGGGTTAGGGTTAGGGTAAGGGTAAGTGTTAGGTTTAGGGTTATGGTTTCGGGTAGAGATTGGGTTAGGGTTAGGTTTGGGTAAGGATAAGGGTTAGGGTTAGGGTTAGGTTTAGGGTTAGGGTTAAGGTTAGGGTTAGGGTGAGCGTTAGGGTTAAGGTAATGGTTATTGTTAGGGTTAGGTTTAGGGTTAGGGTTAGGGTAAGGGTAAGGGTTATGGTTAGTTTTAGGGTTAGGGTTAGGGTAATGGTTAGGGTTACGTTTAGTGTTAGGGTTAGGGTTACGGTTAGGGTTAGAGTTAGCATAAGGGTATGTGTTAGGGTTAGGGTTAGGGTTAGGGTTAGGGTTACGGTTAGAGTTAGCGTTAGGGTAAGCGTAAGGGTTAGGGTTAGGGTTAGGGTTAAGGTAAGGGTAAGGTTTAGGGTTAGGGTTAGTGTTAGGTTTAGGGTTAGGGTTAGGGATAGTGTAAGGGTAAGGGTTAGGGTTAGGGTTAGGTTTATGGTTAGGGTAAGGGTAAGGGTTAGGTTTAGGGTTAGGGTTAGGGTATGGTTTAGTGTAAGGGTAAGTGTTAGTGTTAGGGTAAGGTTTAGGATAAGGGTAAGGATTAGGGATAGGTTTAGGGTTAGGGTTAGAGGTTAGGGTTAGGGTTATGGTTAGGGTGAGGGTTTGGTTTAGGGTTAGGGTTAGGATAAGGGTAAGGGTTAGGCTTAGGGTTAGATTTAGGGTTAGTGTTAGGTTTAGAGTTAGCTTTAGGGTAAGGGCAAGGTTTAGGGTTACGGTTGGGGTTAAGCTTAGGGTTAAGGTTAGGGTTAGGGTTAGGGTTAGGTTTAGGGTAAGGGTTAGGGTTAGGGTTAGGGTAAGGGTAAAGTTTAGGGTTAGGGTAAGATTTAGGGTTGGGTTTAGGGTTAGGGTTAGGTTTAGGGTTAGGGTTAGGGTAAGGGTAAGTGTTAGGGTTAAAGTTAGGGTCAGGGTTAGGTTTAGGGTTAGGGTTAGGTTAAGGGAAAGGGTTAGGGTTAGGATTAGGTTTAGGGTTAGGGTAAGTTTAAGGGTTAGGTTTAGGGTTAGGGTTAGGTTTAGGGTTAGGGTTAGGGTAAGGGTAAGTGTTAGGGTTAGTATTAGGTTTAGGGTTGGGGTTAAGGTTAGGGTTAGGGTTAGGGTAAGGATAAGGGTTAGGGTTATTGTTAGGGTTAAGGTAAGGTTAGGGTTAGGGTTAGGGTTAGGGTTAGGGTTAGGGTAAGGGTTAGGGTTAGGGTTAGGGTAAGGGTAAGGGTTAGGTTTAGGGTTCAGATAAAGTTAAGGGTAAGGGTTAGTGTTAGGTTTAGGCTTTGTGTTAAGGTTGAGGTTAGGGTTAGTGTTAGGGTTAGGTTAAGGGTTAGGGTTAGGGTTAGGGTTAGGGTAAGGGATAGGGTAAGGGTGAGGGTTAAGGTTAGGGTTATGGTAAGGGGGAGGGTTAAGGTTAGGGTTAGGGTTAAGTTTGAGGTTAGGGTTAGGGTTAGGGTAAGGGTTAGGGTTAGGGTTAGGGTAAGGGTAAGGGTCAGGGTTATGGTTAGGGTTAGGTTTAGGTTTAAGGTTAGGGTAAGTGTAAGGGTAAGGGTAAGGGTAAGTGTTAGAGTTAGGTTTTGGGTTAGGGTAAGGGTTAGAGTTAGGATTAGGATAAGGGTAAGGTTTTGGGTTATTGTTAGGGTTATGGTTAGGGTAAGGTTAAGTGTTAGGGTTAGGGTTAGGTTTAGGGTAAGGGTTAGGGTTAAGGTTAGGGTTAGGGTTAGGTTTAGGGTTACGGTTAGGTTTAGGGTTAGGGTTAGGTTTAGCGTTAGGGTAAGCGTAAGGGTTAGGGTTACGGTTAGGTTTAGGGTGAGAGTTAGGGTTAGGGTTAGGGTAAGGATAAGGGTTAGGTTTAGGGTTAGGGTTAGGTTTAGGGTAAGGATAGGGTTAAGTTTAGGGTTAGGGTTAGGCTTAGGTAAGAGTAAGGTTTATGGTTAGGTTTAGGGTTAGGTTTATGGTAAGGGTAAGTGTTAGGTTTAGGGTTATGGTTTCGGTTATGGATTGGGTTAGGGTTAGGGTTTGGTTAAGGATAAGGGTTAGGGTTAGGGTTAGGCTTAGGGTTAGGGTTAAGGTTAGGGTGAGGGTTAGGGTAAGAGTGAAGTTTTGGGCTAGGGTTAGGTTTAGGTTTAGGGTAAGGGTAAGGGTTAGGGTTAGGATTAGGTTTAGGGTTAGGGTAATGGTTAGGGTTAGGGTTAGTTTTAGGGTTCGGGATAGGGTAAGGGTAAGGGTTAGGGTTAGGGATAGGTTTAGGGTTGGGGTTAAGGTTAGGTTTAGGGTTAGGTACGTTTAAGAATTAGGGTTAGGGTTAGGGTTAGGGTTAGGATTAGGCTTAGGTTTAGGGTTAGGGATACTTTTAGGGTTAGGGTTAGGGTAAGGTTATGTGTTAGGTTTAGGGTTAGGGTTAGGCTTTGGTTTAGAGTTACTGTAAGTGTTAGGGTTAGGGTTAGGGTTACTGTAAGTGTTAGGGTTAGGGTTACGATTAGGGTTAGGGTAAGGGTAAGGGTTAGGGTTAAAGTTAGGGTCGGGGTTAGGGTTAGGGTTAGGGTTAGGGTAAGGGTAAGGGTGAGGTTAGGGCTAGGGTTAGGGTTAAGGTTAGGGTTAGGGTTAGGGTTAGGGTTAGTTTTAGGGTTATGGTTAGGGTAAGGGTTAGGGTTTGTGATAGGGTTAGGGTTAGGCTTAGTGTTAGGGTAAGGGTAAGGGTTAGGGTTAGGGTTAGGGTTAGGGTAAAGGTTGAGATTAGGGTTAGGGATAGGGTTAGGTTTAGGGTTAGGATTATGGTTAGGGTTAGGGTTAGGGTTAGGGTAAGGGTTATGGTTAGGGTCAGGGTTAGAGTTAGGGTTATTGTTAGAGTAAGGGTAAGGGTTAGGGTTAGGGTTAGGTTAAGGGTGAGGGTTAGGGTTAGGGTTATGGTAAGGGTAAGGGTTAGGGTTAGGGTTAGGGTTAAGATTGAGGTTAGGGTTAGGGTTAGAGTAAGGTTTAGGGTTAGGGTTAGGCTTAGGTTTAGCGTTAGGGTAAGCGTAAGGGTTAGGGTTAGGGTTAGGTTTAGGGTTAGAGTTAGGGTTAGGGTTAGGGTAAGTATAAGGTTTAGGGTTAGGATTAGGGTTAAGGTAAGGGTTAGGGTTAGGGTTAGGTTTAGGGTTAGGGTTAGGGTAAGGGTAAGGGTTAGGGTTAGGTTTAGGGTTGGGGTTAGGGTAAGGGTTAGGGTTAGGTTTAGTTTTAGGGTTAGGGTTACGGTTAGGGTTAGAGTTAGCGTAAGGGTATGTGTTAGGGTTAGTGTTAGGGTTAGGGTTACGTTTAGAGTTAGCGTTAGGGTAAGCGTAAGGGTTAGGGTTAGGGTTAGGGTTAAGGTACGGCTAAGGTTTAGGGTTAGGGTTAGGGTTAGGTTTAGGGTTAGGGTTAGGGTTAGGGATAGGGTAAGGGTAAGAGTCAGGGTTAGGTTTAGGTTTAGGGTTAGGGTAAGGGTAAGGGTTAGGGTTAGGGTTAGGGTTAGGGTAGGGTTTAGTGTAAGGGTAAGTATTAGTGTTAGGGTAAGGTTTAGGATAAGGGTAAGGATTAGGGATAGGTTTAGGGTTAGGGTTAGAGGTTAGGGTTAGGGTTATGGTTAGGGTGAGGGTTTGGTTTAGGGTTAGGGTTAGGATAAGGTTAAGGGTTAGGCTTAGGGTTAGGGTTAGGGTTAGTGTCAGGTTTAGAGTTAGCTTTAGGGTAAGGGCAAGGTTTAGGGTTAGGGTTGGGGTTAAGCTTAGTGTTAGGATTAGGGTTAGGGTTATGGTTAAGGTTAGGGTTAGGTTTAGGGTTAGGTTTAGGGTTAGGGTAATATTTAGGGTTAGGTTTATGGTTAGGGTTATGGTTAGGGTACGGGTAAGGGTTAGGGTTAGGATTAGGGTTAGGGTTAGGGTAAATTTTAGGGTTAGGTTTAGGGTTAGGTTTAGGGTTGGGGTTAAGGTTAGGTTTAGGGTTATGGTACGTTCAAGGATTAGGGTTAGGGTTAGGATTAGGGTTATGCTGAGGGTTAGGGTTAGGGTTAGGATTAGGTTTAGGTTTAGGGTTAGGATTAAGTTTAGGGTTGGGTTAGGTTAAGGTTATGTGTTAGGGTTAGGGTTAGGCTTAGGGTTAGGGTTACTGGAAGTGTTAGGTTTAGGTTAAGGGTTCCTGTTAGGGTTAGGGTAAGGGTAAGTGTTAGGGTTAAAGTTAGGGTCAGGGTTAGGTGTAGGGTTAGGGTTAGGGTAAGGGTAAGGGTTAGGGTTAGGGTTAGGTTTAGGGTTAGGGTTAGGTTTAGAGTTAGGGTTAGGGTAAGGGTAAGTGTTAGGGTTAGTATTAGGTTTAGGGTTGGGGTTAAGGTTAGGGTTAGGGTTAGCGTAAGGGTAAGGGTTAGGGTTAGGGTTAGGGTTAAGGTAAGGTTAGGGTTAGGGTTAAGGTTAGGGTAAGGGTAAGTGTAGGGTTAGGTTTAGTGTTAGGGTTAGGGTAAGGGTTATGGTTATGGTTAGGGTAAGGGTAAGGGTTAGAGTTATGTTTAGGGTTAGGGTTAGGTTTAAGGTTAGGGTAAGTGTAAGGGTTAGGGTAAGGGTAAGGGTTAGAGTTAGGGTTAGGTTAGGGTAAGGTCTAGTGTTAGGGTTAGGCTAAGGGTAAGGTTTAGGGTTAGGGTTAGTGTTATGGTTAGGGTAAGGTTAAGGGTAAGTGTTAGGGTTAGGGTTAGGTTTAGGGTAAGGTTTAGGGTTAAGGTTAGGGTTAGGGTTAGGTTTAGGGTTAGGGTTAGGGTTAGGGTTAGTGTTAGGTTTAGCGTTAGGGTAAGCATAAGGGTTAGGGTTAGGGTTAGGTTTAGGTTTAGGGTGAGAGGTAGGGTTAGGGTTAGGGTAAGGATAAGGGTTAGGGTTAGGGTTAGGTTTAGGGTAAGGGTTATGTTTAGGTTTAGGGTTAGGGTTATGGTAAGGGTAAGGGTTAGGTTTTGGGTTCTGGTTAGGGTTAGGGATTGGGTTAGGGTTAGGGTTTAGGTAAGGATAAGGTTTAGGGTTAGGGTTAGGTTTAGGGTTAGGGTTAGGGTAGGGGTTAGGGTTAGGGTTATTGTTAGGGGTAGGGTAAGGGTAAGTGTTAGGGTTGGATTAAGTTTAGGGTTGGGGTTAAGGTTAGCTTTAGGGTTAGGGTAATTGTAAGGGTTAGGGTAAGGGCAAGAGTTAGGTTTAGAGTTAGGGTTAAGGTTAGGGTTAGGATTAGGGTTAGGGTTAGGGTTAAGGTTAGGTTTAGGGTTAGGGTTAGGGTTAGGAAAAGGGTTAGATTTAGAGTTAGGGTAAGGTTTAGGGGTAGGGTTAGGTTTAGGGTTTGAGTTAGGTTTAGGGTTAGGGTTAGGGGTTAGGCTTAGTGTTATGGTTAGGGTAAGGGTTAGGGTTAGGGTTAGGTTTAGTTTAAAGTTTAGGGTTAGTGTTAGGGTAAGGGTAAGGGTTAGGGTTAGGGTAAGAATTAGGGTTTGGTTTAGGGTTAGGGTTAGGTTTAGGGTAAGGGTTAGGGTTAGGATTAGTTTTAGGGTTAGGGTAACGGTTAGGATTAGGGTTAGGTTTAGGGTTAGGGATAGGGTAAGGGTAAGGGTTAGGGTTAGGGTTAGGCTTAGGGTTGGGGTTAAGGTTAGGTTTAGGTTTAGGGTACGTTTAAGTATTCGGGTTAGGGTTAGGGTTAGGGTTAGGATTAGGGTTAGGGTTAGGTTTAGGGTTAGGGTTAGGGTTAAGGTTAGGTTGAGGGTAAGGGTAAGGGTTAGGGTAAAGATTAGGGTTAGGGTTAGGGTAAGGGTTAGGGTTAGGGTAAGGGTTAGGGTAAGGGTTAGGGTTCGGGTTAGGATTAGGTTTAGTGTTGGGGTTAAGGTTAGGTTTAGGGTTAGGGTAAGGGTAAGGGTTAGGTTAGGGTTAGGGTTAGGGTTAAGGTTAGGGTAAGGGTTAGGTTTATGGTTAGTTTTAGGGTTATGGTTAGGGTAAGGATTAGGGTTAGGATTAGGGTTAGGGTTAGGCTTAGTGTTAGGGTATGGGAAAGGGTTAGGGTTAGGGTTAGGGTTAAGGTTAGGGTAAGGGTTAGGTTTAGGGTTAGTTTTAGGGTTATGGTTAGGGTAAGGATTAGGGTTAGGATTAGGTTTAGGGTAAGTTTAAGGGTAAGGGTAAGGGTAAGGGTTAGAGTTAGGGTTAGGGTTAGGGTTAGGGATAGGGTTAGGGTTAGGGTAAGGGTTAGTGTCAGGGTTAGGGTAAGGGTAAGGTTTAGGGTTAGGGTTAGGGTTAGGGTTAGGGTAAGTGTAAGGGTAAGTGTTAGGGTTAGGGTAAGGGTTAGGGTTAGGGTTAGGTTTAGGATAAGGGTTATGGTTAGGGAAAGGGTAAGTGTTAGGGTTAGGGTTAGGGTTAGGCTAAGAGTTAAGTTTAGGGTTAGGTTTACGGTTGGGGTTAAATTTAGAGTTAGGGTTAGGGTTAGGGTAAGTGTTAGTGTTAGTGTTAGGGTTAGGGTTAGAATAAAGTTAAGGGTAAGGGTTAGGGTTAGGTTTAGGCTTTGGGTTAAGTTTGAGGTTAGGGTTAGGGTTAGGGTTAGGTTAAGCTTTAGGGTTAGGTTTATCGTAAGAGTTAGGGTAAGGGTGAGGGTTAAGGTTAGGGTTATGGTAAGGGTGAGAGTTAGGGTTACGTTTAGTGTTAAGATTGAAGTTAGGGTTAGGGTTAGAGTAAGAGTTAGGGTTAGGGTTAGGGAAAGGGTTAGGGTTAGGGTTAGGGTTAGCGTTAGAGTTAGGGTTAGGGTTAGGGATAGGGTTAGGGTTAGGGTAAGGGTTAGTGTCAGGGTTAGGGTAAGGGTAAGGTTTAGGGTTAGGGTTAGGGTTATTGTTAGGGTAAGTGTAAGGGTAAGTGTTAGGGTTAGGGTAAGGGTTAGGGTTAGGTTTAGGATAAGGGTTATGGTTAGGGTAAGTGTAAGTGTTAGGGTTAGGGTTAGGGTTAGGGTTAGGGTAAGGGTAAGGGTTAGGGTTAGGGTTAGGGTAAGAGTTAAGGTTAGGGTTAGGATTAGGGTTAGGTTTTGGGTTAGGGTTAAGTTTAGGGTGAGGGTTAGGGCAAGGGTAAGGGTTACGGTTAGGGTTAGGGTAAGTGTTAGGGTTAGGGTTAGGGTAATGTTTAGGGTTAGGGTTAGGGTAAGGGTAAGGGTTAGGGTTATGGTTAGGGTTAGGGTTAGGTTTAAGGTTAGGGTAAGTGTAAGGGTAAGGGTAAGTGTAAGGGTTAGAGTTAGGGTTAGGGTTAGGGTAAGGGTTAGTGTTAGGGTTAGGATAAGGGTAAGGTTTAGGGTTAGGGTTAGGGTTATGGTTAGGGTAAGGGTAAGTGTTAGGGTTAGGGTTATGTTTAGGGTAAGGGTTAGGGTTAAGGTTAGGGTTAGGTTTAGGATTAGGGTTAGGGTTAGGGTTAGGTTTAGCGTTAGGGTAAGCGTAAGGGTTACGGTTAGGGTTAGGATTAGGTTTAGGGTGAGAGTTAGGGTTAGGGTTAGGGTAAGGATAAGGGTTAGGGTTAGGGTTAGGGTTAGGTTTAGGGTA
>JANJXV010000796.1:147500-155000 GCA_024803745.1 Megascapheus bottae | reverse complement strand
TAGGGTTACGGTTAGGGTTAGAGTTAGCATAAGGGTATGTGTTAGGGTTAGGGTTAGGGTTAGGGTTAGGGTTACGGTTAGAGTTAGCGTTAGGGTAAGCGTAAGGGTTAGGGTTAGGGTTAGGGTTAAGGTAAGGGTAAGGTTTAGGGTTAGGGTTAGTGTTAGGTTTAGGGTTAGGGTTAGGGATAGTGTAAGGGTAAGGGTTAGGGTTAGGGTTAGGTTTATGGTTAGGGTAAGGGTAAGGGTTAGGTTTAGGGTTAGGGTTAGGGTATGGTTTAGTGTAAGGGTAAGTGTTAGTGTTAGGGTAAGGTTTAGGATAAGGGTAAGGATTAGGGATAGGTTTAGGGTTAGGGTTAGAGGTTAGGGTTAGGGTTATGGTTAGGGTGAGGGTTTGGTTTAGGGTTAGGGTTAGGATAAGGGTAAGGGTTAGGCTTAGGGTTAGATTTAGGGTTAGTGTTAGGTTTAGAGTTAGCTTTAGGGTAAGGGCAAGGTTTAGGGTTACGGTTGGGGTTAAGCTTAGGGTTAAGGTTAGGGTTAGGGTTAGGGTTAGGTTTAGGGTAAGGGTTAGGGTTAGGGTTAGGGTAAGGGTAAAGTTTAGGGTTAGGGTAAGATTTAGGGTTGGGTTTAGGGTTAGGGTTAGGTTTAGGGTTAGGGTTAGGGTAAGGGTAAGTGTTAGGGTTAAAGTTAGGGTCAGGGTTAGGTTTAGGGTTAGGGTTAGGTTAAGGGAAAGGGTTAGGGTTAGGATTAGGTTTAGGGTTAGGGTAAGTTTAAGGGTTAGGTTTAGGGTTAGGGTTAGGTTTAGGGTTAGGGTTAGGGTAAGGGTAAGTGTTAGGGTTAGTATTAGGTTTAGGGTTGGGGTTAAGGTTAGGGTTAGGGTTAGGGTAAGGATAAGGGTTAGGGTTATTGTTAGGGTTAAGGTAAGGTTAGGGTTAGGGTTAGGGTTAGGGTTAGGGTTAGGGTAAGGGTTAGGGTTAGGGTTAGGGTAAGGGTAAGGGTTAGGTTTAGGGTTCAGATAAAGTTAAGGGTAAGGGTTAGTGTTAGGTTTAGGCTTTGTGTTAAGGTTGAGGTTAGGGTTAGTGTTAGGGTTAGGTTAAGGGTTAGGGTTAGGGTTAGGGTTAGGGTAAGGGATAGGGTAAGGGTGAGGGTTAAGGTTAGGGTTATGGTAAGGGGGAGGGTTAAGGTTAGGGTTAGGGTTAAGTTTGAGGTTAGGGTTAGGGTTAGGGTAAGGGTTAGGGTTAGGGTTAGGGTAAGGGTAAGGGTCAGGGTTATGGTTAGGGTTAGGTTTAGGTTTAAGGTTAGGGTAAGTGTAAGGGTAAGGGTAAGGGTAAGTGTTAGAGTTAGGTTTTGGGTTAGGGTAAGGGTTAGAGTTAGGATTAGGATAAGGGTAAGGTTTTGGGTTATTGTTAGGGTTATGGTTAGGGTAAGGTTAAGTGTTAGGGTTAGGGTTAGGTTTAGGGTAAGGGTTAGGGTTAAGGTTAGGGTTAGGGTTAGGTTTAGGGTTACGGTTAGGTTTAGGGTTAGGGTTAGGTTTAGCGTTAGGGTAAGCGTAAGGGTTAGGGTTACGGTTAGGTTTAGGGTGAGAGTTAGGGTTAGGGTTAGGGTAAGGATAAGGGTTAGGTTTAGGGTTAGGGTTAGGTTTAGGGTAAGGATAGGGTTAAGTTTAGGGTTAGGGTTAGGCTTAGGTAAGAGTAAGGTTTATGGTTAGGTTTAGGGTTAGGTTTATGGTAAGGGTAAGTGTTAGGTTTAGGGTTATGGTTTCGGTTATGGATTGGGTTAGGGTTAGGGTTTGGTTAAGGATAAGGGTTAGGGTTAGGGTTAGGCTTAGGGTTAGGGTTAAGGTTAGGGTGAGGGTTAGGGTAAGAGTGAAGTTTTGGGCTAGGGTTAGGTTTAGGTTTAGGGTAAGGGTAAGGGTTAGGGTTAGGATTAGGTTTAGGGTTAGGGTAATGGTTAGGGTTAGGGTTAGTTTTAGGGTTCGGGATAGGGTAAGGGTAAGGGTTAGGGTTAGGGATAGGTTTAGGGTTGGGGTTAAGGTTAGGTTTAGGGTTAGGTACGTTTAAGAATTAGGGTTAGGGTTAGGGTTAGGGTTAGGATTAGGCTTAGGTTTAGGGTTAGGGATACTTTTAGGGTTAGGGTTAGGGTAAGGTTATGTGTTAGGTTTAGGGTTAGGGTTAGGCTTTGGTTTAGAGTTACTGTAAGTGTTAGGGTTAGGGTTAGGGTTACTGTAAGTGTTAGGGTTAGGGTTACGATTAGGGTTAGGGTAAGGGTAAGGGTTAGGGTTAAAGTTAGGGTCGGGGTTAGGGTTAGGGTTAGGGTTAGGGTAAGGGTAAGGGTGAGGTTAGGGCTAGGGTTAGGGTTAAGGTTAGGGTTAGGGTTAGGGTTAGGGTTAGTTTTAGGGTTATGGTTAGGGTAAGGGTTAGGGTTTGTGATAGGGTTAGGGTTAGGCTTAGTGTTAGGGTAAGGGTAAGGGTTAGGGTTAGGGTTAGGGTTAGGGTAAAGGTTGAGATTAGGGTTAGGGATAGGGTTAGGTTTAGGGTTAGGATTATGGTTAGGGTTAGGGTTAGGGTTAGGGTAAGGGTTATGGTTAGGGTCAGGGTTAGAGTTAGGGTTATTGTTAGAGTAAGGGTAAGGGTTAGGGTTAGGGTTAGGTTAAGGGTGAGGGTTAGGGTTAGGGTTATGGTAAGGGTTAGGGTTAGGGTTAGGGTTAAGATTGAGGTTAGGGTTAGGGTTAGAGTAAGGTTTAGGGTTAGGGTTAGGCTTAGGTTTAGCGTTAGGGTAAGCGTAAGGGTTAGGGTTAGGGTTAGGTTTAGGGTTAGAGTTAGGGTTAGGGTTAGGGTAAGTATAAGGTTTAGGGTTAGGATTAGGGTTAAGGTAAGGGTTAGGGTTAGGGTTAGGTTTAGGGTTAGGGTTAGGGTAAGGGTAAGGGTTAGGGTTAGGTTTAGGGTTGGGGTTAGGGTAAGGGTTAGGGTTAGGTTTAGTTTTAGGGTTAGGGTTACGGTTAGGGTTAGAGTTAGCGTAAGGGTATGTGTTAGGGTTAGTGTTAGGGTTAGGGTTACGTTTAGAGTTAGCGTTAGGGTAAGCGTAAGGGTTAGGGTTAGGGTTAGGGTTAAGGTACGGCTAAGGTTTAGGGTTAGGGTTAGGGTTAGGTTTAGGGTTAGGGTTAGGGTTAGGGATAGGGTAAGGGTAAGAGTCAGGGTTAGGTTTAGGTTTAGGGTTAGGGTAAGGGTAAGGGTTAGGGTTAGGGTTAGGGTTAGGGTAGGGTTTAGTGTAAGGGTAAGTATTAGTGTTAGGGCAAGGTTTAGGATAAGGGTAAGGATTAGGGATAGGTTTAGGGTTAGGGTTAGAGGTTAGGGTTAGGGTTATGGTTAGGGTGAGGGTTTGGTTTAGGGTTAGGGTTAGGATAAGGTTAAGGGTTAGGCTTAGGGTTAGGGTTAGGGTTAGTGTCAGGTTTAGAGTTAGCTTTAGGGTAAGGGCAAGGTTTAGGGTTAGGGTTGGGGTTAAGCTTAGTGTTAGGATTAGGGTTAGGGTTATGGTTAAGGTTAGGGTTAGGTTTAGGGTTAGGTTTAGGGTTAGGGTAATATTTAGGGTTAGGTTTATGGTTAGGGTTATGGTTAGGGTACGGGTAAGGGTTAGGGTTAGGATTAGGGTTAGGGTTAGGGTAAATTTTAGGGTTAGGTTTAGGGTTAGGTTTAGGGTTGGGGTTAAGGTTAGGTTTAGGGTTAGGGTACGTTCAAGGATTAGGGTTAGGGTTAGGATTAGGGTTATGCTGAGGGTTAGGGTTAGGGTTAGGATTAGGTTTAGGTTTAGGGTTAGGATTAAGTTTAGGGTTGGGTTAGGTTAAGGTTATGTGTTAGGGTTAGGGTTAGGCTTAGGGTTAGGGTTACTGGAAGTGTTAGGTTTAGGTTAAGGGTTCCTGTTAGGGTTAGGGTAAGGGTAAGTGTTAGGGTTAAAGTTAGGGTCAGGGTTAGGTGTAGGGTTAGGGTTAGGGTAAGGGTAAGGGTTAGGGTTAGGGTTAGGTTTAGGGTTAGGGTTAGGTTTAGAGTTAGGGTTAGGGTAAGGGTAAGTGTTAGGGTTAGTATTAGGTTTAGGGTTGGGGTTAAGGTTAGGGTTAGGGTTAGCGTAAGGGTAAGGGTTAGGGTTAGGGTTAAGGTAAGGTTAGGGTTAGGGTTAAGGTTAGGGTAAGGGTAAGTGTAGGGTTAGGTTTAGTGTTAGGGTTAGGGTAAGGGTTATGGTTATGGTTAGGGTAAGGGTAAGGGTTAGAGTTATGTTTAGGGTTAGGGTTAGGTTTAAGGTTAGGGTAAGTGTAAGGGTTAGGGTAAGGGTAAGGGTTAGAGTTAGGGTTAGGTTAGGGTAAGGTCTAGTGTTAGGGTTAGGCTAAGGGTAAGGTTTAGGGTTAGGGTTAGTGTTATGGTTAGGGTAAGGTTAAGGGTAAGTGTTAGGGTTAGGGTTAGGTTTAGGGTAAGGTTTAGGGTTAAGGTTAGGGTTAGGGTTAGGTTTAGGGTTAGGGTTAGGGTTAGTGTTAGGTTTAGCGTTAGGGTAAGCATAAGGGTTAGGGTTAGGGTTAGGTTTAGGTTTAGGGTGAGAGGTAGGGTTAGGGTTAGGGTAAGGATAAGGGTTAGGGTTAGGGTTAGGTTTAGGGTAAGGGTTATGTTTAGGTTTAGGGTTAGGGTTATGGTAAGGGTAAGGGTTAGGTTTTGGGTTCTGGTTAGGGTTAGGGATTGGGTTAGGGTTAGGGTTTAGGTAAGGATAAGGTTTAGGGTTAGGGTTAGGTTTAGGGTTAGGGTTAGGGTAGGGGTTAGGGTTAGGGTTATTGTTAGGGGTAGGGTAAGGGTAAGTGTTAGGGTTGGATTAAGTTTAGGGTTGGGGTTAAGGTTAGCTTTAGGGTTAGGGTAATTGTAAGGGTTAGGGTAAGGGCAAGAGTTAGGTTTAGAGTTAGGGTTAAGGTTAGGGTTAGGATTAGGGTTAGGGTTAGGGTTAAGGTTAGGTTTAGGGTTAGGGTTAGGGTTAGGAAAAGGGTTAGATTTAGAGTTAGGGTAAGGTTTAGGGGTAGGGTTAGGGTTAGGGTTTGAGTTAGGTTTAGGGTTAGGGTTAGGGGTTAGGCTTAGTGTTATGGTTAGGGTAAGGGTTAGGGTTAGGGTTAGGTTTAGTTTAAAGTTTAGGGTTAGTGTTAGGGTAAGGGTAAGGGTTAGGGTTAGGGTAAGAATTAGGGTTTGGTTTAGGGTTAGGGTTAGGTTTAGGGTAAGGGTTAGGGTTAGGATTAGTTTTAGGGTTAGGGTAACGGTTAGGATTAGGGTTAGGTTTAGGGTTAGGGATAGGGTAAGGGTAAGGGTTAGGGTTAGGGTTAGGCTTAGGGTTGGGGTTAAGGTTAGGTTTAGGTTTAGGGTACGTTTAAGTATTCGGGTTAGGGTTAGGGTTAGGGTTAGGATTAGGGTTAGGGTTAGGTTTAGGGTTAGGGTTAGGGTTAAGGTTAGGTTGAGGGTAAGGGTAAGGGTTAGGGTAAAGATTAGGGTTAGGGTTAGGGTAAGGGTTAGGGTTAGGGTAAGGGTTAGGGTAAGGGTTAGGGTTCGGGTTAGGATTAGGTTTAGTGTTGGGGTTAAGGTTAGGTTTAGGGTTAGGGTAAGGGTAAGGGTTAGGTTAGGGTTAGGGTTAGGGTTAAGGTTAGGGTAAGGGTTAGGTTTATGGTTAGTTTTAGGGTTATGGTTAGGGTAAGGATTAGGGTTAGGATTAGGGTTAGGGTTAGGCTTAGTGTTAGGGTATGGGAAAGGGTTAGGGTTAGGGTTAGGGTTAAGGTTAGGGTAAGGGTTAGGTTTAGGGTTAGTTTTAGGGTTATGGTTAGGGTAAGGATTAGGGTTAGGATTAGGTTTAGGGTAAGTTTAAGGGTAAGGGTAAGGGTAAGGGTTAGAGTTAGGGTTAGGGTTAGGGTTAGGGATAGGGTTAGGGTTAGGGTAAGGGTTAGTGTCAGGGTTAGGGTAAGGGTAAGGTTTAGGGTTAGGGTTAGGGTTAGGGTTAGGGTAAGTGTAAGGGTAAGTGTTAGGGTTAGGGTAAGGGTTAGGGTTAGGGTTAGGTTTAGGATAAGGGTTATGGTTAGGGAAAGGGTAAGTGTTAGGGTTAGGGTTAGGGTTAGGCTAAGAGTTAAGTTTAGGGTTAGGTTTACGGTTGGGGTTAAATTTAGAGTTAGGGTTAGGGTTAGGGTAAGTGTTAGTGTTAGTGTTAGGGTTAGGGTTAGAATAAAGTTAAGGGTAAGGGTTAGGGTTAGGTTTAGGCTTTGGGTTAAGTTTGAGGTTAGGGTTAGGGTTAGGGTTAGGTTAAGCTTTAGGGTTAGGTTTATCGTAAGAGTTAGGGTAAGGGTGAGGGTTAAGGTTAGGGTTATGGTAAGGGTGAGAGTTAGGGTTACGTTTAGTGTTAAGATTGAAGTTAGGGTTAGGGTTAGAGTAAGAGTTAGGGTTAGGGTTAGGGAAAGGGTTAGGGTTAGGGTTAGGGTTAGCGTTAGAGTTAGGGTTAGGGTTAGGGATAGGGTTAGGGTTAGGGTAAGGGTTAGTGTCAGGGTTAGGGTAAGGGTAAGGTTTAGGGTTAGGGTTAGGGTTATTGTTAGGGTAAGTGTAAGGGTAAGTGTTAGGGTTAGGGTAAGGGTTAGGGTTAGGTTTAGGATAAGGGTTATGGTTAGGGTAAGTGTAAGTGTTAGGGTTAGGGTTAGGGTTAGGGTTAGGGTAAGGGTAAGGGTTAGGGTTAGGGTTAGGGTAAGAGTTAAGGTTAGGGTTAGGATTAGGGTTAGGTTTTGGGTTAGGGTTAAGTTTAGGGTGAGGGTTAGGGCAAGGGTAAGGGTTACGGTTAGGGTTAGGGTAAGTGTTAGGGTTAGGGTTAGGGTAATGTTTAGGGTTAGGGTTAGGGTAAGGGTAAGGGTTAGGGTTATGGTTAGGGTTAGGGTTAGGTTTAAGGTTAGGGTAAGTGTAAGGGTAAGGGTAAGTGTAAGGGTTAGAGTTAGGGTTAGGGTTAGGGTAAGGGTTAGTGTTAGGGTTAGGATAAGGGTAAGGTTTAGGGTTAGGGTTAGGGTTATGGTTAGGGTAAGGGTAAGTGTTAGGGTTAGGGTTATGTTTAGGGTAAGGGTTAGGGTTAAGGTTAGGGTTAGGTTTAGGATTAGGGTTAGGGTTAGGGTTAGGTTTAGCGTTAGGGTAAGCGTAAGGGTTACGGTTAGGGTTAGGATTAGGTTTAGGGTGAGAGTTAGGGTTAGGGTTAGGGTAAGGATAAGGGTTAGGGTTAGGGTTAGGGTTAGGTTTAGGGTAAGGGTAGGGTTGAGTTTAGGGTTAGGGTTAGGGTTAGGGTAAGGGTAAGGGTTATGTTTAGGTTTAGATTTAGGGTTAGGGTAAGGGTAAGGGTTAGGTTTAGGGTTATGGTTATGGTTAGGGATTGGGTTAGGGTTAGGGTTTGGGTAAGGATAAGGGTTAGGCTTAGGGTTAGGTTTAGGTTCAGGGATAAGGTTAGGGTTAGGGAAGGGTTAGGGTAAGA
>JANJXV010000796.1:137500-142500 GCA_024803745.1 Megascapheus bottae | reverse complement strand
AGGGTTAGGGTTAGGTTTATGGTTAGGGTAAGGGTAAGGGTTAGGTTTAGGGTTAGGGTTAGGGTATGGTTTAGTGTAAGGGTAAGTGTTAGTGTTAGGGTAAGGTTTAGGATAAGGGTAAGGATTAGGGATAGGTTTAGGGTTAGGGTTAGAGGTTAGGGTTAGGGTTATGGTTAGGGTGAGGGTTTGGTTTAGGGTTAGGGTTAGGATAAGGGTAAGGGTTAGGCTTAGGGTTAGATTTAGGGTTAGTGTTAGGTTTAGAGTTAGCTTTAGGGTAAGGGCAAGGTTTAGGGTTACGGTTGGGGTTAAGCTTAGGGTTAAGGTTAGGGTTAGGGTTAGGGTTAGGTTTAGGGTAAGGGTTAGGGTTAGGGTTAGGGTAAGGGTAAAGTTTAGGGTTAGGGTAAGATTTAGGGTTGGGTTTAGGGTTAGGGTTAGGTTTAGGGTTAGGGTTAGGGTAAGGGTAAGTGTTAGGGTTAAAGTTAGGGTCAGGGTTAGGTTTAGGGTTAGGGTTAGGTTAAGGGAAAGGGTTAGGGTTAGGATTAGGTTTAGGGTTAGGGTAAGTTTAAGGGTTAGGTTTAGGGTTAGGGTTAGGTTTAGGGTTAGGGTTAGGGTAAGGGTAAGTGTTAGGGTTAGTATTAGGTTTAGGGTTGGGGTTAAGGTTAGGGTTAGGGTTAGGGTAAGGATAAGGGTTAGGGTTATTGTTAGGGTTAAGGTAAGGTTAGGGTTAGGGTTAGGGTTAGGGTTAGGGTAAGGGTAAGGGTTAGGTTTAGGGTTCAGATAAAGTTAAGGGTAAGGGTTAGTGTTAGGTTTAGGCTTTGTGTTAAGGTTGAGGTTAGGGTTAGTGTTAGGGTTAGGTTAAGGGTTAGGGTTAGGGTTAGGGTTAGGGTAAGGGATAGGGTAAGGGTGAGGGTTAAGGTTAGGGTTATGGTAAGGGGGAGGGTTAAGGTTAGGGTTAGGGTTAAGTTTGAGGTTAGGGTTAGGGTTAGGGTAAGGGTTAGGGTTAGGGTTAGGGTAAGGGTAAGGGTCAGGGTTATGGTTAGGGTTAGGTTTAGGTTTAAGGTTAGGGTAAGTGTAAGGGTAAGGGTAAGGGTAAGTGTTAGAGTTAGGTTTTGGGTTAGGGTAAGGGTTAGAGTTAGGATTAGGATAAGGGTAAGGTTTTGGGTTATTGTTAGGGTTATGGTTAGGGTAAGGTTAAGTGTTAGGGTTAGGGTTAGGTTTAGGGTAAGGGTTAGGGTTAAGGTTAGGGTTAGGGTTAGGTTTAGGGTTACGGTTAGGTTTAGGGTTAGGGTTAGGTTTAGCGTTAGGGTAAGCGTAAGGGTTAGGGTTACGGTTAGGTTTAGGGTGAGAGTTAGGGTTAGGGTTAGGGTAAGGATAAGGGTTAGGTTTAGGGTTAGGGTTAGGTTTAGGGTAAGGATAGGGTTAAGTTTAGGGTTAGGGTTAGGCTTAGGTAAGAGTAAGGTTTATGGTTAGGTTTAGGGTTAGGTTTATGGTAAGGGTAAGTGTTAGGTTTAGGGTTATGGTTTCGGTTATGGATTGGGTTAGGGTTAGGGTTTGGTTAAGGATAAGGGTTAGGGTTAGGGTTAGGCTTAGGGTTAGGGTTAAGGTTAGGGTTAGGGTGAGGGTTAGGGTAAGAGTGAAGTTTTGGGCTAGGGTTAGGTTTAGGTTTAGGGTAAGGGTAAGGGTTAGGGTTAGGATTAGGTTTAGGGTTAGGGTAATGGTTAGGGTTAGGGTTAGTTTTAGGGTTCGGGATAGGGTAAGGGTAAGGGTTAGGGTTAGGGATAGGTTTAGGGTTGGGGTTAAGGTTAGGTTTAGGGTTAGGTACGTTTAAGAATTAGGGTTAGGGTTAGGGTTAGGGTTAGGATTAGGCTTAGGTTTAGGGTTAGGGATACTTTTAGGGTTAGGGTTAGGGTAAGGTTATGTGTTAGGTTTAGGGTTAGGGTTAGGCTTTGGTTTAGATTTACTGTAAGTGTTAGGGTTAGGGTTAGGGTTACTGTAAGTGTTAGGGTTAGGGTTACGATTAGGGTTAGGGTAAGGGTAAGGGTTAGGGTTAAAGTTAGGGTCGGGGTTAGGGTTAGGGTTAGGGTTAGGGTAAGGGTAAGGGTGAGGTTAGGGCTAGGGTTAGGGTTAAGGTTAGGGTTAGGGTTAGGGTTAGGGTTAGTTTTAGGGTTATGGTTAGGGTAAGGGTTAGGGTTTGTGATAGGGTTAGGGTTAGGCTTAGTGTTAGGGTAAGGGTAAGGGTTAGGGTTAGGGTTAGGGTTAGGGTAAAGGTTGAGATTAGGGTTAGGGATAGGGTTAGGTTTAGGGTTAGGATTATGGTTAGGGTTAGGGTTAGGGTTAGGGTTAGGGTAAGGGTTATGGTTAGGGTCAGGGTTAGAGTTAGGGTTATTGTTAGAGTAAGGGTAAGGGTTAGGGTTAGGGTTAGGGTAAGGGTTAGGTTAAGGGTGAGGGTTAGGGTTAGGGTTATGGTAAGGGTAAGGTTTAGGGTTAGGGTTAGGGTTAAGATTGAGGTTAGGGTTAGGGTTAGAGTAAGGTTTAGGGTTAGGGTTAGGCTTAGGTTTAGCGTTAGGGTAAGCGTAAGGGTTAGGGTTAGGGTTAGGTTTAGGGTTAGAGTTAGGGTTAGGGTTAGGGTAAGTATAAGGTTTAGGGTTAGGATTAGGGTTAAGGTAAGGGTTAGGGTTAGGGTTAGGTTTAGGGTTAGGGTTAGGGTAAGGGTAAGGGTTAGGGTTAGGTTTAGGGTTGGGGTTAGGGTAAGGGTTAGGGTTAGGTTTAGTTTTAGGGTTAGGGTTACGGTTAGGGTTAGAGTTAGCGTAAGGGTATGTGTTAGGGTTAGTGTTAGGGTTAGGGTTACGTTTAGAGTTAGCGTTAGGGTAAGCGTAAGGGTTAGGGTTAGGGTTAGGGTTAAGGTACGGCTAAGGTTTAGGGTTAGGGTTAGGGTTAGGTTTAGGGTTAGGGTTAGGGTTAGGGATAGGGTAAGGGTAAGAGTCAGGGTTAGGTTTAGGTTTAGGGTTAGGGTAAGGGTAAGGGTTAGGGTTAGGGTTAGGGTTAGGGTAGGGTTTTGTGTAAGGGTAAGTATTAGTGTTAGGGTAAGGTTTAGGATAAGGGTAAGGATTAGGGATAGGTTTAGGGTTAGGGTTAGAGGTTAGGGTTAGGGTTATGGTTAGGGTGAGGGTTTGGTTTAGGGTTAGGGTTAGGATAAGGTTAAGGGTTAGGCTTAGGGTTAGGGTTAGGGTTAGTGTCAGGTTTAGAGTTAGCTTTAGGGTAAGGGCAAGGTTTAGGGTTAGGGTTGGGGTTAAGCTTAGTGTTAGGATTAGGGTTAGGGTTATGGTTAAGGTTAGGGTTAGGTTTAGGGTTAGGTTTAGGGTTAGGGTAATATTTAGGGTTAGGTTTATGGTTAGGGTTATGGTTAGGGTACGGGTAAGGGTTAGGGTTAGGATTAGGGTTAGGGTTAGGGTAAATTTTAGGGTTAGGTTTAGGGTTAGGTTTAGGGTTGGGGTTAAGGTTAGGTTTAGGGTTAGGGTACGTTCAAGGATTAGGGTTAGGGTTAGGATTAGGGTTATGCTGAGGGTTAGGGTTAGGGTTAGGATTAGGTTTAGGTTTAGGGTTAGGATTAAGTTTAGGGTTGGGTTAGGTTAAGGTTATGTGTTAGGGTTAGGGTTAGGCTTAGGGTTAGGGTTACTGGAAGTGTTAGGTTTAGGTTAAGGGTTCCTGTTAGGGTTAGGGTAAGGGTAAGTGTTAGGGTTAAAGTTAGGGTCAGGGTTAGGTGTAGGGTTAGGGTTAGGGTAAGGGTAAGGGTTAGGGTTAGGGTTAGGTTTAGGGTTAGGGTTAGGTTTAGAGTTAGGGTTAGGGTAAGGGTAAGTGTTAGGGTTAGTATTAGGTTTAGGGTTGGGGTTAAGGTTAGGGTTAGGGTTAGCGTAAGGGTAAGGGTTAGGGTTAGGGTTAGGGTTAAGGTAAGGTTAGGGTTAGGGTTAAGGTTAGGGTAAGGGTAAGTGTAGGGGTAGGTTTAGTGTTAGGGTTAGGGTAAGGGTTATGGTTATGGTTAGGGTAAGGGTAAGGGTTAGAGTTATGTTTAGGGTTAGGGTTAGGTTTAAGGTTAGGGTAAGTGTAAGGGTTAGGGTAAGGGTAAGGGTTAGAGTTAGGGTTAGGTTAGGGTAAGGTCTAGTGTTAGGGTTAGGCTAAGGGTAAGGTTTAGGGTTAGGGTTAGTGTTATGGTTAGGGTAAGGTTAAGGGTAAGTGTTAGGGTTAGGGTTAGGTTTAGGGTAAGGTTTAGGGTTAAGGTTAGGGTTAGGGTTAGGTTTAGGGTTAGGGTTAGGGTTAGGGTTAGTGTTAGGTTTAGCGTTAGGGTAAGCATAAGGGTTAGGGTTAGGGTTAGGTTTAGGTTTAGGGTGAGAGGTAGGGTTAGGGTTAGGGTAAGGATAAGGGTTAGGGTTAGGGTTAGGTTTAGGGTAAGGGTTATGTTTAGGTTTAGGGTTAGGGTTATGGTAAGGGTAAGGGTTAGGTTTCCGGTTCTGGTTAGGGTTAGGGATTGGGTTAGGGTTAGGGTTTAGGTAAGGATAAGGTTTAGGGTTAGGGTTAGGTTTAGGGTTAGGGTTAGGGTAGGGGTTAGGGTTAGGGTTATTGTTAGGGGTAGGGTAAGGGTAAGTGTTAGGGTTGGATTAAGTTTAGGGTTGGGGTTAAGGTTAGCTTTAGGGTTAGGGTAATTGTAAGTGTTAGGGTAAGGGCAAGAGTTAGGTTTAGAGTTAGGGTTAAGGTTAGGGTTAGGATTAGGGTTAGGGTTAGGGTTAAGGTTAGGTTTAGGGTTAGGGTTAGGGTTAGGAAAAGGGTTAGATTTAGAGTTAGGGTAAGGTTTAGGGGTAGGGTTAGGTTTAGGGTTTGAGTTAGGTTTAGGGTTAGGGTTAGGGTTAGGGTTAGGGATAGTGTAAGGGTTAGAGTCAGGGTTAGGTTTAGGTTTAGGGTTAGGGTAAGGGTAAGGGTTAGGGTTAGGGTTAGGGTTAGGGTAGGGT
>JANJXV010000796.1:122500-135000 GCA_024803745.1 Megascapheus bottae | reverse complement strand
GGTTAGGTTTAGGGTTAGGTTAAGTTTAAGGGTTAGGTTTAGGGTTAGGGTTAGGTTTAGAGTTAGGGTTAGGGTAAGGGTAAGTGTTAGGGTTAGTATTAGGTTTAGGGTTGGGGTTAAGGTTAGGGTTAGGGTTAGCGTAAGGGTAAGGGTTAGGGTTAGGGTTAGGGTTAAGGTAAGGTTAGGGTTAGGGTTAAGGTTAGGGTAAGGGTAAGTGTAAGGTTAGGTTTAGTGTTAGGGTTAGGGTAAGGATAAGGGTTAGGGTTAGGGTTAGGGTTAGGTTTAGGGTAAGGGTAGGATTGAGTTTAGGGTTAGGGTTAGGGTTAGGGTAAGGGTAAGGGTTATGTTTAGGTTTAGATTTAGGGTTAGGGTAAGGGTAAGGGTTAGGTTTAGGGTTATGGTTATGGTTAGGGATTGGGTTAGGGTTAGGGTTTGGGTAAGGATAAGGGTTAGGCTTAGGGTTAGGTTTAGGTTCAGGGATAAGGTTAGGGTTAGGGAAGGGTTAGGGTAAGAGTTAGGGTTTGGGCTAGGGTTAGGGTTAGGTTTAGGGTAATGGTAAGGGTTAGGGTTAGGATTAGGTTTAGGGTTAGGGTAATAGTTAGGGTTAGGGTTAGTTTTAGGGTTCGGGATAGCGTAAGGGTAAGGGTTAGGGTTAGGGATAGGTTTAGGGTTCGGGTTAAGGTTAGGATTAGGGTTAGGGTTCGTTTAAGAATTAGGGTTAGGATTAGTGTTAGGGTTAGGATTAGGCTTAGGTTTAGGGTTAGGGGTAGGGCTAGGGTTAGGGTTAGGGTAAGGTCATGTGTTAGGTTTAGGGTTAGGGTTAGCCTTTGGGTTAGCGTTACTGTAAGTGTTAGGGTTAGGGTTAGGGTTACTGTAAGTGTAAGCGTTAGGGTTAGGGTTACGGTTAGGGTTAGGGTAAGGGTAAGGTTTAGGGTTAAAGTTAGGGTCAGGGTTAGTGTTAGGGTTAGGGTAAGGGTAAGGGTGAGGTTAGGGCTAGGGTTAGGGTTAAGGTTAGGGTTAGGATTAGGTTTAGGGTTAGTTTTAGGGTTATGGTTAGGGTAAGGGTTAGGTTTAGTGATAGGGTTAGGGTTAGGCTAAGTGTTAGGGTAAGGGTAAGGGTTGGGTTAGGGTTAAAGTTGAGATTAGGGTTAGGGATAGGGTTAGGTTTAGGGTTAGGATTATGGTTAGGGTTAGGGTTTCGGTTAGGGTTAGGGTAAGGGTTATGGTTAGGTTTAGGGTTAGATTTAGGGTTAGGGTTAGGGTAAGGGTAAGGGTGAGGGTTAGGTTAGGGTAAGGGTTAGGTTAAGGGTGAGGGTTACGGTTAGGGTTATGGTAAGGGTTAGGGTTAGGGTTAGGGTTAGGGTTAAGATTGAGGTTAGGGTTAGGGTTAGGGTTAGGGTTAGGGAAAGGGTTAGGGTTAGGGTTATGGTTAGGTTTAGGGTTAGGGTTAGGTTAAGGGTAAGGGTTAGGTTTAGGGTTAGGGTTAGGTAAGTGTTAGGGTTAGGGTTAGGGATAGTGTTAGGGTAAGTGTTAGGGTTAGAGTTAGGGTAAGGGTAAGGGTTAGGGTTAGGGTTAGGGTTAGGGTTAAGTTTAGGGTTAGGGTAAGTGTAAGGGTAAGGGTAAGGGTAAGTGTTAAATTTAGGGTTAGGGTTAGGGTAAGGGTTAGTGTTAGGGTTAGGGTAAGAGTAAGGTTTAGGGTTAGGGTTAGGGTTAGGTTAGGTTTAGCGTTAGGGTAAGCGTAAGGGTTAGGGTTAGGGTTAGGTTTAGGGTTAGAGTTAGGGTTAGGGTTAGGGTTAGGTT
Source organism: Megascapheus bottae (assembly GCA_024803745.1). Lineage (NCBI taxonomy): Eukaryota > Metazoa > Chordata > Mammalia > Rodentia > Geomyidae > Megascapheus > Megascapheus bottae. Next base: position 133,200 of record JANJXV010000796.1, on the reverse strand, counting down.
TAGGGTTAGGGTTAGGGTAATGTTAAGGATTAGGGTTAGGTTTAGGGTTAGGGTTAGGATAAGGGTTAGGGTTAGGGTTAATGTTAGGGTTAGGGTTACGGTTAGGGTTAGGGTTAGGGTAAGGGTATGCGTTAGGGTTAGGTTTAGGGTTAAGGTTACGGTTAGAGTTAGCGTTAGGGTCTGCGTAAGGGTTAGGGTTAGGGATAGGTTTAGGGTTAGAATTAGGTTTAGGGTTAGGGTAAGGGTAAGGGTTAGGTTAGGCTTAGGGTTAAGGTAAGGGTTAGGGTTAGGGTTAGGTTTAGGGTTAGGGTTAGGGTAATGGTAAGGTTTAGGATTAGGGTTAGGGTTAGGTTTAGGGTAGGGTTTAGTGTAAGGGTAAGTGTTAGTGTTAGGGTAAGGTTTAGGATAAGGGTAAGGATTAGGGTTAGGTTTAGGGTTAGGGTTAGAGGTTAGGGTTAGGGTTATGGTGAGGGTGAGGGTTAGGTTTAGGGTTAGGGTTAGGATAAGGGTAAGGGTTAGGCTTAGGGTTAGGGTTAGGATTAGTGTTAGGTTTAGAGTTAGCGTTAGGGTAAGGGCAAGGTTTAGGGTTAGGGTTGGGGTTAAGCTTAGGGTTAGGATTAGGGTTAGGGTTAGGGTTAAGGTTAGGGTTAGGGTTAGGGTGAGGTTTAGGGTAAGGGTTAGGGTTAGGGTTAGAGTTTGGGTAAGGGTTAGGGTTAGAGTTAGGTTTAGAGTTAGGTTTAGGGTTAGGGTTAGGGGTTAGGCTTAGGGTTAGGGTAATGGTTAAGGTTAGGGTTAGGTTTAGTTTAAGGGTTAGGGTTAGGGTTAGGGTAAGGGAAAGGTTTAGTGTTAGGGTAAGATTTAGGATTAGGTTTAGGGTTAGGGATATGGTTACGGTAAGGGTAAGGGTTAGGGTTAGGATTCGGGTTAAGGTTAGGGTAAAGTTTAGGGTTAGGGTTAGGGTTAGGTTTAGGGTTTGGGATAGGGTAAGGGTCAGGGTAAGGGTTAGGTTTAGGGTTAGGGTTGGGGTTAAGATTAGGTTTAGGTTTAGGGTATGTTTAAGGATTAGGTTTAGGGTTAGGGTTAGGGTAATGCTTAGGGTTAGGGTTAGGGTTAGGATTAGGTTTAGGTTTAGGGTTAGGGTTAGGGTTAGGGATGGGTGAGGTTAAGGTTACGTGTTAGGGTTAGGGTTAGGGTTAGGCTTAGGGTTAGGGTTACTGGAAGTGTTAGGGTTAGCTTAAGGGTTACTGTTAGGGTTAGGGTAAGGGTAAGTGTTAGGGTTAAAGTTAGGGTCAGGGTTAGGTTTAGGGTTAGAGTTAGGGTAAGGGTAAGGGTTAGGGTTAGGTTTAGGGTTAGGGTTAGGGTTAGGGTTAGGGTAAGGGTAAGTGTTAGTGTGAGTATTAGGTTTAGGGGTGGAGTAAAGGTTAGGGTTAGGGTTAGGGTAAGGGTAAGGGTTAGGGTTAATTTTACGGTTAAGGTAAGGTTAGGGTTAGGGTTAGGGTACGGTTAGGGTTAGGGTAAGGGTAAGTGTAGGGTTAGGTTTATGGTTAGGGTTAGGGTAAGTTTTAGGGTTAGGGTTAGTGTTAGGGTTAGGGTTACGGTTAGGGTTAGAGTTAGGATTAGGATTAGGGTTAGGGTAAGGTTTAGGGATAGAGTTAGGTTAAGGGTTATGGTTAGGGTTAGGGTTAGGGTTAGAGTAAGGTTTAGGGTTAGGGTTAGGGGTTAGGCTTAGGGTTAGGGTTATGGTAAGGGTTAGGGTTAGGATTAGGTTTAGGGTTAGGGTAATGGTTAGGGTTAGGGTTAGTTTTAGGGTTCGGGATAGGGTAAGGGTAAGGGTTAGGGTTAGGGATAGGTTTAGGGTTGGGGTTAAGGTTAGGTTTAGGGTTAGGGTACGTTTAAGAATTAGGGTTAGGGTTAGGGTTAGGGTTAGGATTAGGCTTAGGTTTAGGGTTAGGGATACTTTTAGGGTTAGGGTTAGGGTAAGGTTATGTGTTAGGTTTAGGGTTAGGGTTAGGCTTTGGTTTAGATTTACTGTAAGTGTTAGGGTTAGGGTTAGGGTTACTGTAAGTGTTAGGGTTAGGGTTACGATTAGGGTTAGGGTAAGGGTAAGGGTTAGAGTTAAAGTTAGGGTCGGGGTTAGGGTTAGTGTTAGGGTTAGGGTAAGGGTAAGGGTGAGGTTAGGGCTAGGGTTAGGGTTAAGGTTAGGGTTAGGGTTAGGGTTAGGGTTAGTTTTAGGGTTATGGTTAGGGTAAGCGTTAGGGTTTGTGATAGGGTTAGGGTTAGGCTTAGTGTTAGGGTAAGGGTAAGGGTTAGGGTTAGGGTTAGGGTTAGGGTAAAGGTTGAGATTAGGGTTAGGGATAGGGTTAGGTTTAGGGTTAGGATTATGGTTAGGGTTAGGGTTAGGGTTAGGGTTAGGGTAAGGGTTATGGTTAGGGTCAGGGTTAGAGTTAGGGTTATTGTTAGAGTAAGGGTAAGGGTTAGGGTTAGGGTTAGGGTAAGGGTTAGGTTAAGGGTGAGGGTTAGGGTTAGGGTTATGGTAAGGGTAAGGGTTAGGGTTAGGGTTAGGTTTAGGGTTAGAGTTAGGGTTAGGGTTAGGGTAAGTGTAAGGTTTAGGGTTAGGATTAGGGTTAAGGTAAGGGTTAGGGTTAGGGTTAGGCTTAGGTTTAGCGTTAGGGTAAGCGTAAGGGTTAGGGTTAGGGTTAGGTTTAGGGTTAGAGTTAGGGTTAGGGTTAGGGTAAGTGTAAGGTTTAGGGTTAGGATTAGGGTTAAGGTAAGGGTTAGGGTTAGGGTTAGGTTTAGGGTTAGGGTTAGGGTAAGGGTAAGGGTTAGGGTTAGGTTTAGGGTTGGGGTTAGGGTAAGGGTTAGGGTTAGGTTTAGTTTTAGGGTTAGGGTTACGGTTAGGGTTAGAGTTAGCGTAAGGGTATGTGTTAGGGTTAGTGTTAGGGTTAGGGTTACGTTTAGAGTTAGCGTTAGGGTAAGCGTAAGGGTTAGGGTTAGGGTTAGGGTTAAGGTACGGCTAAGGTTTAGGGTTAGGGTTAGGGTTAGGTTTAGGGTTAGGGTTAGGGTTAGGGATAGGGTAAGGGTAAGAGTCAGGGTTAGGTTTAGGTTTAGGGTTAGGGTAAGGGTAAGGGTTAGGGTTAGGGTTAGGGTTAGGGTAGGGTTTAGTGTAAGGGTAAGTATTAGTGTTAGGGTAAGGTTTAGGATAAGGGTAAGGATTAGGGATAGGTTTAGGGTTAGGGTTAGAGGTTAGGGTTAGGGTTATGGTTAGGGTGAGGGTTTGGTTTAGGGTTAGGGTTAGGATAAGGTTAAGGGTTAGGCTTAGGGTTAGGGTTAGGGTTAGTGTCAGGTTTAGAGTTAGCTTTAGGGTAAGGGCAAGGTTTAGGGTTAGGGTTGGGGTTAAGCTTAGTGTTAGGATTAGGGTTAGGGTTATGGTTAAGGTTAGGGTTAGGTTTAGGGTTAGGTTTAGGGTTAGGGTAATATTTAGGGTTAGGTTTATGGTTAGGGTTATGGTTAGGGTAAGGGTAAGGGTTAGGGTTAGGATTAGGGTTAGGGTTAGGGTAAATTTTAGGGTTAGGTTTAGGGTTAGGTTTAGGGTTGGGGATAAGGTTAGGTTTAGGGTTAGGGTACGTTCAAGGATTAGGGTTAGGGTTAGGGTTAGGGTTATGCTGAGGGTTAGGGTTAGGGTTAGGATTAGGTTTAGGTTTAGGGTTAGGATTAAGTTTAGGGTTGGGTTACGTTAAGGTTATGTGTTAGGGTTAGGGTTAGGCTTAGGGTTAGGGTTACTGGAAGTGTTAGGTTTAGGTTAAGGTTTCCTGTTAGGGTTAGGGTAAGGGTAAGTGTTAGGGTTAAAGTTAGGGTCAGGGTTAGGTGTAGGGTTAGGGTTAGGGTAAGGGTAAGGGTTAGGGTTAGGGTTAGGGTTAGGTTTAGGGTTAGGTTAAGTTTAAGGGTTAGGTTTAGGGTTAGGGTTAGGTTTAGAGTTAGGGTTAGGGTAAGGGTAAGTGTTAGGGTTAGTATTAGGTTTAGGGTTGGGGTTAAGGTTAGGGTTAGGGTTAGCGTAAGGGTAAGGGTTAGGGTTAGGGTTAGGGTTAAGGTAAGGTTAGGGTTAGGGTTAAGGTTAGGGTAAGGGTAAGGGTAGGGTTAGGTTTAATGTTAGGGTTAGGGTAAGGGTTAGGGTTATGGTTAGGGTAAGGGTAAGGGTTAGAGTTATGGTTAGGGTTAGGGTTAGGTTTAAGGTTAGGGTAAGTGTAAGGGTTAGGGTAAGGGTAAGGGTTAGAGTTAGGGTTAGGTTAGGGTAAGGTCTAGTGTTAGGGTTAGGGTAAGGGTAAGGTTTAGGGTTAGGGTTAGTGTTATGGTTAGGGTAAGGTTAACGGTAAGTGTTAGGGTTAGGGTTAGGTTTAGGGTAAGGTTTAGGGTTAAGGTTAGGGTTAGGGTTAGGTTTAGGGTTAGGGTTAGGGTTAGGGTTAGTGTTAGGTTTAGCGTTAGGGTAAGCATAAGGGTTAGGGTTAGGGTTAGGTTTAGGTTTAGGGTGAGAGGTAGGGTTAGGGTTAGGGTAAGGATAAGGGTTAGGGTTAGGGTTAGGTTTAGGGTAAGGGTTATGTTTAGGTTTAGGGTTAGGGTTATGGTAAGGGTAAGGGTTAGGTTTCGGGTTCTGGTTAGGGTTAGGGATTGGGTTAGGGTTAGGGTTTAGGTAAGGATAAGGTTTAGGGTTAGGGTTAGGTTTAGGGTTAGGGTTAGGGTAGGGGTTAGGGTTAGGGTTATTGTTAGGGGTAGGGTAAGGGTAAGTGTTAGGGTTGGATTAAGTTTAGGGTTGGGGTTAAGGTTAGCTTTAGGGTTAGGGTAATTGTAAGGGTTAGGGTAAGGGCAAGAGTTAGGTTAAGGTTAGGGTTAGGATTAGGGTTAGGGTTAGGGTTAAGGTTAGGTTTAGGGTTAGGGTTAGGGTTAGGAAAAGGGTTAGATTTAGAGTTAGGGTAAGGTTTAGGGGTAGGGTTAGGGTTAGGGTTTGAGTTAGGTTTAGGGTTAGGGTTAAGGGTTAGGCTTAGTGTTATGGTTAGGGTAAGGGTTAGGGTTAGGGTTAGGTTTAGTTTAAAGTTTAGGGTTAGTGTTAGGGTAAGGGTAAGGGTTAGGGTTAGGGTAAGAATTAGGGTTTGGTTTAGGGTTAGGGTTAGGTTTAGGGTAAGGGTTAGGGTTAGGATTAGTTTTAGGGTTAGGGTAACGGTTAGGATTAGGGTTAGGTTTAGGGTTAGGGATAGGGTAAGGGTAAGGGTAAGGGTTAGGGTTAGGGTTAGGCTTAGGGTTGGGGTTAAGGTTAGGTTTAGGTTTAGGGTACGTTTAAGTATTCGGGTTAGGGTTAGGGTTAGGGTTAGGATTAGGGTTATGGTTAGGTTTAGGGTTAGGGTTAGGGTTAAGGTTAGGTTGAGGGTAAGGGTAAGGGTTAGGGTAAAGATTAGGGTTAGGGTTAGGGTAAGGGTTAGGGTTAGGGTAAGGGTTAGGGTAAGGGTTAGGGTTCGGGTTAGGATTAGGTTTAGTGTTGGGGTTAAGGTTAGGTTTAGGGTTAGGGTAAGGGTAAGGGTTAGGTTAGGGTTAGGGTTAGGGTTAAGGTTAGGGTAAGGGTTAGGTTTATGGTTAGTTTTAGGGTTATGGTTAGGGTAAGGATTAGGGTTAGGATTAGGGTTAGGGTTAGGCTTAGTGTTAGGGTATGGGAAAGGGTTAGGGTTAGGGTTAGGGTTAAGGTTAGGGTAAGGGTTAGGTTTAGGGTTAGTTTTAGGGTTATGGTTAGGGTAAGGATTAGGGTTAGGATTAGGTTTAGGGTAAGTTTAAGGGTAAGGGTAAGGGTAAGGGTTAGAGTTAGGGTTAGGGTTAGGGTTAGGGATAGGGTTAGGGTTAGGGTAAGGGTTAGTGTCAGGGTTAGGGTAAGGGTAAGGTTTAGGGTTAGGGTTAGGGTTAGGGTTAGGGTAAGTGTAAGGGTAAGTGTTAGGGTTAGGGTAAGGGTTAGGGTTAGGGTTAGGTTTAGGATAAGGGTTATGGTTAGGGAAAGGGTAAGTGTTAGGGTTAGGGTTAGGGTTAGGCTAAGAGTTAAGTTTAGGGTTAGGTTTACGGTTGGGGTTAAATTTAGAGTTAGGGTTAGGGTTAGGGTAAGTGTTAGTGTTAGGGTTAGGGTTAGGGTTAGGATAAAGTTATGGGTAAGGGTTAGGGTTAGGTTTTTGGCTTTGGGTTAAGTTTGAGGTTAGGGTTGGGGTTAGGGTTAGGTTAAGCTTTAGGGTTAGGTTTATCGTAAGATTTAGGGTAAGGGTGAGGGTTAAGGTTAGGGTTATGGTAAGGGTGAGAGTTAGGGTTACGTTTAGTGTTAAGATTGAAGTTAGGGTTAGGGTTAGAGTAAGAGTTAGGGTTAGGGTTAGGGTTAGGGAAAGGGTTAGGGTTAGGGTTAGGGTTAGGGTTAGCGTTAGAGTTAGGGTTAGGGTTAGGGATAGGGTTAGGGTTAGGGTAAGGGTTAGTGTCAGGGTTAGGGTAAGGGTAAGGTTTAGGGTTAGGGTTAGGGTTATGGTTAGGGTAAGTGTAAGGGTAAGTGTTAGGGTTAGGGTAAGGGTTAGGGTTAGGTTTAGGATAAGGGTTATGGTTAGGGTAAGTGTAAGTGTTAGGGTTAGGGTTAGGGTTAGGGTTAGGCTAAGGGTAAGGGTTAGGGTTAGGGTTAGGGTAAGAGTTAAGGTTAGGGTTAGGATTAGGGTCAGGTTTTGGGTTAGGGTTAAGTTTAGGGTGAGGTTTAGGGCAAGGGTAAGGGTTACGGTTAGGGTTAGGGTAAGTGTTAGGGTTAGGGTTAGGGTAATGTTTAGGGTTAGGGTTAGGGTAAGGGTAAGGGTTAGGGTTATGGTTAGGGTTAGGGTTAGGTTTAAGGTTAGGGTAAGTGTAAGGGTAAGGGTAAGTGTAAGGGTTAGAGTTAGGGTTAGGGTTAGGGTAAGGGTTAGTGTTAGGGTTAGGATAAGGGTAAGGTTTAGGGTTAGGGTTGGGGTTATGGTTAGGGTAAGGGTAAGTGTTAGGGTTAGGGTTATGTTTAGGGTAAGGGTTAGGGTTAAGGTTAGGGTTAGGTTTAGGATTAGGGTTAGGGTTAGGGTTAGGTTTAGCGTTAGGGTAAGCGTAAGGGTTACGGTTAGGGTTAGGATTAGGTTTAGGGTGAGAGTTAGGGTTAGGGTTAGGGTAAGGATAAGGGTTAGGGTTAGGGTTAGGGTTAGGTTTAGGGTAAGGGTAGGATTGAGTTTAGGGTTAGGGTTTGGGTTAGGGTAAGGGTAAGGGTTATGTTTAGGTTTAGATTTAGGGTTAGGGTAAGGGTAAGGGTTAGGTTTAGGGTTATGGTTATGGTTAGGGATTGGGTTAGGGTTAGGGTTTGGGTAAGGATAAGGGTTAGGCTTAGGGTTAGGTTTAGGTTCAGGGATAAGGTTAGGGTTAGGGAAGGGTTAGGGTAAGAGTTAGGGTTTGGGCTAGGGTTAGGGTTAGGTTTAGGGTAATGGTAAGGGTAAGGGTTAGGATTAGGTTTAGGGTTAGGGTAATAGTTAGGGTTAGGGTTAGTTTTAGGGTTCGGCATATCGTAAGGGTAAGGGTTAGGGTTAGGGATAGGTTTAGGGTTCGGGTTAAGGTTAGGATTAGGGTTAGGGTTCGTTTAAGAATTAGGGTTAGGATTAGTGTTAGGGTTAGGATTAGGCTTAGGTTTAGGGTTAGGGATAGGGCTAGGGTTAGGGTTAGGGTAAGGTTATGTGTTAGGTTTAGGGTTAGGGTTAGCCTTTGGGTTAGCGTTACTGTAAGTGTTAGGGTTAGGGTTAGGGTTACTGTAAGTGTAAGCGTTAGGGTTAGGGTTACGGTTAGGGTTAGGGTAAGGGTAAGGTTTAGGGTTAAAGTTAGGGTCAGGGTTAGTGTTAGGGTTAGGGTAAGGGTAAGGGTGAGGTTAGGGCTAGGGTTAGGGTTAAGGTTAGGGTTAGGATTAGGTTTAGGGTTAGTTTTAGGGTTATGGTTAGGGTAAGGGTTAGGTTTAGTGATAGGGTTAGGGTTAGGCTAAGTGTTAGGGTAAGGGTAAGGGTTGGGTTAGGGTTAGGGTTAGGGTTAGGGTTAGGGTTAGGGTTAGGTTTAGGGTTAGGATTATGGTTAGGGTTAGGGTTTCGGTTAGGGTTAGGGTAAGGGTTATGGTTAGGGTTAGGGTTAGATTTAGGGTTAGGGTTAGGGTAAGGGTAAGGGTGAGGGTTAGGTTAGGGTAAGGGTTAGGTTAAGGGTGAGGGTTAGGGTTAGGGTTATGGTAAGGGTTAGGGTTAGGGTTAGGGTTAGGGTTAAGATTGAGGTTAGGGTTAGGGTTAGGGTTAGGGTTAGGGAAAGGGTTAGGGTTAGGGTTAGGGTTAGGGTTAGGTTTAGGGTTAGGGTAAGGGTTACGGTTAGGGTTAGGATTAGGGTTAGGTTTAGGGTTGGAGTTAAGTTTAGGGTTAGGGTTAGGTTAAGGGTAAGGGTTAGGTTTAGGGTTAGGGTTAGGTAAGTGTTAGGGTTAGGGTTAGGGATAGTGTTAGGGTAAGTGTTAGGGTTAGAGTTAGGGTAAGGGTAAGGGTTAGGGTTAGGGTTAGGGTTAGGGTTAAGTTTAGGGTTAGGGTAAGTGTAAGGGTAAGGGTAAGGGTAAGTGTTAAATTTAGGGTTAGGGTTAGGGTAAGGGTTAGTGTTAGGGTTAGGGTAAGAGTAAGGTTTAGGGTTAGGGTTAGGGTTAGGTTAGGTTTAGCGTTAGGGTAAGCGTAAGGGTTAGGGTTAGGGTTAGGTTTAGGGTTAGAGTTAGGGTTAGGGTTAGCGTAAGGGTAAGGGTTAGGGTTAGGCTTAGGGTTAAGGTAAGTGTTAGGGTTAGGGTTAGGTTTAGGGTTAGGGTTAGGGTAATGTTAAGGATTAGGGTTAGGTTTAGGGTTAGGGTTAGGATAAGGGTTAGGGTTAGGGTTAATGTTAGGGTTAGAGTTACGGTTAGGGTTAGGGTTAGGGTAAGGGTATGTGTTAGGGTTAGGTTTAGGGTTAAGGTTACGGTTAGAGTTAGCGTTAGGGTCTGTGTAAGGGTTAGGGTTAGGGATAGGTTTAGGGTTAGAATTAGGTTTAGGGTTAGGGTAAGGGTAAGGGTTAGGGTTAGGCTTAGGGTTAAGGTAAGGGTTAGGGTTAGGGTTAGGTTTAGGGTTAGGGTTAGGGTAATGGTAAGGTTTAGGATTAGGGTTAGGGTTAGGTTTAGGGTAGGGTTTAGTGTAAGGGTAAGTGTTAGTGTTAGGGTAAGGTTTAGGATAAGGGTAAGGATTAGGGTTAGGTTTAGGGTTAGGGTTAGAGGTTAGGGTTAGGGTTATGGTTAGGGTGAGGGTTAGGTTTAGGGTTAGGGTTAGGATAAGGGTAAGGGTTAGGCTTAGGGTTAGGGTTAGGATTAGTGTTAGGTTTAGAGTTAGCGTTAGGGTAAGGGCAAGGTTTAGGGTTAGGGTTGGGGTTAAGCTTAGGGTTAGGATTAGGGTTAGGGTTAGGGTTAAGGTTAGGGTTAGGGTTAGGGTGAGGTTTAGGGTAAGGGTTAGGGTTAGAGTTTGGGTAAGGGTTAGGGTTAGAGTTAGGTTTAGAGTTAGGTTTAGGGTTAGGGTTAGGGGTTAGGCTTAGGGTTAGGGTAATGGTTAAGATTAGGGTTAGGTTTAGTTTAAGGGTTAGGGTTAGGGTTAGGGTAAGGGAAAGGTTTAGTGTTAGGGTAAGATTTAGGATTAGGTTTAGGGTTAGGGATATGGTTATGGTAAGGGTAAGGGTTAGGGTTAGGATTCGGGTTAAGGTTAGGGTAAAGTTTAGGGTTAGGATTAGGGATAGGTTTAGGGTTTGGGATAGGGTAAGGGTCAGGGTTAGGGTTAGGTTTAGGGTTAGGGTTGGGGTTAAGATTAGGTTTAGGTTTAGGGTATGTTTAAGGATTAGGTTTAGGGTTAGGGTTAGGGTAATGCTTAGGGTTAGGGTTAGGGTTAGGATTAGGTTTAGGTTTAGGGTTAGGGTTAGGGTTAGGGATGGGTGAGGTTAAGGTTACGTGTTAGGGTTAGGGTAAGGGTTAGGCTTAGGGTTAGGGTTACTGGAAGTGATAGGGTTAGGTTAAGGGTTACTGTTAGGGTTAGGGTAAGGGTAAGTGTTAGGGTTAAAGTTAGGGTCAGGGTTAGGTTTAGGGTTAGAGTTAGGGTAAGGGTAAGGGTTAGGGTTAGGTTTAGGGTTAGGGTTAGGGTTAGGGTAAGGGTAAGTGTTAGTGTGAGTATTAGGTTTAGGGGTGGAGTAAAGGTTAGGGTTAGGGTTAGGGTAAGGGTAAGGGTTAGGGTTAATTTTAGGTTTAAGGTAAGGTTAGGGTTAGGGTTAGGGTACGGTTAGGGTTAGGGTAAGGGTAAGTGTAGGGTTAGGTTTATGGTTAGGGTTAGGGTAAGGTTTAGGGTTAGGGTTAGTGTTAGGGTTAGGGTTACGGTTAGGGTTAGAGTTAGGGTTAGGGTTAGGGTTAGGGTAAGTTTTAGGGATAGAGTTAGGTTAAGGGTTATGGTTAGGGTTAGGGTTAGGGTTAGAGTAAGGTTTAGGGTTAGGGTTAGGGGTTAGGCTTAGGGTTAGGGTTAGGGTAAGGGTTAGGGTTAGGGTAAGGGTTAGGGTTAGTGTTAGGTTTAGTTTAATGGTTAGGTTTTGGGTTAGGGTAAGGGTAAGATTTGGGGTTAGGGTAAGAT
>JANJXV010000796.1:97500-105000 GCA_024803745.1 Megascapheus bottae | reverse complement strand
TTAGGGTTAGAGTTAGGGTAAGGGTAGAGTTAGGGTTAGGGTTAGGTTTAGTGTTGGCGTTAAGGTTAGGGTTAGGGTTAAGGTAATGGTAAGGGTTAGGTTAGGGTTAGGGTTAGGGTTAAGGTTAGGGTTAGGGTTAGGTTTAGGGTTAGGATTAGGGTTATGGCTAGTGTAAGGGTTAGGGATAGGGTTAGGGTTAGGGTTAGGGCAAGGGTAAGGGTTAGGGTTAGAGTTAGGGTTATGGTTAGCTTTAAGGTTAGGTTTAGAGTTAGGTTTAGGGTTAGGGTTAGGGGTTAGGCTTAGGGTTAGGGTTAGGGTAAGGGTTAGGATTAGGGTTAGGATATTTTAAGAGTTAGGGTTAGGTTTAGGGTAAGGGTAAGGTTTAGGGTTAGGGTAAGGGTTAGGGTTAGGGTTAGGGTTAATTTAAGGTTTAGAGTTAGGTTTAGGGTAAGGGTAAAGGTTAGGGTTAGGGTAAGAGGGTTAGGATTAGGGTTAGGGTTAGGGTTAGGGTAAGGGTAAGGGTTAGGGTTAGGATTAGTGTTAGGGTTAAGGTAATGGTTAGGGTTAGGGATAGGGTTAGGGTTAGGGTAAGGGAAAGGGTTAGGGTTAGGGGTAGGATAGTTTAAGGATTAGGGTTAGGTTTAGGGTAAGGGTAAGGGTTAGGGTTAGGGTAAGGGTTAGGGTTAGGGTTAGGGTTAGGTTTAGTTTAAGGGTTAGAGTTAGATTTAGGGTAAGGGTAAGGGTTAGGGTTAGGGTTAGGTTTAGGGTTGGGGTTAAGGTTAGGTTTAGGGTTAGGATACGTTTAAGCATTAGGTTTAGGGTTAGGGTTAGGGTTATGCTTAGGGTTAGGGTTAGGGTTAGGATTAAGGTTAGGTTTAGGTTTAGGGTTAGGGTAGGGTTAGGGTTAGGTTAAGGTTATGTGTTAGGGTTAGGTTAGGGTTAGGCTTTTGGTTAAGGTTACTGGAAGTGTTAGGTTTAGGGTAAGGGTTACTGTTAGGCTTAGGGAAGGGTAAGGGTTAGGGTTAAAGTTAGGGTCAGGGTTAGGTATAGGGTTAGGGTTAGGGTAAGGGTAATGGTTAGGGTTAGGTTTAGGGTTAGGGTAAGTTTGAGGGTTAGGTGTAGTGTTAGGGTTAGGTTTAGGGATAGGGTGAGGGTAAGGGTAAGTGTTAGGGTTAGGATTAAGTTTAGGGCTGGGGTTAAGGTTAGGGTTAGGGTTAGGGTAAGGGTAAGGGTTAGGGTTAGGGTTAGGGTTAGGGTAAGGGTAAGTGTTAGGGTTAGGTTTAGGGTTAGGGTTAGGGTTAGGGTCAGGTTTAGGGTTAGGGTTTGTGTTAGGGTTAGGGTTACGGTTAGGGTTAGGGTTAGGGTAAGGGTATGTGATAGGTTTAGTGTTAGGGTTAGGGTTAGAGTTAGCGTTAGGGTAAGCGTAAGGGTTAGGGTTAGGGTTAGGGTTAAGGTAAGGGTAAGGTTTAGGGTTAGGGTTAAGGTTAGGTATAGGGTTTGCGTTAGGGTTAGGTATAGGGTAAGGGTAAGAGTTAGGGGTAGGGTTAGGTTTAGGGTTAGGGTAAGAGTAAGGCATAGGGTTAGGGTTAGGGTTAGGGTAGGGTTTAGTGCAAGGGTAAGTGTTAGTGTTAGGGTTAGGTTTAGGATAAGGGTAAGGATTAGGGTTAGGTTTAGGTTTGCGGTTAGAGGTTAGGGTTAGGGTTATGGTTAAGGTGAGGGTTAGGTTTAGGGTTAGGGTTAGGATAAGGGTAAGGGTTAGGGTTAGGTTTAGGGTTAGTGTTAGGTTTAGGGTTAGGGTTAGGGTAAGGGCAAGGGTTAGGGTTAAGGTTGGGGTTAAGGTTAGGTTTAGGATTAGGGTTAGGGTTAGGGTAAAGGTTAGGTTTAGGGTTAGGGTTAGGGTTAGGGTAAGGGTTAGGGTTAGAATTAGGGAAAGGGTTACGGTTAGTGTTAGGGTTAGGGTTAGAGTTAGGTTTAGGGTTAGGGTTCGGGGTTAGGCTTAGGTTTAGGGTTAGGGTAAGGGTTAGGATTAGGGTTAGTTTTAGTTTAAGGGTTAGTGTTAGGGTTAGGGTATGGGTAACGGTAAGATTTAGTGTTAGGGTAAGATTTAGGGTTAGGTTTAGGGTTAGGGTTATGGTTAGGGTAAGGGTAAGGGTTAGGGTTAGGATTAGAGTTAGGGTTAGGGTAAAGTTTAGGGTTAGGGTTAGTGTTAGTTTTAGGGTTAGGGATAGGGTAAGGGTAAGGGTTAGGGTTAGTTTTAGGGTTAGGTTAAGGTAAATGTTAGAGTTAAGGTTAGGGTTAGGGTTAGGGTTAAGGTTAGGGTGAGGGTAAGGGTAAGGGTTAGGGTTAAGATTAGGATTAGGGTTAGGGTAAGGGTTAGGGTTAGGGTAAGGGTTAGGTTTGGGTTACGGTTCCGTTCAGTGTTGGGGTTAAGTTTAGGGTTAGGGTTAGGGTAAGGGTAAGGGTTAGGTTAGGGTTAGGGTTAGGGTTAAGGTTAGGGTTAGGGTTAGGTTTAGGGTTAGGATTAGGGTTATGGTTAGAGTAATGGTTAGGGTTAGGGTTAGGGTTAGGGTTAGGGTAAGGGTAAGGGTTAGGGTTAGAGTTAGGGTTAGGGTTAGGGTTAGGGTTAGGGTAAGGATTAGAGTTAGGGTTAGGTTAGTTTAAGGGTTAGGGTTAGGTTTAGGGTAAGGGTAAGGGTTAGGGTTAGGGTAAGGGTTAGGGTTAGGGTTAGGGTTAGTTTAAGGGTTAGAGTTAGGTTTAGGGTAAGGGTAAGTGTTAGGGTTAGCGTTAGAGTTAGGGTAAGGGTAAGGGTTAGGGTTAGGGTTAGGGTTAGGGTTAGAGTTAGGTTTAGGGTTAGGGTTAGGGGTTAGGCTTAGGGTTAGGGTTAGGTTAAGGGATAGGATTAGGGTTAGGATAGTTTAAGGGTTAGGGTTAGGTTTAAGGTAAGGTTAAGGGTTAGGATTAGGGTAAGGGTTAGGGTTAGGGTTAGTTTAAGGGTTAGAGTTAGGTTTAGGGTAAGGGTAAGGGTTAGGGTTAGGGTAAGAGTTAGGGTTAGGATTAGGGTTAGGGTTAGGGTAAAGTTTAGGGTTAGGCTTAGGGTTAGGTTTAGGGTTCGGGATAGGGTAAGGGTAAGGCTTAGGGTTAGGGTTAGGTTTACGGTTGGGGTTAAGGTTACGTTTAGGGTTAGGGTACGTTTAAGGTTTAGGGTTAGGGTTAGGGTTATGCTTAGGGTTAGGGTTAGGGTAGGGTTAGGTTTAGGGTTAGGGTAAGTTTAAGGGTTAGGTTTAGGGTTAGGGTTAGTTTTAGGGTTAGGGTTAGGGTAAGGGTTATGGTTAGGGTTAGGGTTAGGTTAAGGGTATGTGTTAGGGTTAGGGTTAGGGTTAGGGTTAGGGTAGAGTTAGAGTTAGCGTTAGGGTAAGTGTAAGGGTTAGGGTTAGGGTTAGGGTTAAGTAAGGGTAAGGTTTAGTGTTAGGGTTAGGGTTAGGTTTAGGATTAGGGTTAGGGATTGGGTAAGGGTAAGGGTTAGGGTTAGGGTTAGGTTTAGGTTTAGGTTTAAGGTAAGGGTAAGGGTTAGGGTTAGGGTTAGGGGAAGATTTAGGGTTAGTGTAGGGTTTAGTGTAAGGATAAGTGTTAGTGTTAGGGTTAGGTTTAGGATAAGGGTAAGGATTAGGTTTAGGTTTAGGGTTAGAGTTACAGATTAGGGTTAGGGTTATGGTTAGGGTGAGGGTTAGGTTTAGGGTTAGGGTTAGGATAAGTGTAAGGGTTAGGGTTAGGGTTAGTGTTAGGTTTAGGGTTAGGGTTAGGGTAAGGGCAAGGCTTAGGGTTAGGGTTGGGGTTAAGTTTAGGGTTAGGACTAGGGTTAGGGTTAGGGTTAAGCTTAGGGTTAGGGTTAGGGATAGGGGTAGGGTAAGTGTTAGGGTTAGAGTTAGGGCAAGGGTTAGGGTTAGGGTTAGGGTTAGAGTTAGGTTTAGGGTTAGGGTTAGGGGTTAGGCTTAGGGTTAGGGTTAGGGTAAGGGTTAGGGTTAGTGTTAGGTTTAATTTAAGGGTTAGGGTTAGGGTAAGGGTAAGATTTAGGGTTAGGGTAAGATTTAGGGTTAGGTTTAGGGTTAGGGTTAGGGTTAGGGTTAGGGTTAGGGTTAGGGTTAGGATAGGGTAAAGTTTAGGGTTTGGGTTAGGGTTAGGTTTAGGGTTAGGATAGGGTAAGGGTAAGGGTTAGGTTTAGGGTTAGGTTTAGGGTTGGGGTTAAGGTTAGGTTTAGGGTTAGGGTACGTTTAAGGATTAGGGTAGGGTTAGGGTTAGGGTTATGCTTAGGGTTAGGGTTAGGGTTAGGGTAAGGTTATGTGTTAGGGATAGGGTTAGGGTTAGGCTTAGGCTTCTGGTTAATGGAAGTGTTAGGGTTAGGGTTAGGGTTACTGTTAGGGTTAGGGTAAGGGTAAGGGTTAGTGTTAAAGCTAGGGTCAGGGTTATGGTTAGTGTTAAGGTTAGGGTAAGGGTAAGGGTTAGGGTTAGGTTTAGGGTTAGAGTAAGGGTAAGGGTTAGGTTTAGGGTTAGGGTTAGGTTTAGGGTTAGGGTTAGGGTAAGGATAAATGTTATAATTAAGGCTAGGGTTACGGTTAGGGTTAAGGTTAGGGTGAGGGTAAGGGTAATGGTTAGGGTTAAGATTAGGATTAGGGTTAGTGTAAGGGTTAGGGTTAGGGTTAGTGTAAGGGTTAGGGTTAGGGTAGGGTTAGGTTTAGTGTTGGGGTTAAGGTTAGGGTTAGGGTTAGGGTAAGGGTAACGATTAGGTTAGGGTTAGGGTTAAGGTTACGGTTAGAGTTAGGTTTAGAGTTATAGTTAGGGTAAGGGTAAGGGTTAGGGTTAGAGTTAGGGTTAGGGTTAGGGTTAGGGTTAGGGTTAGGTTTAGAGTTAAGGTTAGGGTTAGGGTTAGGGGTTAGGCTTATGGTTAGGGTTAGGGTAAGGTTTAGGGTTAGGGTTAGGATAGTTTAAGTGTTAGGGTTAGGTTTAGGGTAAGGGTAAGGTTTAGGGTTAGGATAAGGGTTAGGGTTAGGGTTAGGGTTAGTTTAAGGGTTAGAGTTAGGTTTAGGGTAAGGGTAAGGGTTAGGGTTAGGGTTAGGGTTAGTGTAAGGGTAAGGGTTAGAGTTAGGTTTAGGGTTAGGTTTAGGTTTAGGGTTAGAGTTAGGTTTAGGGTTAGGGTTAGGGGTTAGGCTTAGGGTTAGGGTTAGGTTAAGGGTTAGGGTTAGGGTTAGGATAGTTTAAGAGTTAGGGTTAGGTTTAGGGTACGGGTAAGGTTTAGGGTTAGGGTAAGCATTAGAGTTAGGGTTAGGGTTAGGGTTAGGGTAGTTTAAGGGTTAGAGTTAGGTTTAGGGTAAGGGTAAGTGTTAGGGTTAGGGTAAGAGTTAGTGTTAGGATTAGGGTTAGGGTTAGTGTAAAGTTTAGGGTTAGGGTTAGGGTTAGGTTTATGGTTCAGGATAGGGTAAGGGTAAGAGTTAGGGTTAGGGTTAGGTTTCGGGGTGGGGTTAAGGTTAGGTTTAGGGTTAGGGTACGTTTAAGGATTAGGGTTAGGGTTAGGGTTAGGGTTAGGGTTATGCTTAGGGTTAGGGTTAGGGTTAGGATTAGGGTTAGGTTTAGGGTTAGGGTTAGGGTTAGGGTAAGGGTAAGTGTTAGGTTTAGGATTAGGTTTAGGGTTGGGGTTAAGATTAGGGTTAGGGTTAGGGTAAGGGTAAGGGTTAGGGTTAGGGTTAGGGTTAAGGTAAGGGTTAGGGTTAGGGTTAGGGTTAGGGTAAGGGTAAATGTTAGGGTTAGGGTTAGGTTTAGGGTTAGGTTTAGGGTAAGGGCAAGGGTTAGGGTTAGGGTTAGGGTTAAGGTTAGGGTTAGGATTAGGGTTAGGGTTAGGGTTAGGTTAAGGTTAGGGTTCGGGTTAGTGTTAAGGTTAGGGTAAGGGTTAGGGTTAGAGTTAGGGTAAGGGTTAGGGTTACGGTTAGGGTTAGGGTTAGGTTTAGAGTTAGGTTTAGGTTTAGGGTTAGCGTTTAGGCCTAGGGTTAGGGTTAGGGTAAGGGTTAGGGTTAGGGTTAGGTTTAATTTAAGGGTTAGGGTTAGGGTTAGGGTTAGGGTAAGGGTAAGGGTTAGGGTTAGGGTGAGTGTTAGGTTTAGGGTTAGGGTTAGGGTAAGGGTAAGGGTTAGGGTTAGGGTTAGGTTTAGGTTTAGTGTTAGCTTTAGGGTTACGGTGAGGGTAAGGGCAAGGATTAGGGTTAGGGTTAGGGTTAAGGTTAGTTTTAGGGTTAGGATTAGGGTTAAGGTTATGGTTAGGGTTAGGGTTAGGTTTAGGTTAAGGGTGATGGTTAGGGTTAGGGTAAGGGTTAGGGTTAGGGTTAGGGTTAGGGTTAGTTTAAGGGTTAGGGTTAGGTTTAGGGTAAGGGTAAGGGTTAAGGTTAGGGTAAGATTTTGGGATAGGTTTAGGTTTAGGGTTAGGGTTAGGATTAGGGTTAGGTTTAGTTTAAGGGTTAGGGTTAAGTTTAGGGTAAGGGTAAGGGTTAGGGTTAGGGTAAGAGTTAGGGTTAGGGTTAGGGTTAGGGTTAGGGTTAGGGTAAGGGTTAGGTTTAGGATTAGGGTTAGGTTTAGGGTAATGGTAAGGGTTAGGTTTAGGGTTAGGTTTAGGGTTAGGTATAGGGTAAGGGTAAGGGTTAGGGTTAGGGTTAGGGTTTGGTTTAGGGTTGGGGTTAAGTTTAGCTTTAGGGTTAGGGTACGTTTAAGGATTAGGGTTAGGGTTAGGATTAGGGTTATGCTTAGGGTTAGGGTTAGGGTTAGGATTAGGTTTAGGTTTAGGTTTAGGGTTAGGGTTAGGGTTAGTGTTAGGGTAAGGTTATGTGTTAGGGTTAGGGTTAGGGTTAGGGTAAGTGTTAGGGTTAGGGTTAGGGTTACGGTCAGGGTGACGGTAAGGGTAAGGTTTAGGGTTAATGTTAGGGTTAGGGTTAGGGTTAGGCTTAGGGTTAGAGTAAGGGTAATGGTTAGGGTTAGGTTTAGGGGGAGGGTAAGGGTAAGGGTTAGGTTTAGGGTTAAGGTTAGGTTTAGAGTTAGTGTTAGTGTAAGGGTAAGGGTTAGGGTTAGGGTTAGGGTTAGGGTAAGGTTTAGGGTTAGGGGTTAGGGTTAGTATTAGGGTTAGGTTAAGGGTTAGGGTTAGGGTTAGGATTAGGATAAGGGTTAGGTTTAGGGTAAGGGTAAGTGTTAGGTTTATGGTTAAGGTTAGTGTTAGGGTAAGGGTTAGGGTTAGGGTTAGGTTTAGGTGGTAGTGTTAGGGTTTGGGTTAGGGTTAGGGTTAGGGTTAGAGTAAGGGTAAGGGTTAGGGTTAGGTTTAGGGTTAGAGTAAGGGTAAGAGTTAGGTTTAGGGTTAGGGTTAGGTTTATAGCTAGTGTTAGGGGAAGGGTAAGGGTTAGGGTTAGGGTTATGGTTAGGGTAAGGATTAGGGTTAGGGGATAGGGTTAGTGTTAGGTTTAGGTTAATGGTTAG
>JANJXV010000796.1:45000-92500 GCA_024803745.1 Megascapheus bottae | reverse complement strand
GTTAGGTTTAGGGTTAGGGTTAGGTTTAGTGTAAGGGTTATGGTTGGCTTAGGTTTAGGTGGTAGGGTAAGGGTTAGGGTTCGGGTTAGGGTTAGGGTAAGGGTAAGGGTTATTGTTAGGTTTAGGGTTAGGGTAAGGGTAAGGGTTAGGTTTAGGGTTTGGGTTAGGTTTAGAGTTAGTGTTAGTGTAAGGGTAAGGGTTAGGGTTAGGTTTAGGGTAAGGGTTAGGGTTAGGGGTTAGGGTTAGTGTTAGGGTTAGGTTAAGGGTTAGGGTTAGGGTTAGGGTTAGGATAACGGTTAGGGTTATGGTAAGTGTAAGTGTTAGGTTTAGGGTTAGGGTTAGGGTTAGGGTTAGGTTTAGGTGGTAGGGTTAGGGTTAGGGCTAGGGTTAGGGTTAGGGTTAGGGTTAGGGTAAAGGTGAGAGTTAGGGTTAGGATTAGTTTTAGGGTTAGGGTTAGGGTTAGGGTAAGGGAAAGGATTAGGGTTAAGGTTAGGATTAGGGTTAAGGTTAGGGTTAGGGTTAGGGTTAAGTTTTAGGTTAGGGTTAGGTTTAGGGTTAGGTTAAGGTTAGGGTTAGGGTAATGGTAAGGTTTATGGTTAGGGTTAGGGTTAAGGTTACTGTTAGGGTTAGGGTAAGGTTTAGAGTAGGTTAGGGTAAGGTTTAGGGTTAGTGTTAGGTTAGGGTTAGTGTTAGGTTAGGGTTAGGTTAAGGGTAAGGGTTAGGGTTAGGGTTAGTTTAAGGGTTAGGGTTAGGGTTAGGGTTAGAGTGAGATTTAGGGTTGGTTAATGGTAAGGGTTAGGGTTAGGGTTAGGCTTAGGGTTAGGTTAAGGGTTAGGGTTAGGGTTAGGTTTAAGGAAAGGGTTAGGGTTAGGGTTAGGGTTAGGTTAGCGGTTAGGTTTAGGGTTAGGGTTAGGGTAAGTGTTAGCGTTAGGGTTAGGGTTAGGGTTAGGGTAAGGGTAAGGTTTAGGGTTAGGGTTAAAGTTAGGGTAAGGGTAAGGGTAAGTGTTAGGGTTAGGGTTAGGTTTAGGGTAAGGGTAAGGGTTAGGGTTAAGGTTAGGGTTATGGTTAGGTTTAGGGTTAAGGTTAGGGTTAGGGTTAGGGTTAGCGTTAGGGTAAGCGTAAGGGTTAGGGTTAGGGCTAGGGTTAGGGTTAGGGTTAGGGTAAGGGTAAGAGTTAGGGTTAGGATTAGTTTTAGGGTTAGGGTTAGGGTTAGGGTAAGGGAAAGGTTTAGGGTTAAGGTTAGGATAAGGGTTAAGGTTAGGGTTAGGGTTAGGGTTAGGTTTATGGTTAGGGTTAGGGTTAGGGTAAGGGCAAGGTTTAGGCTTAGGGTTAAGGTTAGGGTTAGGGTTAGGTTTAGGGTTAGGTTAAGGTTAGGGTTAGGTTAAGGGTAAGGGTTAGGGTTAGGGTTAAGCTTATGTTTAGTGTAAGGGTTAGGGTTAGGGTAAGGGTTAGGGGAGGTTAGGGTAAGGGTTAGGGTTAGTGTTAGTTTAGGGTTAGAGTTAGGTTAGGGTTAGGTGAAGGGTAAGGATTAGGGTTAGGGTTAAGGTTAGTTTAAGGGTTAGGATTAGGGTTAGAGTGAGATTTAGGGTTGATTATGGGTAAGGGTTATGGTTAGGGTTAGGGTTAGGGTTAGGTTAAGGGGTAGGGTTAGGGTTAGGGTTAGGGAAATGGTTAGGGTTAGGGTTAGGGTTAGGGTAACGGTTAGGCTTAGGGTTAGTGTTTGCGTTAGGGTTAGGGTTAGGGTTAGGTTAAGGGTAAGGTTTAGGTTAAGGGTTAGGGTTAAGGTTAGGTTAAGGGTAAGTGTAAGTGTTAGGGTTAGGGTTAGGTTTAGGGTAAGGGTAAGGTTTAGGGTTAAGGTTAGGGTTAGGGTTAGGTTTAGGGTTAGGGTTAGGGTTAGGTTTAGCGTTAGGGTAAGCGTAAGGGTTAGGATTAGGTTAGGGTTAGGTTTAGGGTTAGAGTTAGCGTTAGGTTTAGGGTAAGGATAAGGGTTAGGTTTAGGGTTAGGGTTAGGGTAGGGTTTAGTGTAATGGTAAGTGTTAGTGTTAGGGTTAGGTGTAGGATAAGGGTAAGGATTAGGGTTAGGTTTAGGGTTAGAGTTACAGGTTAGGGTTAGGGTGTGGGTTAGGTTTTCGGTTAGGTTTAGGATAAGGGTAAGGGTTAGGGTTATGGTTTGTGTTAGGGTTAGTGTTAGGTTTAGGATTAGGGTTAGGGTAAGGGCAAGGTTTAGGGTTAGGTTTAGGGTTAAGTTTAGGGTTAGGGTAAGGGTTAGGGTTAGGGTTAGGGTAAGGGTTAGGGTTAGAGTTAGGGTAAGGGTTAAGGTTAGAGTTAGGGTAAGTGTTAGGGTTAGGGTTATGGTTAGGCTTAAGGTTAGGGTTAGGGTTAGGGTTAGGGTAAGGGTTAGGGTTAGAGTTAGGGTAAGGGTTAGGGTTAGGTTTAGGGCTAGCATTAGGTTTAGGGTTAGGTTAAGGTTAGGTTTAGGGTAAGTGTAGGGTTATGGTTAGAGTTAGGCTTAGGGTTAAGTTTTAGGTTAGGGTTAGGTTTAGGGTTAGGTTAAGGTTAGGGTTAGGGTAATGGTAAGGTTTAGGGTTAGGGTTAGGGTTAAGGTTAGGGTTAGGGTTAGGGTTAGGGTTAGTGTAAGGGTTAGGGTAGGTTAGGGTAAGGTTTAGGGTTAGTGTTAGGTTAGGTTTAGTGTTAGGTTAGGGTTAGGTTAAGGGTAAGGGTTAGGGTTAGGGTTAGTTTAAGGGTTAGTGTTAGGGTTAGGGTTAGAGTGAGATTTAGGGTTGGTTAATGGTAAGGGTTAGGGTTAGGGTTAGGCTTAGGGTTAGGTTAAGGGTTAGGGTTAGGGGTAGAGTTAAGGAAAGGGTTAGGGTTAGGGTTAGGGTTAGGGTAACGGTTAGGTTTAGGGTTAGGGTTAGGGTAAGTGTTAGCGTTAGGGTTAGCGTTAGGGTTAGGGTAAGGGTAAGGTTTAGGGTTAGGGTTAAGGTTAGGGTAAGGGTAAGGGTAAGTGTTAGGGTTAGGGTTAGGTTTAGGGTAAGGGTAAGGGTTAGGGTTAAGGTTAGGGTTAGGGTTAGGTTTAGGGTTAAGGTTAGGGTTAGGGTTAGGGTTAGCGTTAGGGTAAGCGTAAGGGTTAGGGTTAGGGTTAGGGTTAGGTTTAGGGTTAGAGTTAGCGTTAGGGTTAGGGTAAGGATAAGGGTTAGGGTTAGGGTAAGGGTTAGGGTTAGGGTTAGGGTTAGTGTTAGGGTTAGTTTAAGGGTTAGGTTTAGGGTTAGGGTTAGGATAAGGGTTAGGGTTAGGGTTAGTGTAAGTGTTAGGTTTAGGGTTAGGGTTAGGGTTAGGGTTAGGTTTAGGTGGTAGGGTTAGGGTTAGGGTTAGGGTTAGGGTAAGTGTAAGGGTTAGGGTTAGGGTTAGGATTAGTTTTAGGGTTAGGGTCAGTATAAGGGTTAGGGTTAGGTTTAGGATTAGTTTTAGGGTTAGGGTCAGGGTAAGGATAAGGGTTAGGGTTAGGGTTAGGGTTAGGGTTAAGGTTAGGGTTAGGGTTAGGTTTATGTTTAGGGTTAGGGTTAGGGTAAGGGTAAGGGTTAGGGTTAGGGTTAGGGTTTGGGTTAGGTTTAGGGTTAGGATAAGGCAAGGTTTAGGCTTAGGGTTAAGGTTATGGTTAGGGTTAGGTTTAGAGTTAGGGTTAGGGTTAGGGTTAGGATTCGGTTATGGTTAGGGTTAGGGTAAGGGTAAGGGTTAGGTTTAGGGTTAGGGTTAGGGTTAAGGTTAGGGTTAGGGTTAGGGTTAGGGTTAGTGTAAGGTTTAGGGTAGGTTAGGGTAAGGGTTAGGGTTAGTGTTAGGTTAGGGTTAGAGTTAGGTTAGCGTTAGTTTAAGGGTAAGGGTTAGGGTTAGGGTTAGGGTTAGTTTAAGGGTTATGGTTAGGGTTAGAGTGAGATTTAGGGTTGCTTAAGGGTAAGGGTTATGGTTAGGGTTAGGGTTAGGGTTAGGTTAAGTTTTAGAGATAGGGTTAGGGTTAGGTTAGGGAAAGTGTTAGCGTTAGGGTTAGGGTAAGGGTTAGGGTTAGAGTTAGGGTAAGGTTTAGGGTTAGGGTTAGAGTTAGGTTTAGGGTTAGGGTTAGGTGTTGGGCTTAGGGTTAGGGTTATGGTAAGGGTTAGGGTTAGGGTTAGGTTTAGTTTAAGGGTTAGGGTTAGGGTTAGGTTTAGGGTTAGTGTAAGGGTAACGTTTAGGGTTATGGTTAGGGTTAGATTTAGGGCAAGCCTAAGAGTTATGGTTAGGATTAGGGTTAGGGTTAGGCTAAAGTTTAGGGTTAGGGTTAGATTTAGGGTTAGGGATAGGGTAAGGGTAAGGGTTAGGGTTAGGGTTAGGTTTAGGGTTTGGGTTAAGGTTATGTTTAGGGTTACGGTATGTTTAAGGATTAGGGTAGGGTTAGGGTTAGGATTATGCTTAGGGTTAGGGTCAGGGGTAGGATTAGGTTTAGGTTTAGGGTTAGGGTTAGTGTTAGGGTTAGGGTTAGGGTAAGGTTATGTGTTAGGGTTAGGGTTAGGTTTAGGCTTAGGGTTAGGGTTACTGGAAGTGTTAGGGTTAGGGTTAGGGTTACTGTTTGGTTTAGGGTAAGGGTAAGGGTTAGGGTTAAAGTTAGGGTCAGGGTTAGGGTTAGGGTTAGGGTAAGGGTAAGGGTTAGGGTTAGGTTTAGGGTTAGGGTAAGGGTAAGGGTTAGGTTTAGGGTTAGGGTTAGGTTTAGAGTTAGTGTTAGGGTAAAGGTACGGGTTAGGGTTAGGGTTAGGGTTAGGGTAAGGGTTAGGGTTAGAAGTTAGGGTTAGTGTTAGGGTTAGGTTAAGGTTTAGGCTTAGGGTTAGGGTTAGGATAAGGGTTAGAGTTAGGGTAAAGGTAAGTGTTAGGTTTAGGGTTAGGGTTAGGTTTAGGGTAAGGGTTATGTTTAGGGTTAGGTTTAGGTGGTAGGGTTAGGGTTAGGGTTATGATTAGGGTAAGGGTAAGGGTTATTGTTAGGTTTAGGGTTAAGGTAAGGGTAAGGGTTAGGTTTAGGGTTCGGGTTAGGTTTAGAGTTAGTGTTAGGGTAAGGGTTAGGGTTAGGGTAGGGTTAGGGTAAGGGTTAGGGTTAGGGGTTAGGGTTAGTGTTAGGGTTAGGTTAAGGGTTAGGGTTAGGGTTAGGGTTAGGATAAGGGTTAGGGTTAGGGTAAGGGTAAGTGGTAGTTTTAGGGTTAGGGTTGGGGTTAGGGTAAGGGTTAGGGTAAGGGTAAGAGTTAGGGTTAGGATTAGTTTTAGGGTTAGGGTTAGGGTAAGGGAAAGGATTAGGGTTAAGGTTAGGAATAGGTTTAAGGTTAGGGTTAGGGTTAGGGTTAGTTTTAATGTTAGGGTTAGGGTTCGGGTAAGGGCAAGTTTAGGCTTAGGGTTAAGGTTAGGGTTAGGTTTAGGTTTAGGGTTAGGTTAAGGTTAGGGTTAGGTTAAGGGTAAGGGTTAGGGTTAGGGTTAAGGTTATGTTTAGGGTTAGGGTTAGGGTTAGGGTAAGGGTTAGGGTAGGTTAGGGTAAGGGTTAGGGTTAGTGTTAGGTTAGGGTTAGAGTTAGGTTAGGGTTAGGTTAAGGGTAAGGATTAGGGTTAGGGTTAAGGTTAGTTTAAGGGTTAGGGTTAGGGTTAGAGTGAGATTTAGTGTTGATTAAGGGTAAGGGTTATGGTTATGGTTAGGGTTAGGGTTAGGTTAAGGGGAGGGGTTAGGGTTAGGGTTAGGGAAATGGTTAGGTTTAGGGTTAGGGTTAGGGTAACAGTTAGGCTTAGGGTTAGTGTGTTTGCGTTAGGGTTAGGGTTATGGTTTGGGTAAGGTTAAGGGTAAGTGTAAGTGTTAGGTTTAGGGTTAGGTTTAGGGTAAGGGCAAGGTTTAGGGTTAAGGTTAGGGTTAGGGTTAGGTTTAGGGTTAGGGTTAGGGTTAGGGTTAGGTTTAGCCTTAGGGTAAGCGTAAGGGTTAGGATTAGGGTTAGGTTTAGGTTTAAGGTTAGAGTTAGCGTTAGGTTTAGGGTAAGGATAAGGGTTAGGGTTAGGGTTAGGGTTAGGGTAGGGTTTAGTGTAAGGGTAAGTGTTAGTGTTAGGGTTAGGTTTAGGATAAGGGTAAGGAGTAGGGTTAGGTTTAGGGTTAGGGTTACAGGTTAGGGTTAGGGTTATGGTTAGGGTGTGGGTTAGGTTTTCGGTTAGGTTTAGGATAAGCGTAAGGGTTAGGGTTAGGGTTAGTGTTAGGTTTAGGGTTAGGGTTAGGGTAAGGGCAAGGTTTAGGGTTAGGGTTGGGGTTAAGGTTAGGGTTAGGATTAGGGTTAGGGCTAGGGTTAAGGTTAGGGTTAGGGTAAGGGTTAGGTTTAGGGTTAGGGTAAGGGTTAGGGTTACAGTTAGGGTAAGGGTTAGGGTTAGAGTTAAGGTAAGGGTTAGGGTTAGGGTTAGGGTTAAGGTTAGGGTTAGGGTTAGATTTAGGGTTATGGTTAGGGTAAGGGTTAGGGTTAGAGTTAGGGTAAGGGTTAGGGTTAGGTTTAGGGTTAGCATTATGTTTAGGGTTAGGTTAAGGTTAGGTTTAGGGTAAGTGTAGGGTTAGGGTTAGAGTTAGGCTTAGGGTTAAGTTTTAGGTTAGGGTTAGGTTTAGGGTTAGGTTAAGGTTAGGGTTAGGGTAAGGGTAAGGGTTAGGGTTAGGGTTAGGGTTAAGGTTAGGGTTAGGGTTAGGGTTAGGGTTAGAGTAAGGGTTAGGGTAGGTTAGGGTAAGGTTTAGGGTTAGTGTTAAGTTAGGGTTAATGTTAGGTTAGGGTTAGGTTAAGGGTAAGGGTTAGGGTTAGGGTTAGTTTAAGGGTTAGGGTTAGGTTTAGGGTTAGATTGAGATTTACGGTTGGTTAATGGTAAGGGTTAGGGTTAGGGTTAGGTTAAGGGTTAGGGTTAGGGTTAGGGTTAAGGAAAGGGTTAGGGTTAGGGTTAGGGTT
Source organism: Megascapheus bottae (assembly GCA_024803745.1). Classification (NCBI taxonomy): domain Eukaryota; kingdom Metazoa; phylum Chordata; class Mammalia; order Rodentia; family Geomyidae; genus Megascapheus; species Megascapheus bottae. The sequence continues at coordinate 85,536 of JANJXV010000796.1, read as the reverse complement.
AGGGTAACGGTTAGGTTTAGGGTTTGGGTTAGGGTAAGTGTTAGCGTTAGGGTTAGGGTTAGGGTTAGGGTTAGGGTAAGGGTAAGGTTTAGGGTTAGGGTTAAGGTTAGGGTAAGGGTAAGGGTAAGTGTTAGGGTTAGGGTTAGGTTTAGGGTAAGGGTAAGGGTTAGGGTTAAGGTTAGGGTTAGGTTTAGGGTTAAGGTTAGGGTTAGGGTTAGCGTTAGGTAAGCGTAAGGTTTAGGGCTAGGGTTAGGGTTAGGTTTAGGCTTAGAGTTAGCGTTAGGGTTAGGGTAAGGATAAGGGTTAGGGTTAGGGTAAGGGTTAGGGTTAGGGTTAGGGTTAGTGTTAGGGTTAGTTTAAAGGTTAGGTTTAGGGTTAGGGTTAGGATAAGGGTTAGGGTTAGGGTTAGTGTAAGTGTTAGGTTTAGGGTTGGGGTTAGCGTTAGGGTTAGGTTTAGGTGGTAGGGTTAGGGTTAGTTTTAGGGTTAGGGTTAGGGTCCGGATAAGGGATAGGGTTAGGGTTAGGATTAGTTTGAGGGTTAGGGTCAGGGTAAGGATAAGTGTTAGGGTTAGGGTTAGGGTTAGGGTTAAGGTTAGGGTTAGGTTTAGGGTTAGGTTTAGGGTTAGGGTTAGGTTAAGGGTAAGGGTTAGGGTTAGGGTTAGGGTTTGGGTTAGGTTTAGGGTTAGGATAAGGGCAAGGTTTAGGCTTAGGGTTAAGGTTATGGTTAGGGTTAGGTTTAGGGTTAGGGTTAGGGTTAGGGTTAGGTTAAGGTTAGGGTTAGGGTAAGGGTAAGGGTTAGGTTTAGGGTTAGTGTTAGGGTTAAGGTTATGTGTTAGGGTTAGGGTTAGGGTTAGGCTTAGGGTTAGTTTAAGGGTTAGAGTGAGGTTTAGGGTTAGAGTGAGATTTAGGGTTGGGTAAGGGTAAGGGTTATGGTTAGGGTTAGTGTTAGGGTTAGGGTTAGGGTAAGGTTATGTGTTAGGGTTAGGGTTAGGGTTAGTGTTAGGGTTAGGGTTACTGGAAGTGTTAGGGTTAGGGTTAGGGTTACTGTTTTGGTTAGGGTAAGGGTAAGAGTTAGGGTTAAAGTTAGGGTCAGGTTTAGGGTTAGGGTTAGGGTAAGGGTAAGTGTTAGGGTTACGTTTAGGGTTAGGGTAAGGGTAAGGGTTAGGGTTAGGGTTAGGGTTAGGGTAAGGATTAGGGTTAGGGGTTAGGGTTAGTGTTAGGGTTAGGTAAAGATTTAGGGTTAGGGTTAGGGTTAGGATAAGGGTTAGAGTTATGGTAAGGGTAATTGTTATGTTTAGGGTTAGGGTTAGGTTTAGGGTAAGGGTTATGGTTAGAGTTAGGTTTAGGTGGTAGGGTTAGGGTTAGGGTTAGGGTTAGGGTAAGGGTAAGGGTTATTGTTAGGTTTAGGGTTAAGGTAAGGGTAAGGGTTAGGTTTAGGGTTTGGATTAGGTTTAGAGTTAGTGTTAGGGTAAGGGTAAGGGTTAGGGTTAGGGTTAGGGTAAGGGTTAGGGTTAGGGGTTAGGGTTAGTGTTAGGGTTAGGTTAAGGGTTAGGGTTAGGGATAGGGTTACGATAAGGGTTAGGGTTAGGGTAAGGGTAAGTGTTAGTTTTAGGGTTAGGGTTAGGTTTAGGGTAAGGGTTAGGGTTAGGGTTAGGTTTAGGTGGTAGTGTTAGCATTAGGGCTAGGGTTAAGGTTAGGGTTAAGGTAAGGGTAAGAGTTAGGGTTAGGATTAGTTTTAGGGTTAGGGTTAGGGTAAGGGAAAGGATTAGGGTTAAGGTTAGGATTAGGGTTAAGGTTAGGGTTAGGGTTAGGGTTAGGTTTATGGTTAGGGTTAGGGTTCGGGTAAGGGCAAGTTTTAGGCTTAGGGTTAAGGTTAGGGTTAGGGTTAGGTTTAGGGTTAGGTTAAGGTTAGGGTTAGGTTAAGGGTAAGGGTTAAGGTTAGGGTTAAGGTTATGTTTAGGGTTAGGGTTAGGGTTAGGGTAAGGGTTAGGGTTAGTGTTAGGTTAGGGTTAGAGTTAGGTTAGGGTTAGGTAAAGGGTAAGGATTAGGGTTAGGGTTAAGGTTAGTTTAAGGGTTAGGGTTAGGGTTAGAGTGAGATTTAGGGTTGATTAAGGGTAAGGGTTATGGTTAGGGTTAGGGTTAGGGTTAGGTTAAGGGGTAGGGTTAGTGTTATTGTTAGTTTAAGGGTTAGGTTTAGGGTTAGGGTTAGGATAAGGGTTAGGGTTAGGGTTAGTGTAAGTGTTAGGTTTAGGGTTAGGGTTAGGGTTAGGGTTAGGGTTAGGTTTAGGTGGTAGGGTTAGGATTAGGGTAAGTGTAAGGGTTAGGGTTAGGGTTAGGATTAGTTTTAGGGTTAGGGTCAGGATACGGTGAGGGTTAGGTTTAGGATTAGTTTTAGGGTTAGGGTCAGGGCAAGGGTAAGGGTTAGGGTTAGAGTTAGGGTTAGGGTTAGGGTTAAGGTTAGGGTTAGGGTTAGGGTTAGGGTTAGGGTTAGGGTAAGGGTAAGGGTTAGGGTTAGGGTTAGGGTTTGGGTTAGGTTTAGGGTTAGGATAAGGGCAAGGTTTAGGCTTAGGGTTAAGGTTATGGTTAGGGTTAGGTTTAGGGTTAGGGTTAGGGTTAGGTTTCGGTTAAGGTTAGGGTTAGGGTAAGGGTAAGGGTTAGGTTTAGGGTTAGGGTTACGGTTAAGGTTAGGGTTAGGGTTAGGGTTAGGGTTAGGGAAGGGTTAGGGTAGGTTAGGGTAAGGGTTAGGGTTAGTGTTAGGTTAGGGTTAGAGTTAGGTTAGCGTTAGTTTAAGGGTAAGGGTTAGGGTTAATGTTAGGGTTAGTTTAAGGGTTAGGGTTAGGGTTAGAGTGAGATTTAGGGTTGGTTAAGGGTAACGGTTATGGTTAGGGTTAGGGTTAGGGTTAGGTTAAGGTTTAGGGATAGGGTTAGGGTTAGGTTAGGGTTAGTGTTAGCGTTAGGGTTAGGGTAAGGGTTAGGGTTAGAGTTAGGGTAAGGTTTAGGTTTAGGGTTAGAGTTAGGGTTAGGGTTAGAGTTAGGTTTAGGATTAGGGTTAGGGGTTAGGCTTAGGGTTAGGGTTAGGGTAAGGGTTATGTTTAGGGTTAGGTTTAGTTTAAGGGTTAGGGTTAGGGTGAGGTTTAGGGTTAGGGTAAGGGTAACGTTTAGGGTTAGGGTTAGGGTTAGAGTTAGGGCAAGCATAAGGGTTAGGGTTAGGATTAGGGTTAGGGTTAGGGTAAAGTTTAGGATTAGGGTTAGGTTTAGGGTTAGGGATAGGGTAAGGGTAAGGGTTAGGGTTAGGGATAGGTTTAGGGTTGGGGTTATGTTTAGGTTTAGGGTTACGGTATGTTTAAGGATTAGGGTAGGGTTAGGGTTATGATTATGCTTAGGGTTACGGTCAGGGGTAGGATTAGGGTTAGGTTTAGGTTTAGGTTTAGTGTTAGGGTTAGGGTTAGGGTAAGGTTATGTGTTAGGGTTAGGGTTAGGCTTAGGTTTAGGGTTACTGAAAGTGTTAGGGTTAGGGTTAGGGTTACTGTTTGGGTTAGGGTAAGGGTAAAGGTTAGGGTTAAAGTTAGGGTCAGGGTTAGGGTTAGGGTTAGGGTAAGGGTAAGGGTTAGGGTTAGGTTTAGGGTTAGGGTAAGGGTAAGGGTTAGGTTTAGGGTTAGGGTTAAGTTTAGAGTTAGTGTTAGGGTAAGGGTACGGGTTAGGGTTAGGGTTAGGGTTAGGGTAAGGGTTAGGTTTAGGTGTTAGGGTTAGGGTTAGGGTTAGGTTAAAGTTTAGGGTTAGGGTTAGGGTTAGGATAAGGGTTAGAGTTAGGGTAAGGGTAAGTGTTAGGTTTAGGGTTAGGGTTAGGTTTAGGGTAATGGTTATTGTTAGGGTTAGGTTTAGGTGGTAGGGTTAGGGTTAGGGTTATGGTAAGGGTAAGGGTAAGGGTTATTGTTAGGTTTAGGGTTAAGGTAAGGGTAAGGGTTAGGTTTAGGGTTCGGGTTAGGTTTAGAGTTAGTGTTAGGGTAAGGGTAAGGGTTAGGGTTAGGGTTAGGGTAAGGGTTAGGGTTAGGGGTTAGGGTTTGTGTTAGGGTTAGGTTAAGGGTTAGGGTTAGGGTTAGGGTTAGGATAAGGGTTAGGGTTAGGGTAAGGATAAGTGTTAGTTTTAGGGTTAGGGTTATGGTTAGGGTAAGGGTTAGGGTAAGGGGAAGAGTTAGGGTTTTGATTAGTTTTAGGGTTAGGGTTAGTTTTATGCTTAGGGTTAGGGTTCGGGTAAGGGCAAGGTTTAGGCTTAGGGTTAAGGTTAGGGTTAGGGTTAGGTTTAGGGTTAGGTTAAGGTTAGGGTTAGGTTAAGGGTAAGGGTTAGGGTTAGGGTTAAGGTTATGTTTAGGGTTAGGGTTAGGGTTAGGGTAAAGGTTAGGGTAGGTTAGGGTAAGGGTTAGGGTTAGTGTTAGGTTAGGGTGAGAGTTAGGTTAGGGTTAGGTTAAGGGTAAGGATTAGGGTTAGGGTTAAGGTTAGTTTAAGGGTTAGGGTTAGGGTTAGAGTGAGATTTAGGGTTGATTAAGGGTAAGGGTTATGGTTATGGTTAGGGTTAGGGTTAGGTTAAGGGGAGGGGTTAGGGTTAGGGTTAGGGAAATGGTTAGGTTTAGGGTTAGGGTTAGGGTAACGGTTAGGCTTAGGGTTAGTGTGTTTGCGTTAGGGTTAGGGTTATGGTTAGGGTAAGGTTAAGGATAAGTGTAAGTGTTAGGGTTAGGGTTAGGTTTAGGGTAAGGGCAAGGTTTAGGGTTAAGGTTAGGGTTAGGGTTACATTTAGGGTTAGAGTTAGGGTTAGGGTTAGGTTTAGCGTTAGGGTAAGCGTAAGGGTTAGGATTAGGGTTAGGGTTAGGTTTAGGGTTAGAGTTAGCGTTAGGTTTAGGGTAAGGATAAGGGTTAGGGTTAGGGTTAGGGTTAGGGTAGGGTTTAGTGTAAGGGTAAGTGTTAGTGTTAGGGTTAGGTTTAGGATAAGGGTAAGGATTAGGGTTAGGTTTAGGGTTAGGGTTACACGTTAGGGTTAGGGTTATGGTTAGGGTGTGGGTTAGGTTTTCAGTTAGGTTTAGGATAAGGGTAAGGGTTAGGGTTAGGGTTTGTGTTAGGGTTAGTGTTAGGTTTAGGTTTAGGGTTAGGGTAAGGGCAAGGTTTAGGGTTAGGGTTGGGGTTAAGGTTAGGTTTAGGATTAGGTTTAGGGTTAGGTTTAAGTTTAGGGTTAGGGTAAGGGTTAGGGTTAGGATTAGGGTAAGGGTTAGGGTTAGAGTTAGGGTAAGGGTTAGGGTTAGAGTTAGGGTAAGGGTTAGGCTTAGGGTTAGGGTTAAGGTTAGGGTTAGGGTTAGATTTAGGGTTAGGTTTAGGGTAAGGGTTAGGGTTAGAGTTAGGGTAAGGATTAGGGTTAGGTTTAGGGTTAGCATTAGGTTTAGGGTTAGGTTAAGGTTAGGTTTAGGGTAAGTGTAGGGTTAGGGTTAGAGTTAGGCTTATGGTTAAGTTTTAGGTTAGGGTTAGGTTTAGGGTTAGGTTAAGGTTAGGGTTAGGGTAAGGATAAGGGTTAGGGTTAGGGTTAGGGTTAAGGTTACGGTTAGGGTTAGGGTTAGGGTAAGGGTTAGGGTAGGTTAGGGTAAGGTTTAGGGTTAGTGTTAGGTTAGGGTTAGTGTTAGGTTAGGGTTAGGTTAAGGGTAAGGGTTAGGGTTAGGGTTAGTTTAAGGGTTAGGGTTAGGGTTAGGGTTAGATTGAGATTTAGGGTTGGTTAATGGTAAGGGTTAGGGTTAGGGTTAGGAAAAGGGTTAGGGTTAGGGTTAGGGTTAAGGAAAGGGTTAGGGTTAGGGTTAGGGTTAGGGTAACGGTTAGGTTTAGGGTTAGGTTAGGGTAAGTGTTAGCGTTAGGGTTAGGGTTAGGGTTAGGGTTAGGGTGAGGGTAAGGGTAAGGTTTAGGGTTAGGGTTAAGTTTAGGGTAAGGGTAAGGGTAAGTGTTAGTGTTATGGTTAGGTTTAGGGTAAGGGTTAGGATTAAGGTTAGGGTTAGGTTTAGGGTTAAGGTTAGGGTTAGGGTTAGCGTTAGGGTAAGCGTAAGGGTTAGGGTTAGGGTTAGGGTTAGGTTTAGGGTTAGAGTTAGCGTTAGGGTTAGGGTAAGGATAAGGGTTAGGGTTAGGGTAAGGGTTAGGGTTAGGTTTAGGGTTAGTGTTAGGGTTAGTTTAAGGGTTAGGTTTAGGGTTAGGGTTAGGATAAGGGTTAGGTTTAGGGTTAGTGTAAGGGTTAGGTTTAGGGTTAGGGTTAGCGTTAGGGTTAGGTTTAGGTGGTAGGGTTATTGTTAGGTTTAGGGTTAGGGTAAGTGTAAGGGTTAGGGTTATGGTTAGGATTAGTTTTAGGGTTAGGGTCCGGATAAGGGTTACGGTTAGGGTTAGGATTAGTTTGAGGGTTAGGGTCAGGGTAAGGATAAGGGTTAGGGTTAGGGTTAGGTTTAGGGTTAAGGTTAGGGTTAGGGTTAGGGTTAGGTTTAGGGTTAGGGTTAGGGTTTGGGTTAGGTTTAGGGTTAGGATAAGGGCAAGGTTTAGGCTTAGGGTTAAGGTTATGGTTAGGGTTAGGTTTAGGGTTAGGGTTAGGGTTAGGGTTAGGGTTAGGTTAAGGTTAGGGTTAGGGTAAGGGTAAGGGTTAGGGTTAGGGTTAGGGTTAGGGTTAACGTTAGGGTTAGGGTTAGGGTTAGGGTTAGGGTAAGGGTTAGGGTAGGTTAGGGTAAGGGTTAGGGTTAGTGTTAGGTTAGGGTTAGACTTAGGTTAGCGTTAGGTTAAGGGTAAGGGTTAGGGTTAGGGTTAGTTTAAGGGTTAGGGTTAGGTTTAGGGTTAGAGTGAGATTTAGGGTTGGGTAAGGGTAAGGGTTATGGTTAGGGTTAGGGTTAGGGTTAGTGTTAGGGTTAGGGTTAGGGTTAGGCTTAGGGTTAGGGTTACTGGAAGTGTTAGGGTTAGGGTTAGGGTTACTGTTTTGGTTAGGGTAAGCGTAAGGGTTAGGGTTAAAGTTAGGGTCAGGGTTAGGGTTAGGGGTTAGGGTTAGTGTTAGGGTTAGGTTAAGATTTAGGGTTAGGGTTAGGGTTAGGATAAGGGTTAGAGTTAGGGTAAGGGTAAGTGTTAGGTTTAGGGTTAGGGGTAGGTTTAGGGTAAGGGTTATGGTTAGGGTTAGGTTTAGGTGGTAGGGTTAGGGTTAGGGTTAGGGTTAGGGTAAGGGTAAGGGTTAATGTTAGGTTTATGGTTAAGGTAAGGGTAAGGGTTAGGTTTAGGGTTCGGGTTAGGTTTAGAGTTAGTGTTAGGGTAAGGGTAAGGGTTAGGGTTAAGGTTAGGGTAAGGGTTAGGTTTAGGGGTTAGGGTTAGTGTTAGGGTTAGGTTAAGGGTTAGGGTTAGGGATAGGGTTAGGATAAGGGTTAGGGTTAGGGTAAGGGTAAGTGTTAGTTTTAGGGTTAGGGTTAGGTTTCGGGTAAGGGTTAGGGTAACGGTTAGGGTTAGGTGGTAGGGTTAGCGTTAGGGCTAGGTTTAGGGTTAGGGTTAGGGTAAGGGTAAGAGTTAGTGTTAGGGTTAGGGGTAGGGTAAGGGTAAGGGTTAGGGTTAGCATTAGGGTTAGGTTTAGGGTAATGGTTAGGGTTAGGGTTAGGTTTAGGGTTAGTGATAGGGTAAGGGTAAGGGTTAGGGTTAGGGTTAGGGTTTGGTTTAGGGTTGGGTTTAAGGTTAGGTTTAGGGTTAGGGTACGTTTAAGGATTAGGGTTAGGGTTAGGATTAGGGTTATGCTTAGGGTTAGGGTTAGGGTTAGGGTTAGGATTAGGGTTAGGTTTAGGTTTAGGGTTAGGGTTAGGGTTAGTGTTAGGTAAGGTTATGTGTTAGGGTTAGGGGTAGGGTAAGTGTTAGGGTTAGGGTTAGGGTTAGGGTTACGGTCAGGGTGAGGGTAAGGGTAAGGTTTAGGGTTAAAGCTAGGGTCAGGGTTAGGGTTAGGCTTAGGGTTAGAGTAAGGTTAAGGGTTAGGGTTAGGTTTAGGGTGAGGGTAAGAGTAAGGGTTAGGTTTAGGGTTAGGGTTCGGTTTAGAGTTAGTGTTAGGGTAAGGGTAAGGGTTAGGGTTAGAGTTAGGGTAAGGTTTAGGGTTAGGTGTTAGGGTTAGTATTAGGGTTAGCTTAAGGGTTAGGGTTAGGGTTAGGGTTAGGATTAGGATAAGGGTTAGGTTTAGGTTAAGGGTAGGTGTAAGGTTTATGGTTAAGGTTAGTGTTAGGGTAAGGGTTAGGGTTAGGGTTAGGTTTAGGTGGTAGTGTTAGGGTTTGGTTTAGGGTTAGGGTTAGGGTTAGAGTAAGGGTAAGGGTTAGGGTTAGGTTTAGGGTTAGAGTAAGGGTAAGGGTTAGGTTTAGGGTTAGGGTTAGGTTTAGAGTTAGTGTTAGGGTAAGGGTAAGCTTTAGGGTTAGGGTTAGGGTTAGGGTAAGAGTTAGGGTTAGGGGATAGGGTTAGTGTTAGGGTTAGGTTAATGTTTAGGGTTAGGGTTAGGGTTAGGATAAGGGTTAGGGTTTAGGGTAAGGGTAAGTGTTAGGTTTAGGGTTAGGGTTAGGGTTAGGGTAAGGGTTAGGGTTAGGGTTAGGTTTAGGTGGTAGAGTTAGGGTTAGGGTTGGGTTTAGGGTTAGGGTAAGGGTAAGGGTTAGGGTTAGGATTAGTTTTAGGGTTAGGGTTAGGATAAGGGTAAGGGTAAGGGTTAGGTTTAGAGTTAGAGTTAAGGTTAGGGTTAGGGTTAGGGTTAGGATAAGGGTTAGGGTTAGGGTAAGGGTAAGTGTTAGTTTTAGGGTTAGGGTTATGGTTAGGGTTAGGTTTAGGGTTAGGTTAAGGTTAGCGTTAGGTTAAGGGTAAGGGTTAGGGTTAGGGTTAAGGTTATGTTTAGGGTTAGGGTTAGGGTTAGGGTAAAGGTTAGGGTAGGTTAGGGTAAGGGTTAGGGTAAGGGTAAGAGTTAGGGTTATGATTAGTTTTAGGGTTAGGGTTAGGGTAAGGGAAAGGATTAGGGTTAAGGTTAGGATTAGGGTTAATGTTAGGGTTAGGGTTAGGGTTAGTTTTATGGTTAGGGTTAGGGTTCGGGTAAGGGCAAGGTTTAGGCTTAGGGTTAAGGTTAGGGTTAGGGTTAGGGTTAGGTTTAGGGTTAGGTTAAGGTTAGGGTTAGGTTAAGGGTAAGGGTTAGGGTTAGGGTTAAGGTTATGTTTAGGGTTAGGGTTAGGGTTAGGGTAAAGGTTAGGGTAGGTTAGGGTAAGGGTTAGGGTTAGTGTTAGGTTAGGGTTAGAGTTAGGTTAGGGTTAGGTTAAGGGTAAGGATTAGGGTTAGGGTTAAGGTTAGTTTAAGGGTTAGGGTTAGGGTTAGAGTGAGATTTAGGGTTGATTAAGGGTAAGGGTTATGGTTAGGGTTAGGTTTAGGGTTAGGTTAAGCGGTAGGGTTAGGGTTAGGGTTAGGGAAATGGTTAGGTTTAGGGTTAGGGTTAGGGTAACGGTTAGGCTTAGGGTTAGTGTGTTTGCGTAAGGGTTAGGGATATGGTTAGGGTAAAGTTAAGGATAAGTGTAAGTGTTAGGGTTAGGGTTAGGTTTAGGGTAAGGGCAAGGTTTAGGGTTAAGGTTAGGGTTAGGGTTACGTTTACGGTTAGAGTTAGGGTTAGGGTTAGGTTTAGCGTTAGGGTAAGCGTAAGGGTTAGGATTAGGGTTAGGGTTAGGTTTAGGGTTAGAGTTAGCGTTAGGTTTAGGGTAAGGATAAGGGTTAGGGTTAGGGTTAGGGTTAGGGTAGGGTTTAGTGTAAGGGTAAGTGTTAGTGTTAGGGTTAGGTTTAGGATAAGGGTAAGGATTAGGGTTAGGTTTAGGGTTAGGGTTACACGTTAGGGTTAGGGATATGGTTAGGTGTGGGTTAGGTTTTCAGTTAGGTTTAGGATAAGGGTAAGGGTTAGGGTTAGGGTTTGTGTTAGGGTTAGTGTTAGGTTTAGGGTTAGGGTTAGGGTAAGGGCAAGGTTTAGGGTTAGGGTTGGGGTTAAGGTTAGGTTTAGGATTAGGGTTAGGGTTAGGTATAAGTTTAGGGTTAGGGTAAGGGTTAGGGTTAGCATTAGGGTAAGGGTTAGGGTTAGAGTTAGGGTAAGGGTTAGGGTTAGAGTTAGGGTAAGGGTTAGGGTTAGGGTTAGGGTTAAGTTTAGGGTTAGGGTTAGATTTAGGGTTAGGTTTAGGGTAAGGGTTAGGGTTAGAGTTAGGGTAAGGATTAGGGTTAGGTTTAGGGTTAGCATTAGGTTTAGGGTTAGGTTAAGGTTAGGTTTAGGGTAAGTGTAGGGTTAGGGTTAGAGTTAGGCTTAGGGTTAAGTTTTAGGTTAGGGTTAGGTTTAGGGTTAGGTTAAGGTTAGGGTTAGGGTAAGGATAAGGGTTAGGGTTAGGGTTAGGGTTAAGGTTAGGGTTAGGGTTAGGGTTAGGGTTAGGGTAAGGGTTAGGGTAGGTTAGGGTAAGGTTTAGGGTTAGTGTTAGGTTAGGTTTAGTGTTAGGTTAGGGTTAGGTTAAGGGTAAGGGTTAGGGTTAGGGTTAGTTTAAGGGTTAGGGTTAGGGTTAGGGTTAGATTGAGATTTAGGGTTGGTTAATGGTAAGGGTTAGGGTTAGGTTTAGGTAAAGGGTTAGGGTTAGGGTTAGGGTTAAGGAAAGGGTTAGGGTTAGGGTTAGGGTTAGGGTAACGGTTAGGTTTAGGGTTAGGGTTAGGGTAAGTGTTAGCATTAGGGTTAGGGTTAGGGTGAGGGTAAGGGAAAGGTTTAGGGTTAGGGTTAAGTTTAGGGTAAGGGTAAGGGTAAGTGTTAGTGTTAGGGTTAGGTTTAGGGTAAGGGTAAGGGTTAGGGTTTAAGGTTAGGGTTAGGTTTAGGGTTAAGTTTAGGGTTAGGGTTAGCGTTAGGTAAGCGTAAGGGTTAGGGTTAGGGCTAGGGTTAGGTTTAGGGTTAGAGTTAGCGTTAGGGTTAGGGTAAGGATAAGGGTTAGGGTTAGGGTAAGGGTTAGGGTTAGGTTTAGGGTTAGTGTTAGGGTTAGTTTAAGGGTTAGGTTTAGGGTTAGGGTTAGGATAAGGGTTAGGGTTAGGGTTAGTGTAAGTGTTAGGTTTAGGGTCAGGGTTAGCGTTAGGGTTAGGTTTAGGTGGTAGGGTTATTGTTAGGTTTAGGGTTAGGGTAAGTGTAAGGGTTAGGGTTAGGGTTAGGATTAGTTTTAGGGTTAGGGTCCGGATAAGGGTTACGGTTAGGGTTAGGATTAGTTTGAGGGTTAGGGTCAGGGTAAGGATAAAGGTTAGGGTTAGGGTTAGGTTTAGGGTTAAGGTTAGGGTTAGGGTTAGGGTTAGGTTTAGGGTTAGGGTTAGGTTAAGGGTAAGGGTTAGGGTTAGGGTTAGGGTTTGGGTTAGGTTTAGAGTTAGGATAAGGGCAAGCTTTAGGCTTAGGGTTAAGGTTATGGTTAGGGTTAGGTTTAGGGTTAGGGTTAGGGTTAGGGTTAGGTTAAGGTTAGGGTTACTGGAAGTGTTAGGGTTAGGGTTAGGGTTACTGTTTGGGTTAGGGTAAGCGTAAGGGTTAGGGTTAAAGTTAGGGTCAGGGTTAGGGTTAGGGGTTAGGGTTAGGGTTAGGGTTAGGGTTAACGTTAGGGTTAGGGTTAGGGTTAGGGTTAGGGTAAGGGTTAGGGTAGGTTAGGGTAAGGGTTAGGGTTAGTGTTAGGTTAGGGTTAGACTTAGGTTAGCGTTAGGTTAAGGGTAAGGGTTAGGGTTAGGGTTAGTTTAAGGGTTAGGGTTAGGTTTAGGGTTAGAGTGAGATTTAGGGTTGGGTAAGGGTAAGGGTTATGGTTAGGGTTAGGGTTAGGGTTAGTGTTAGGGTTAGGGTTAGGGTTAGGCTTAGGGTTAGGGTTACTGGAAGTGTTAGGGTTAGGGTTAGGGTTACTGTTTGGGTTAGGGTAAGCGTAAGGGTTAGGGTTAAAGTTAGGGTCAGGGTTAGGGTTAGGGGTTAGGGTTAGTGTTAGGGTTAGGTTAAGATTTAGGGTTAGGGTTAGGGTTAGGATAAGGGTTAGAGTTAGGGTAAGGGTAAGTGTTAGGTTTAGGGTTAGGGGTAGGTTTAGGGTAAGGGTTATGGTTAGGGTTAGGTTTAGGTGGTAGGGTTAGGGTTAGGGTTAGGGTTAGGGTAAGGGTAAGGGTTAATATTAGGTTTAGGGTTAAGGTAAGGGTAAGGGTTAGGTTTAGGGTTCGGGTTAGGTTTAGAGTTAGTGTTAGGGTAAGGGTAAGGGTTAGGGTTAGGGTTAGGGTAAGGGTTAGGTTTAGGGGTTAGGGTTAGTGTTAGGGTTAGGTTAAGGGTTAGGGTTAGGGATAGGGTTAGGATAAGGGTTAGGGTTAGGGTAAGGGTAAGTGTTAGTTTTAGGGTTAGGGTTAGGTTTCGGGTAAGGGTTAGGGTAAGGGTTAGGTTTAGGTGGTAGGGTTAGCGTTAGGGCTAGGTTTAGGGTTAGGGTTAGGGTAAGGGTAAGAGTTAGGGTTAGGGTGAGGGGTAGGGTAAGGGTAAGGGTTAGGGTTAGGATTAGGGTTAGGTTTAGGGTAATGGTTAGGGTTAGGGTTAGGGTTAGGTTTAGGGTTAGTGATAGGGTAAGGGTAAGGGTTAGGGTTAGGGTTAGGGTTTGGTTTAGGGTTGGGTTTAAGGTTAGGTTTAGGGTTAGGGTACGTTTAAGGATTAGGGTTAGGGTTAGGATTAGGGTTATGCTTAGGGTTAGGGTTAGGGTTAGGGTTAGGATTAGGGTTAGGTTTAGGTTTAGGGTTAGGGTTAGGGTTAGTGTTAGGGTAAGGTTATGTGTTAGGGTTAGGGGTAGGGTAAGTGTTAGGGTTAGGGTTAGGGTTAGGGTTACGGTCAGGGTGAGGGTAAGGGTAAGGTTTAGGGTTAAAGCTAGGGTCAGGGTTAGGGTTAGGCTTAGGGTTAGAGTAAGGTTAAGTGTTAGGGTTAGGTTTAGGGTGAGGGTAAGAGTAAGGGTTAGGTTTAGGGTTAGGGTTCGGTTTAGAGTTAATGTTAGGGTAAGGGTAAGGGTTAGGGTTAGAATTAGGGTAAGGTTTAGGGTTAGGGGTTAGGGTTAGTATTAGGGTTAGCTTAAGGGTTAGGGTTAGGGTTAGGGTTAGGATTAGTATAAGGGTTAGGGTTAGGTTAAGGGTAAGTGTTAGGTTTATGGTTAAGGTTAGTGTTAGGGTAAGGGTTAGGGTTAGGGTTAGGTTTAGGTGGTAGTGTTAGGGTTTGGTTTAGGGTTAGGGTTAGGGTTAGAGTAAGGGTAAGGGTTAGGGTTAGGTTTAGGGTTAGAGTAAGGGTAAGGGTTAGGTTTAGGGTTAGGGTTAGGTTTAGAGTTAGTGTTAGGGTAAGGGTAAGCTTTAGGGTTAGGGTTAGGGTAAGAGTTAGGGTTAGGGGATAGGGTTAGTGTTAGGGTTAGGTTAATGTTTAGGGTTAGGGTTAGGGTTAGGATAAGGGTTAGGGTTTAGGGTAAGGGTAAGTGTTAGGTTTAGGGTTAGGGTTAGGGTTAGGGTAAGGGTTAGGGTTAGGGTTAGGTTTAGGTGGTAGAGTTAGGGTTAGGGTTGGGTTTAGGGTTAGGGTAAGGGTAAGGGTTAGGGTTAGGATTAGTTTTAGGGTTAGGGTTAGGATAAGGGTAAGGGTTAGGGTTAGGTTTAGAGTTAGAGTTAAGGTTAGGGTTAGGGTTAGGGTTAAGTTTAGGGTAAGGCTAAGGGTAAGTGTTAGGGTTAGGGTTAGTTTTAGGGTAAGGGTAAGGGTTAGGGTTAAGGTTAGGCTTAGGGTTAGGTTTAGGGTTAGGGTTAGGGTTAATGTTAGGTTTAGCGTTAGGGAAAGCGTAAGTGTTAGGTTAGGGTTAGGGTTAGGTTTAGGGTTAGAGTTAGCGTTAGGTTTAGGGTAAGTATAAGGGTTAGGGTTAGGGTTAGGGTTGGGTTTAAGGTTAAGGTTAGGGTTAGGGTTAGGGTTAGGTTTAGGGTAAGGTAAGGGTTAGGTTTAGGGTTATGTTTAGGGTTAGGGATTGGGTTAGGGTTAGGGTTTGATAAGGATAAGTGTTAGGGTTACGGTTACGGTTAGGGTTAGGGTAAGGGTTAGGGTTAGGGTTAGAGTTAGGGTTAGGGTTAGGGAAAGGGTAAGTGTTAGGGTTAGGATTAGGTTTAGGGTTGGGGTTAAGGTTAGGGTTAGGTTTAGGGTTACGGTTAGGGTTAGAGTTAGGGTAACGGTATGTGTTCGGGTTAAGTTTAGGGTTAGGGTTAGGGTTAGCTTTAGGATAAGCGTAAGGGTTAGTGTTAGGGTTAGGGTTAAGGTAAGGGCAATGTTAAGGGTTAGGGTTAAGCTTAGGTTTAGGGTTAGGGTTAGGGTTAGGGTTAGGGTAAGGGTAAGGGTTAGGGTTAGGGTTAGGTTGAGGGTTAGGGTAAGGGTAAGGGTTAGGGTTAGGGTTAGGTAAGGGTTAGGGTTAGGGTTAGGGTTAGGGTATGGTTTAGGGTAAGGGTAAGTGTTAGTGTTAGGGTTAGGTTTAGGATAAGGGTAAGGATTAGGGTTAGGTTTAGGGTTAGGTTTAGAGGTTAGGGTTAGCGTTAGGGTTAAGGTGAGGTTTAGGTTTTGGGTTAGGGTTAGGATAAGGGTAAGTGTTAGGGTTAGGGTTAGGATTAGAGTTAGTGTTAGGTTTAGGGTTAGGGTTAGGGTAAGGGCAAGGGTTAGGATTAGGGTTAGGGTTAAGGTTAGGGTTAGGATTAGGGTTACGTTTAGGGTTAAGGTTAGGTTTAGGTTTAGGTTTAGATTTAGGTTTAGGTTTAGGGTCAGGGGTTAGGCCTAGGGTTAGGGTAAGGGTTAGGGTTAGGGTTAGGTTGAGGGTTAGGTTTAGGGTTAGGTTTAGGGTAAGGGTAAGGGTAAGTGTTAGGGTTAGGGTTAGGTTTAGGTTTAGTGTAAGTTTTAGGGTTAGGGTTAGGGTAAGGGCAAGGATTAGGGTTAGGGTTAGGGTTAAAGTTAAGGTTAGGGTTAGGGTTAGGGTAAGGTTAGGGTTAGGGTTAGGGTTAGGGTAAGGGTTAGGGTTAGGGTTAGGGTTAGGGCAAGGATTAGGGTTAGGGTTAGGGTTAAGGTTAGGGTTAGGGTTAGGATTAAGGTTAGGGTTAGGGTTAGGTTTAGGTTAAGGGTAAGGGTTAGGGTTAGGATAAGGGTTAGGGTTAGGGTTAGGGTTAGGGTCAGTTTAAGGGTTAGGGTTAGGTTTAGGGAAAGGGTAAAGTTTATGGTTAGGGTAAGAGTTAGGTTAGGTTTAGGGTAAGGGTAAGGGTTAGGGTTAGGGTTACGTTTAGGTTTAGTGTTAGTTTTACGGTTAGGGTTAGGGTAAGGGCAAGGATTAGGGTTAGGGTTAGGGTTAAGGTTAGGGTTAGGGTTAGGGTTAGGGTAAGGTTAGGGTTAGGGTTAGGGTTAGGGTAAGGGTTAGGGTTAGGGTTAGGGTTAGGGCAAGGATTAGGGTTAGGGTTAGGGTTAAGGTTAGCGTTAGGGTTAGGATTAAGGTTAGGGTTAGGGTTAGGTTTAGGTTAAGGGTAAGGGTTAGGGTTAGGGTAAGGGTTAGGGTTAGGGTTAGGGTTAGGGTCAGTTTAAGGGTTAGGGTTAGGGTTAGGGTTAGGGTTAGGGTTAGGGTTAGGGGTTAGGGTTAGGGTTAGGGTTAGGGTTAGGGTTAGGGTTAGGGTTAGGGTACGTTTAAGGATTAGGGTTAGGGTTAGGATTAGGGTTATGCTTAGGGTTAGGGTTAGGGTTAGGGTTAGGATTAGGGTTAGGTTTAGGTTTAGGGTTAGGGTTAGGGTTAGTGTTAGGGTAAGGTTATGTGTTAGGGTTAGGGGTAGGGTAAGTGTTAGGGTTAGGGTTAGGGTTAGGGTTACGGTCAGGGTGAGGGTAAGGGTAAGGTTTAGGGTTAAAGCTAGGGTCAGGGTTAGGGTTAGGCTTAGGGTTAGAGTAAGGTTAAGTGTTAGGGTTAGGTTTAGGGTGAGGGTAAGAGTAAGGGTTAGGTTTAGGGTTAGGGTTCGGTTTAGAGTTAGTGTTAGGGTAAGGGTAAGGGTTAGGGTTAGAATTAGGGTAAGGTTTAGGGTTAGGGGTTAGGGTTAGTATTAGGGTTAGCTTAAGGGTTAGGGTTAGGGTTAGGGTTAGGATTAGTATAAGGGTTAGGGTTAGGTTAAGGGTAAGTGTTAGGTTTATGGTTAAGGTTAGTGTTAGGGTAAGGGTTAGGGTTAGGGTTAGGTTTAGGTGGTAGTGTTAGGGTTTGGTTTAGGGTTAGGGTTAGGGTTAGAGTAAGGGTAAGGGTTAGGGTTAGGTTTAGGGTTAGAGTAAGGGTAAGGGTTAGGTTTAGGGTTAGGGTTAGGTTTAGAGTTAGTGTTAGGGTAAGGGTAAGCTTTAGGGTTAGGGTTAGGGTAAGAGTTAGGGTTAGGGGATAGGGTTAGTGTTAGGGTTAGGTTAATGTTTAGGGTTAGGGTTAGGGTTAGGATAAGGGTTAGGGTTTAGGGTAAGGGTAAGTGTTAGGTTTAGGGTTAGGGTTAGGGTTAGGGTAAGGGTTAGGGTTAGGGTTAGGTTTAGGTGGTAGAGTTAGGGTTAGGGTTGGGTTTAGGGTTAGGGTAAGGGTAAGGGTTAGGGTTAGGATTAGTTTTAGGGTTAGGGTTAGGATAAGGGTAAGGGTTAGGGTTAGGTTTAGAGTTAGAGTTAAGGTTAGGGTTAGGGTTAGGGTTAAGTTTAGGGTAAGGCTAAGGGTAAGTGTTAGGGTTAGGGTTAGTTTTAGGGTAAGGGTAAGGGTTAGGGTTAAGGTTAGGCTTAGGGTTAGGTTTAGGGTTAGGGTTAGGGTTAATGTTAGGTTTAGCGTTAGGGAAAGCGTAAGTGTTAGGTTAGGGTTAGGGTTAGGTTTAGGGTTAGAGTTAGCGTTAGGTTTAGGGTAAGTATAAGGGTTAGGGTTAGGGTTAGGGTTGGGTTTAAGGTTAAGGTTAGGGTTAGG
The DNA here is from genome assembly GCA_024803745.1 of Megascapheus bottae. Classification (NCBI taxonomy): domain Eukaryota; kingdom Metazoa; phylum Chordata; class Mammalia; order Rodentia; family Geomyidae; genus Megascapheus; species Megascapheus bottae. The sequence goes on along the minus strand of JANJXV010000796.1, from coordinate 68,554 downwards.
GTTAGGGTTAGGTTTAGGGTAAGGTAAGGGTTAGGTTTAGGGTTATGTTTAGGGTTAGGGATTGGGTTAGGGTTAGGGTTTGATAAGGATAAGTGTTAGGGTTACGGTTACGGTTAGGGTTAGGGTAAGGGTTAGGGTTAGGGTTAGAGTTAGGGTTAGGGTTAGGGAAAGGGTAAGTGTTAGGGTTAGGATTAGGTTTAGGGTTGGGGTTAAGGTTAGGGTTAGGTTTAGGGTTACGGTTAGGGTTAGAGTTAGGGTAACGGTATGTGTTCGGGTTAAGTTTAGGGTTAGGGTTAGGGTTAGCTTTAGGATAAGCGTAAGGGTTAGTGTTAGGGTTAGGGTTAAGGTAAGGGCAATGTTAAGGGTTAGGGTTAAGCTTAGGTTTAGGGTTAGGGTTAGGGTTAGGGTTAGGGTAAGGGTAAGGGTTAGGGTTAGGGTTAGGTTGAGGTTTAGGGTAAGGGTAAGGGTTAGGGTTAGGGTTAGGTAAGGGTTAGGGTTAGGGTTAGGGTTAGGGTATGGTTTAGGGTAAGGGTAAGTGTTAGTGTTAGGGTTAGGTTTAGGATAAGGGTAAGGATTAGGGTTAGGTTTAGGGTTAGGTTTAGAGGTTAGGGTTAGCGTTAGGGTTAAGGTGAGGTTTAGGTTTTGGGTTAGGGTTAGGATAAGGGTAAGTGTTAGGGTTAGGGTTAGGATTAGAGTTAGTGTTAGGTTTAGGGTTAGGGTTAGGGTAAGGGCAAGGGTTAGGATTAGGGTTAGGGTTAAGGTTAGGGTTAGGATTAGGGTTACGTTTAGGGTTAAGGTTAGGTTTAGGTATAGGTTTAGATTTAGGTTTAGGTTTAGGGTCAGGGGTTAGGCCTAGGGTTAGGGTAAGGGTTAGGGTTAGGGTTAGGTTGAGGGTTAGGTTTAGGGTTAGGTTTAGGGTAAGGGTAAGGGTAAGTGTTAGGGTTAGGGTTAGGTTTAGGTTTAATGTTAGTTTTAGGGTTAGGGTTAGGGTAAGGGCAAGGATTAGGGTTAGGGTTAGGGTTAAAGTTAAGGTTAGGGTTAGGGTAAGGTTAGGGTTAGGGTTAGGGTTAGGGTAAGGGTTAGGGTTAGGGTTAGGGTTAGGGCAAGGATTAGGGTTAGGGTTAGGGTTAAGGTTAGGGTTAGGGTTAGGATTAAGGTTAGGGTTAGGGTTAGGTTTAGGTTAAGGGTAAGGGTTAGGGTTAGGATAAGGGTTAGGGTTAGGGTTAGGGTTAGGGTCAGTTTAAGGGTTAGGGTTAGGTTTAGGGAAAAGGTAAAGTTTAGGGTTAGGGTAAGAGTTAGGTTAGGTTTAGGGTAAGGGTAAGGGTTAGGGTTAGGGTTACGTTTAGGTTTAGTGTTAGTTTTACGGTTAGGGTTAGGGTAAGGGCAAGGATTAGGGTTAGGGTTAGGGTTAAGGTTAGGGTTAGGGTTAGGGTTAGGGTAAGGTTAGGGTTAGGGTTAGGGTTAGGGTAAGGGTTAGGGTTAGGGTTAGGGTTAGGGCAAGGATTAGGGTTAGGGTTAGGGTTAAGGTTAGCGTTAGGGTTAGGATTAAGGTTAGGGTTAGGGTTAGGTTTAGGTTAAGGGTAAGGGTTAGGGTTAGGGTAAGGGTTAGGGTTAGGGTTAGGGTTAGGGTCAGTTTAAGGGTTAGGGTTAGGTTTAGGGAAAGGGTAAGGTTTAGGGTTATGGTAAGAATTAGGTTAGGTTTAGGGTTAGGGTTAGGGTTAAGGTTAGGATTAGGGTTAGGGTTAGTTTAAGGGTTAGGGTTAGGTTTAGGGTAAGGGTAAGGGTTATGGTTAGGGTAAGAGTTAGGGTTAGGTTTAGGATTAGGGTTAGGGTTAGGGTAAGGGTAAGGGTTAGGGTTAGGATTCGATTAGGTTTAGGGTAATGGTTAGGTTTAGGGTTAGGTTTAGGTTTAGGGTTAGGGATAGGGTAAGGGTAAGAGTTAGGGTTAGGGTTAGGGTTAGGGTTTGGTTTAGGGTTAGGGTTAAGGTTAGGTTTAGAGTTAGCGTACGTTTAAGGATTAGGGTTAGGTTTAAGGTTAGGGTTATGCTTTGGGTTAAGGGTAGGGTTAGGATTAGGGTTAGGTTTAGGTTTAGGGTTAGGGTTAGGGATAGTGTTAGGGTAAGGTTATGTGTTAGGGTTAGGATTAGGGTTAGGGTTAGGGTAAGGGTAAGGGTAAGGGTTAGGGTTAGGGTAAGAGTTAGGGTTTGGTTTAGGGTTAGGGTTAGGTTTAGGGTAAGGGTAAGGGTAATGGTTAGGATTATGTTTAGGGTTAGGGTAATGGTTAGGTTTAGGGTTAGGGTTAGGTTTACGGTTAGGGTACGTTTAAGGATTAGGATTAGGGTTAGGGTTAGGGTTAGGATGAGGGTTAGGTTTAGGGTTAGGGTTAGGATTAGGGTACAGTTAGGGTAAGGTTATGTGTTAGGGTTAGGGTTAGGGTTAGGGTAAGTGTTAGGATTAGGTTAAGGGTAAGGGTTAGGTTAAAGTTAGGTTCAGGGTTAGGGTTAGGGTTAGGGTTAGGGTAAGGGTAAGGGTTAGCATTTGATTTAGGGTTAGGGTAAGGGTAAGGGTTAGGTTTAGGGTTTGGGTTAGTTTTATGGTTAGTGTTAGGGTAAGGGTAGGGGTTAGGGTTAGGGTTAGGTTTAGGGTAAGGGTTAGGTTTAGGGGTTAGGATTAGTGTTAAGGTTAGGTTAAGGGTTAGGGTTAGGGTTAGGGTTAGGATAAGTGTTAGGGTAGGGTAAGGGTAAGTGTTAGGGTTAGGGTTAGGGTTAGGGTAAGGGTTAGGGTTAGGTTTAGGTTTAGGTGGTAGGTTTAGGGTTAAGATTAGGGGTAGGGTTAGGGTTAGGGTAAGGGTAAGCGTGAGGGTTAGGGTTAGGGTTAGGGTTAGGATTGGTTTTACGGTTAGGGTTAGGGTTAGGGTAAGGGCAAGTGTTAGGCTAAGGGTTAAGGTTAGAGTTAGATTAAGGGTTAGGGTTAGGGTTTAGGGTTAGGGTGAGGGTTAGTGTAAGGGTTAGGGTTAGGTTTAGGTTAAGGGTTAGGGTTAGGGTTAAGTTTAGGGTAAGTGTTAGGGTTAGGGTTAGGGTTAGTGTTAGGGTAAGGGTTAGGGTTAGGGTTAGGGTTAGCGAAAGGGTAAGTGTTAGGGTTAGGGTTAGGGTTAGGGTTAGGGTAAGTGATAGGGTAAGGGTTAGGGTTAGGGATGAGTTTAGGGTTGGGTTTAAGTTTATGGATAGTGTTATTGTAAGGGCAAGGGTTAGGGTTAGGGTTAGCGTTAGGGTAAGTGTTAGGTTAGGGTTAGGGTTAGGTTTAGGGTTAGAGTTAGCGGTAGGTTTAGGGTAAGGATAAGGGTTAGGGTTAGGGTTAGGGTTGGGTTTAAGGTTAAGGTTAAGGTTAGGGTTAGGGTTAGGGTTAGGGTAAGGTAAGGGTTAGGTTTAGGTTTATGTTTAGGGTTAGGGATTGGGTTAGGGTTAGGGTTTGATAAGGATAAGTGTTAGGGTTAGGGTTAGGGTTAGGGTTAGGGTAAGGGTTGGGGTTAGGTTTAGAGTTAGGGTTAGGGTTAGGGAAAGGGTAAGTGTTAGGGTTAGGATTAGGTTTAGGGTTGGGGTTAAGGTTAGGGTTAGGTTTAGGGTTACGGTTAGGGTTAGAGTTAGGGTAACGGTATGTGTTCGGGTTAGGTTTAGGGTTAGGGTTAGGGTTAGGGTTAGCGTTAGGGTAAGCATAAGGGTTAGTGTTAGGGTTAGGGTTAAGGTAAGGGCAATGTTGAGGGTTAGGGTTAGGCTTAGGTTTAGCTTTAGGGTTAGGGTTAGGTTTAGGGTAAGGGTAAGGGTTAGGGTTAGGGTTAGGTTGAGGGTTAGGGTAAGGGTAAGGGTTAGGGTTAGGGTTAGGTAAGGGTTAGGGTTAGGGTTAGGGTTGGGGTATGGTTTAGGGTAAGGGTAAGTGTTAGTGTTAGGGTTAGGTTTAGGATAAGGGTAAGGATTAGGGTTAGGTTTAGGTTTAGGGTTAGAGGTTAGGGTTAGCGTTAGGATTAAGGTGAGAGTTAGGTTTTGGGTTAGGGTTAGGATAAGAGTAAGTGTTAGGCTTATAGTTAGGATTAGAGTTAGAGTTAGGTTTAGGGTTAGGGTTAGGGTAAGGGCAAGGGTTAGGATTAGGGTTAGGGTTAAGGTTAGGGTTAGTATTATGGTTAGGTTTAGGATTAAGGTTAGGTTTAGGTTTAGGTTTAGAGTTAGGTTTAGGTTTAGGGTCAGGGGTTAGGCCTAGGGATAGGGTAAGGGTTAGGGTTAGGGTTAGGTTGAGGGTTAGGTTTAGGGTTAGGGTTAGGGTAAGGGTAAGGGTTAGGGTTAGGTTTAGGGTTAGGTTTAGGTTTAGTGTTAGCTTTAGGGTTAGGGTTAGGGTAAGGGCAAGGTTTAGGGTTAGGGTTAGGGTTAAGGTTAGGGTTAGGGTTAGGGTTAGGGTAAGGTTAGGGTTAGGGTTAGGGTTAGGGTTAGGGTAAGGGTTAGGGTTAGGGTTAGGGTTAGGGCAAGGATTAGGGTTAGGGTTAGGGTTAAGTTTAGGGTTAGGTTAGGATTAAGGTTAGGGTTAGGGTTAGGTTTAGGTTAAGGGTAAGGGTTAGGGTTAGGGTAAGGGTTAGGGTTAGGGTTAGGGTTAGGGTCAGTTTAAGGGTTAGGGTTAGGTTTAGGGAAAGGGTAAGGGTAAGAGTTAGGGTAAGGGTTAGGGTTAGGGTTAGGGTTAGGGTTAGCGTAAGGGTAAGTGTTAGGGTTAGGGTTAGGTTTAGGGTTAGGGTAAGTGATAGGGTAAGGGTTAGGGTTAGGGTTGAGTTTAGGGTTGGGTTTAAGTTTATGGTTAGTGTTATTGTAAGGGCAAGGGTTAGGGTTAGGGTTAGCGTTAGGGTAAGTGTTAGGTTAGGGTTAGGGTTAGGTTTAGGGTTAGAGTTAGCGTTAGGTTTAGGGTAAGGATAAGGCTTAGGGTTAGGGTTAGGGTTGGGTTTAAGGTTAAGGTTAGGGTTAGGGTTAGGGTTAGGGTTAGGGTAAGGTAAGGGTTAGGTTTAGGGATATGTTTAGGGTTAGGGATTGGGTTAGGGTTAGGGTTTGATAAGGATAAGTGTTAGGGTTAGGGTTAGGGTTAGGGTAAGGGTTAGGGTTAGGTTTAGAGTTAGGGTTAGGGTTAGGGAAAGGGTAAGTGTTAGGGTTAGGATTAGGTTTAGGGTTGGGGTTAAGGTTAGGGTTAGGTTTAGGGTTACGGTTAGGGTTAGAGTTAGGGTAATGGTATGTGTTTGGGTTAGGTTTAGGTTTAGGGTTAGGGTTAGGGTTAGCGTTAGGGTAAGCGTAAGGTTTAGTGTTAGGGTTAGGTTTAAGGTAAGGCAATGTTGAGGGTTAGGGTTAGGCTTAGGTTTAGGGTTAGGGTTAGGGTTAGGGTAAGGGTAAGGGTTAGGGTTAGGGTTAGGTTGAGGGTTAGGGTAAGGGTAAGGGTTAGGGTTAGGGTTAGGTAAGGGTTAGGGTTAGGGTTAGGGTTAGGGTATGGTTTAGGGTAAGGGTAAGTGTTAGTGTTAGGATTAGGTTTAGGATAAGGGTAAGGATTAGGGTTAGGTTTAGGGTTAGGGTTAGAAGTTAGGGTTAGCGTTAGGGTTAAGGTGAGGGTTAGGTTTTGGGTTAGGGTTAGGATAAGGGTAAGTGTTAGGGTTAGGGTTAGGATTAGAGTTAGTGTTAGGTTTAGGGTTAGGGTTAGGGTAAGGGCAAGGGTTAGGATTAGGGTTAGGGTTAAGGTTAGGGTTAGGATTAGGGTTAGGTTTAGGGTTAAGGTTAGGTTTAGGTTTAGGTTTAGAGTTAGGTTTAGGTTTAGTGTCAGGTGTTAGGCCTAGGGATAGGGTAAGGGTTAGGGTTAGGGTTAGGTTGAGGGTTAGGTTTAGGGTTAGGGTTAGGGTAAGGGTAAGGGTTAGGGTTAGGGTTAGGGTTAGGTTTAGGTTTAGTGTTAGCTTTAGGGTTAGGGTTAGGGTAAGGGAAGGATTAGGGTTAGGGTTAGGGTTAAGGTTAGGGTTAGGGTTAGGGTTAGGGTAAGGTTAGGGTTAGGGTTAGGGTAAGGGTAAGGGTGAGGTTTAGGGTTAGGGTGAGGGTTAGGTTTGGGATTAGGGTTACGGTAAGGGTAAGGGTAAGGGTTAAGAAAAGGGTAACGGTTAGGGTTAGTGTTAGGGTTAGGGTTAGGGGTTAGGGTTAGGTTTATGGTACGGGTTAGGTTTAGGGTTAGGGTTAGAGTAAGGGTAAGGGTGAGGGTTAGGGTTAGGCTTACGGTTAGTGGCAGGGTAAGGGTAAGGGTTAGGGTTACGGTTAGGGTTAGGGTTAGGGTTTAGGGTTAGGGTTAGTGTTAGTGTTAGTGTAAGGGTAAGGGTTAGGGTTAGGGTTAGGTTTAGGGTAAGGGTAAGGGTAGGTTTAATGTTAGGGTTAGGGTTAGGGTGAGGGTTAGGGTTAGTATTAGGGTTAGGGTAAGGGTAAGAGTTAGGGTTAGGGTTAGGGTTAGGGTTAGGGTTAGTGTAAGGGTAAGTGTTAGGATTAGGGTTAGGGTTAGGGTTAGGGTTAAGTTTAGGGTTGGGGTTAGGGTTAGGGTTAGTTTTAGGATAAGGGTGAGGGTTAGGATTACGGTTAGGGTTAGAGGTTAGGGTTAGGGTTACGGTTAGGGTAAGGGTAAGTGTTAGGGTTAGGGTTAGGGTTAGGTGTAGGTGTTAGGGTTAGGGTTAGGGTTAGGGTAAGAGTTAGGGTTAGGGTTAGGATTAGGGTTAGGGTTAGGGTTAGGGTTAGGGTTAGGGTTAGGGTTAGGTTTTGGATAAGGGTAAGGTTTAGGGTTAGGGTCAGGGTTATGGTTAGGAGTTAGGGTTAGGGTTAGGTTTAGGTTTAGGTTTAGGGTTAGGATAAGGGTAAGGGTTAGGATAAGGCTAACGGTTAGGATTTGGATTAGGGTTAGGGTTAGGGGTTATGGTTAGGGTTAGGATTAGGGTTAGGCTTAGGGTAAGGGTAAGGGTGAGGGTTAGGTTTAGGGTTAGGGTTAGGGTTAGGGTTTGGGTAAGGGTAAGGGATAGGGTTATGGTTAGGCTTAGAGTTAGGGTAATGGTTAGGGTTAGGGTTAGGGTTAGGTTAAGCGTAAGTGTTAGGGTTAGGGTTAGGGTTAGGTTTAGGGTAAGGGTAAGTGTTATGGTTAGGGTTAGGTTTAAGGGTTATGGTTAGGGTTAGGGTTAGGTTTAGGGTTAGGGTAAGGGTAAGTGATAGGGTTATGGTTAGTGTTAGGGTTAGGGTAAGGGTAAAGGTAAGGGTGAGGGTTAGGGTTAGGGTTAGGGTTAGGGTTAGGGCAAGGATTAGGGTTAGGGTTAGGGTTAAGGTTAGGGTAAGGTTAGGATTAAGGTTAGGGTTAGGGTTAGGTTTAGGTTAAGGGTAAGGGTTAGGGTTAGGGTAAGGGTTAGGGTTAGGGTTAGGGTTAGTGTCAGTTTAAGGGTTAGGGTTAGGTTTAGGGAAAGGGTAAGGTTTAGGGTTAGGGTAAGAGTTAGGTTAGGTTTAGGGTTAGGGTTAGGGTTAAGGTTAGGATTAGGGTTAGGGTTAGTTTAAGGGTTAGGGTTAGGTTTAGGGTAAGGGTAAGGGTTATGGTTAGGGAAAGAGTTAGGGTTAGGTTTAGGGTTAGGGTTAAGGTAAGGGTAAGGGTTAGGGTTAGGATTCGGTTAGGTTTAGGGTAATGATTAGGTTTAGGGTTAGGGTTAGGTTTAGGGTTAGGGATAGGGTAAGGGTTAGGGTTAGGGTTAGGGTTAGGGTTTGGTTTAGGGTTAGGGTTAAGGTTAGGTTTAGAGTTAGGGTACGTTTAAGGATTAGGGTTAGGTTTTGGGTTAGGGTTATGCTTAGAGTTAGGGGTAGGGTTAGGATTAGGGTTAGGTTTAGGGTTAGGGTTAGGGTTAGGGATAGTGTTAGGGTAAGGTTATGTGTTAGGATTAGGATTAGGGTTAGGGTTAGGGTAAGGGTAAGGGTAAGGGTTAGGGTTAGGGTAAGAGTTAGGGTTTGGTTTAGGGTTAGGGTTAGGTTTAGGGTAAGGGTAAGGGTAATGGTTAGGATTAGGTTTAGGGATAGGGTAATGGTTAGGTTTAGGGTTAGGGTTAGGTTTAGGGTTAGGGTACGTTTAAGGATTAGGATTAGGGTTAGGGTTGGGGTTAGGATTAGGGTTAGGTTTAGGGTTAGGGTTAGGATTAGGGTACGGTTAGGGTAAGGTTATGTGTTAGGTTTAGGGTTAGGGTTAGGGTAAGTGTTAGGATTAGGTTAAGGGTAAGGGTTAGGTTAAAGTTAGGTTCAGGGTTAGGGTTAGGGTTAGGGTTAGGATAAGTGTTAGGGTAGGGTAAGGGTAAGTGTTAGGGTTAGGTTTAGGGTTAGGGTTAGGGTAAGGGTTAGGGTTAGGTTTAGGTTTAGGTGGTAGGTTTAGGGTCAGGATTAGGGGTAGGGTTAGGGTTAGGGTAAGGGTAAGCGTGAGGGTTAGGGTTAGGGTTAGGGTTAGGATTGGTTTTACGGTTAGGGTTAGGATTAGGGTAAGGGCAAGGGTTAGGCTAAGGGTTAAGGTTACAGTTAGATTAAGGGTTAGGGTTAGGGTTTAGGGTTAGGGTTAGGGTTAGTGTAAGGGTTAGGGTTAGGTTTAGGTTAAGGGTTAGGGTTAGGGTTAGGTTTAGGGTAAGTGTTAGGGTTAGGGTTAGGGTTAGTGTTAGGGTAAGGGTTAGGGTTAGGGTTAGGGTTAGCGTAAGGGTAAGTGTTAGGGTTAGGGTTAGGGTTAGGGTTAGGGTTAGGGTAAGTGATAGGGTAAGGGTTTGGGTTAGGGTTGAGTTTAGGGTTGGGTTTAAGTTTATGGTTAGTGTTAGGTTAAGGTTAGTGTTAGGGTTAGGGTTAAGGTTAGGGTAAGGGTTAGGTTTAGAGTTAGGGTAAGGTTTAGGGTTACGGTTAGGGTTAGGGTTAGGTTTAGAGTTAGGTTTAGGTTTAGGTTTAGGGTTTAGGCCTAGGGTTAGGGTTAGGGTAAGGGTTACGGTTAGGGTTAGGTTTAATTTAAGGGTTAGGGTTAGGTTTAGGGTAAGGGTAAGGGTTAGGGTTAGGGTGAGGGTTAGGTTTAGGGTTAGGGTTAGGTTTAGGGTTAGTGTTAGGGTAAGGGTAAGGGTTAGGGTTAGGGTTAGGTTTAGGGTAAGGGTTAGGGTTAGGGGTTAGGGTTAGTGTTATGGTTAGGTTAAGCGTTAGGGTTAGGGTTAGGGTAAGGGTTAGGGTTAGGGTAAGGGTAAGTGTTAGGGTTAGGGTTTGGGTTAGGGTTAGGGTAAGTGTTATGGTTAGGATTAGGTTTAGGTGGTAGTTTTAGGGTTAGGGGTAGGGGTAGGGGTAGGGTTAGGGTAAGGGTAAGGTTTAGGGTTAGGGTTAGGATTAGTTTTAGGGTTATAGTTAGTGTTAGTGTAAGGGCAAGGGTTAGGCTTAGGGATAAGGTTAGAGTTAGATTAAGGGTTAGAGTTAGGGGTTAGGGTTAGGGTTAGGGTTAGTGTAAGGGTTAGGGTTAGGGTTAGGTTTAGGTTAAGGGTTAGGGTTAGGGTTAGGTTTAGGGTAAGTGTTAGGGTTAGGGTTAGGTTTAGGGTTAGTGTTGGGGTAAGGGTTAGGGTTAGGGTTAGGGTTAGGGTAAGGGTAAGTGTTAGCCTTAGGGTTAGGGTTAGGGTTAGGGTAAGTGTTAATGTAAGGGTAAGGTTAGGGTTAAGGTTAGGGTTAGGTTTAGGTGGTTGGGTTAGGGTTAGGGTGAGTGGTATGGTTAGGGTTAGGGTAAGCGTAAGGGTTAGGGTTAGGGTTAGGGTTAGGTTTATGGTTAGAGTTTGCGTTAGGGTTAGGGTAAGGATAAGGGTTAGGGTTAGGGGTAGGGTTAGGGTTAGGTTTAGGGTTAGGGTTAGGGTAAGGGTAAGGGTTAGGTTTAGGGTAGGGTTAGGGTTAGGATTAGGCTTAGGGTAAGGGAAATGGTTAGGGTTAGGTTTAGGGTTAGGTTTAGGGTAAGTGTAAGGGTTAGGTTTAGGGTTAAGGTTAGGGTTAGGGTGAGGGTGAGGGTAAGGTTTAGGGTTAGGTTTAGGTTTAGGGTTAGGGTAAGGGTTAGGGTTAGGGTTAGGGTTAGGGTTAGGGTAAGGGTAAGCGTTAGGGTTACGATTAGGTTTAGGGTTAGGGTTAAGGTTAGGGTTAGGATTAGGGTTACGGTTAGGGTTAGGGTAACAGTATGTGTTCGGGTTAGGGTTAGGGTTAGGGTTAGCGTTAGGGTAAGCGTAAGGGTAGTGTTAGGTTAGGGTTAAGGTAAGGGTAAGGTTTAGGGTTAGGGTTAGGTTTAGGTTTAGGGTTAGGATTAGGGTTAGTGGTAGGGTAAGGGTAAGGGTTAGGGTTAGGGTTAGGGTTAGGTTTAGGTTTAATGTAAGGGAAAGGGTTAGGGTTAGGGTTAGGGTAAGTATTAGGGTTAGGGTTAGGGTTAGGGTAGGGTTTAGGGTAAGGGTAAGTGTTAGGGTTAGGGTTAGGTTTAGGATAAGGATAAGTATTAGGGTTAGTTTTAGGGATAGGGTTAGAGGTTAGGGTTAGGGTTAGGGTGAGGGTTAGGTTTTGGGTTAGGGTTAGGATAAGGGTAAGGCTTAGGGTTAGGGTTAGGGTAAGGGTAAGTGTTAGGGTTAGGATTAGGTTTAGGGTTAGGGTTAAGTTTAGGGTTAGGATTAGGGTTACGGTAAGGGTTAGGGTAACAGTATGTGTTCGGGTTAGGGTTAGGGTTAGGGTTAGGGTAAGGGTAAGGGTTAGGGTTAGGATTAGTGTTAGGTTTAGGGTAATGGTTAGGGTTAGGGTTAGGTTTAGGTTAGGGATAGGGCAATAGTAAGGGTTAGGGTTAGGGTTAGGTTTAGGGTTGGGGTTAAGGTTAGGGTTAGGGTTAGGGTTAGGGTTAGGTTTAGGGTTAGATTAGGGTTAATGCTAGGGTTAGGGTAAGGTTATGTGTTAGGGTTAGGTTTAGGGTTAGGGTTAAGGTTAGGGTTAGGATTAGGGTTAGGGTTAGGGTTAAGGTTAGGGGTAGGGTTAGGGTTAGTGTTGCGGTAAGGGTTAGGGTTAGAGTTAGGATAAGGTTTAGGGTTAGGGTTAGGGTTAGTGTTCGAGTTAGGTTTAGGTTTAGGGTTAGGCTTAGGGTTAGGGTTAGGTTTAGGGTTAGGGTAAGGGTTAGAGTAAGGGTTAGGGTTAGGCTTAGGTTTAGTTTAAGGGTTAGGGTTAGGGTTAGGGTAAGGGTAAGGGTTAGGGTTAGGGTAAGAGTTAGGGTTTGGTTTAGGGTTAGGGTTAGGTTTAGGGTAAGGGTAAGGGTTATGGTTAGGATTAGGTTTAGGGTTAGGGTAATGGTTAGGTTTAGGTTTAGGGTTAGGTTTAGGGTTAGGGTACGTTTAAGGATTAGGATTAGGTTTAGGGTTAGGTTTAGGATTAGGGTTAGGTTTAGGGTTAGGATTAGGATTAGGGTACGGTTAGGGTAAGGTTATGTGTTAGGGTTAGGGTTAGGGTTAGGGTAAGTGTTAGGATTAGGTTAAGGGTAAAGGTTAGGTTAAAGTTAGGTTCAGGGTTAGGGTTAGGGTGAGGGTAGGGTAAGGGTAGGGGTTAGCATTAGATTTAGGGTTAGGGTAAGGGTAAGGGTTAGGTTTAGGGTTTGGGTTAGTTTTACGGTTAGTGTTAGGGTAAGGGTAGGGGTTAGGGTTAGGGTTAGGTTTAGGGTAAGGGTTAGGGTTAGGGGTTACGTTTAGTGTTAGGGTTAGGTTAAGGGTTAGGGATAGGGTTAGGGTTAGGATAAGTGTTAGGGTTAGGGTAAGGGTAAGTGTTAGGGTTAAGGTTAGGGTTAGGGATAGCGTAAGGTTTAGGGTTAGGGTTAGGTTTAGGTGGTAGGTTTAGGGTTAGGATTAGGGGTATTGTTAGGGTTAGGGTAAGGGTAAGGGTGAGGGTTAGGGTTAGGGTTAGGGTTAGGATTGGTTTTGGGTTATGGTTAGGGTTAGTGTAAGGGCAAGGGTTAGGCTAAGGGTTAAGGTTAGAGTTAGATTAAGGGTTAGGGTTAGGGTTTAGGGTTAGGGTTAGGGTTAGTGTAAGGGTTAGGGTTAGGTTTAGGTTAAGGGTTAGGTTAAAGTTAGGTTCAGGGTTAGGGTTAGGGTTAGGGTTAGGATAAGTGTTAGGGTTAGGGTAAGGGTAAGTGTTAGGTTTAGGGTTAGAGTTAGGGTAAGGGTTAGGGTTAGGGTTAGGTTTAGGTGGTAGGTTTCGGGTTAGAATTAGGGGTAGTGTTAGGGTTAGGGTAAGGGTTAGGCTAAGGGTTAAGGTTAGAGTTAGATTAAGGGTTAGGGTTAGAGTTTAGGGTTAGGGTTAGGGTTAGTGTAAGGGTTAGGGTTAGGTTTAGGTTAAGGGTTAGGGTTAGGGTTAGGTTTAGGGTAAGTGTTAGGGTTAGGGTTAGGGTTAGTGTTAGGGTAAGGGTTAGGGTTAGGGTTAGGTTTAGGTTTAGGGTAAGTGTTAGGGTTAGGGTTAGTGTTAGGGTTAGTGTTAGGGTAAGGGTTAGGTTAGGGTTAGGGTTAGCGTAAGGGTAAGTGTTAGGGTTAGGGTTAGGGTTAGGGTTAGGGTAAGTGGTAGGGTAAGGGTTAGGGTTAGGGTTAAGTTTAGGGTTGGGGTTAAGTTTATGGTTAGTGTTATTGTAAGGGCAAGGGTTAGGTTTAGGGTTAGCGTTAGGGTAAGTGTTAGGGTTAGTGTTAGGGTTAGGGTTAGGGTAAGGATTAGGGTTATGGTTATGGTTAGGGTTAGTGTCAGGTTTAGGGTTAGGTTTAGGGTAAGGGCAAGGGTAAGTGTTAGGGTTAGTGTTAGGGTTAGGGTTAGGATTAGGGTTAGGGTTAGGTTAAGGTTAGGGTTATGGTTAAGGTTAGGGTAAGGGTTAGGTTTAGAGTTAGGTTTATGTTTAGGTTTAGGGTTTAGGCCTAGGGTTAGGGTTATGGTAAGGGTTAGGGTTAGGGTTAGGTTTAATTTAAGGGTTAGGGTTAGATTTAGGGTAATGGTAAGGGTTAGGGTTAGGATTAGGTTTAGGTTTAGGGTTAGGGTTAGGGTTAGGTTTAGGGTAGTGTTAGGGTAAGGGTAAGGGTTAGGGTTAGGGTTAGGTTTAGGGTAAAGGTTAGGGTTAGGGGTTAGGGTTAGTGTTATGGATAGGTTAAGGGTTAGGGTTAGGGCTAGGTTTAGGTTAAGGGTTAGGGTTAGGGTAAGGGTAATTGTTAGGGTTAGGGTTTGGGTTAGGGTTAGGGTAAGGGTTAGGGTTAGGATTATGTTTAGGTGGTAGTGTTAGGGTTAGGGTTAGGGGTAGGGGTAGGGTTAGGGTAAATGTAAGGGTTAGGGTTAGGGTTAGGGTTAGGGTTAGGATTAGTTTTAGGGTTATTGTTAGTGTTAGTGTAAGGGCAAGGGTTAGGCTTAGGGATAAGGTTAGAGTTAGATTAAGGGTTATAGTTAGGGGTTAGGGTTAGGGTTAGGGTTAGTGAAAGGGTTAGGGTTAGGGTTCGGTTTAGGTTAAGGGTTAGGGTTAGGGTTAGGTTTAGGGTAAGTGTTAGGGTTAGGGTTAGGGTTAGGGTTAGGGTTAGGGTAAGGGTTAGGGTTAGGGTTAGGGTTAGGGTAAGGATAAGTGTTAGCCTTAGGGTTAGGTTTAGGGTTAGGGTAAGTGTTAATGTAAGGGTAAGGTTAGGGTTAAGGTTAGGGTTAGGTTTAGGTGGTTGGGTTAGGGTTAGGGTTAGGGGTATGGTTAGGGTTAGGGTAAGCGTAAGGGTTAGGGTTAGGGTTAGGGTTAGTATTATGGTTAGAGTTAGCGTTAGGGTTAGGGTAAGGATAAGGGTTAGGTTTAGGGGTAGGGTTAGGGTTAGGTTTAGGGTTAGGGTTAGGGTTAGGGTAAGTGTAAGGGTTAGGTTTAGGGTTATGTTTAGGTTTAGGATTAGGGTTAGGGTAAGGGAAATGGTTAGGGTTAGGTTTAGGGTTAGGTTTAGGGTAAGTGTAAGGGTTAGGTTTAGGGTTATGGTTAGGGTTAGGGATTGGGTTAGGGTTAGGGTTTGGGTATGGATAAGTGTTAGGGTTAGGGTTAGGGTTAGGGTTACGTTTAGGGTTAAGGTTAGGGTTAGGGTGAGGGTGAGGGTAAGGTTTAGGGTTAGGTTTAGGTTTAGGGTTAGGGTAAGGGTTAGGGTTAGGTTTAGGGTAAGGGTAAGTGTTAGGGTTAGGATTAGGTTTAGGTTTAGGGTTAAGGTTAGGGTTAGGATTAGGGTTACGGTTAAGGTTAGGGTAACAGTATGTGTTCGGGTTAGGGTTAGGGTTAGGGTTAGGGTTAGCGTTAGGGTAAGCGTAAGGGTTAGTGTTAGGTTAGGGTTAAGGTAAGGGTAAGGTTTAGGGTTGGGGTTAGGTTTAGGGTTAGGGTTAGGATTAGGGTTAGGGTTAGGGTAAGGGTAAGGGTTAGGGTTAGGGTTAGGGTTAGGTTTAGGTTTAGGGTAAGGGAAAGGGTTAGGGTTAGGGTTTGGGGAAGTATTAGGGTTAGGGTTAGGGATTAGGGTAGGGTTTAGGGTAAGGGTTAGGGTTAGGGGTTAGGATTAGTGTTAGGGTTAGGTTAAGGGTTAGGGTTAGGGTTAGGGTTAGGATAAGTGTTAGGGTTAGGGTAAGGGTAAGTGTTAGGGTTAGGGTTAGGGTTAGGGTAAGGGTTAGGGTTAGGGTTAGGTTTAGGTGGTAGGTTTAGGGTTAGGATTAGGGGTAGGGTTAGGGTTAGTGTAAGGGTAAGGGTGAGGGTTAGGGTTAGGGTTAGGGTTAGGATTGGTTTTAGGGTTAGGGTTAGGGTTAGGGTAAGTGCAAGGGTTAGGCTAAGGGTTAAGGTTAGAGTTAGATTAAGGGTTAGGGTTAGGGTTTAGGGTTAGGGTTAGGGTTAGTGTAAGGGTTAGGGTTAGGTTTATGTTAAGGGTAAGGGTTAGGGTTAGGTTTAGGGTAAGTCTTATGGTTATGGTTAGGGTTAGGGTTAGGGTTACGGTAAGTGGTAGGGTAAGGGTTAGGGTTAGGGGTAAGTTTAGGGTTGGGGTTAAGTTTATGGTTAGTGTTATTGTAAGGGCAAGGGTTAGGGTTAGGGTTAGCGTTAGGGTTAGTGTTAGGGTTAGGGTTAGGGTTATGGTTATGGTTAGGGTTAGTGTCAGGTTTAGGGTTAGGTTTAGGGTAAGGGCAAGGGTAAGTGTTAGGGTTAGTGTTAGGGTTAGGGTTAGGATTAGGGTTAGGGTTAGGTTAAGGTTAGGGTTAGGGTTAAGGTTAGGGTAAGGGTTAGGTTTAGAGTCAGGGTAAGGGATAGGGTTACGGTTAGGGTTAGGGTTAGGTTTAGAGTTAGGTTTAGGTTTAGGTTTAGGGTTTAGGCCTAGGGTTAGGGTTAGGGTAAGGATTAGGGTTAGGGTTAGTGTTTGGTAAGGTTATGTGTTAGGGTTAGGGTTAGGGTTAGGGTTAGGGTAAGGGTAAGGGTTAAGGTTAGGTTTAGGGTTAGAGTAAGGGTAAGGGTTAGGTTTAGGGTTAGGGTTAGGTTTAGGGTTAGGGTTAGGGTAAGGATAAATGTTAGAGTTAAGGTTAGGGATAGGGTTAGGTTTAAGTTTAGGGTGAGGGTAAGGGTAAGGGTTAGGGTTAAGATTAGGATTAGGGTTAGGGTAAGGGTTAGGGTGAGGGTAAGGGTTAGGGTTAGGGTTTGGGTTAGGTTTAGTGTTGGGGTTAAGGTTAGGGTTAGGGTTAGGGTAACGGTAAGTATTAGGTTAGGGTTAGAGTTAGGGCTAAGGTTAGGGTTAGGGTTAGGTTTAGGGATAGGATTAGGGTTATGGTTGGGGTAAGGTGTAGGGATACGGTTAGGGTTAGGATTAGGGTAAGGGTAAGGGTTAGGGTTAGAGTTAGGGTCAGGGTTAGGGTTAGGGTTAGGGTTAGGGTTAGAGTTAGGTTTAGGGTTAGGGTTAGGTGTTAGGCTTAGGGTTAGGGTAAGGGTAAGGGTTAGGGTTAGGGTTAGGATTGTTTAAGGGTTAGGGTTAGGTTTAGGGTTAGTTTAAGGGTTAGAGTTAGGTTTAGTGTAAGGCTAAGGGTTAGGGTTAGGGTAAGAGTTAGGGTTAGGTTTAGGGTTAGGGTTAGGGTAAGGGTAAGGGTTAGGGTTAGGATTAGTGTTAGGGTTAGGGTAATGGTTAGGGTTAGGGTTAGGTTTAGGTTAGGGATAGGGCAATAGTAAGGGTTAGGGTTAGGGTTAGGTTTAGGGTTGGGGTTAAGGTTAGGGTTAGGTTTAGGGTTAGGGTTAGGGTACGGGTAAGGGTTATGGTTAGGATTGGGTTTAGGGTTAGGGTTAGGGTTAGGGTTAGGGTTAGGGTTAGGGTTAGGTTTAGGGTTAGATTAGGGTTAGGGCTAGGTTAGGGTAAGGTTATGTGTTAGGGTTAGGTTTAGGGTTAGGGTTAAGGTTAGGGTTAGGATTAGGCTTAAGGTTAGGGTTAAGTTTAGGGTTAGGGTTAGGGTTAGTGTTGGGGTAAGTGTTAGGTTTAGAGTTAGGGTAAGGTTTAGGGTTAGGGTTAGGGTTAGGGTTAGAGTTAGGTTTAGGGTTAGGGTTAGGGTTAGGGGTTAGGCTTAGGGTTAGGGTTAGGTTTAGAGTTAGGGTTAGGGTTAGGGTTAGGGTTAGGCTTAGGTTTAATTTAAGGGTTAGGGTTAGGGTTAGGGTAAGGGTAAGGGTTATGGTTAGGATTAGGTTTAGTGTTTGGTTTAGGGTTAGGGTTAGGTTTAGGGTAAGGGTAAGGGTTATGGTTAGGATTAGGTTTAGGGTTAGGGTCATGGTTAGGTTTAGGTTTAGGGTTAGGTTTAGGGTTAGGGTACGTTTAAGGATTAGGATTAGGATTAGGGTTAGGGTTAAGTTTAGGATTAGGGTTAGGTTTAGGGTTAGGGTTAGGATTAGGGTACGGTTAGGGTAAGGTTATGTGTTAGGGTTAGGTTTAGGGTTAGGGTAAGTGTTAGAATTAGGTTAAGGGTAAGGGTTAGGTTAAAGTTAGGTTCAGGGTTAGGGTTAGGTTTAGGGTTAGGGTAAGGGTAAGGGTTAGCGTTAGATTTAGGGTTAGGGTAAGGGTAAGGGTTAGGTTTAGGGTTTGGGTTAGTTTTATGGTTAGTGTTAGGGTAAGGGTAGGGGTTAGGGTTAGGGTTAGGTTTAGGGTAAGGGTTAGGGTTAGGGGTTAGGATTAGTGTTAGGGTTATGTTAAGGGTTAGGGTTAGGGTTAGGGTTAGGATAAGTGTTAGGGTTAGGGTAAGGGTAAGTGTTAGGGTTAGGGTTAGGGTTAGGGTTAGGGTAAGGGTTAGGGTTAGGGTTAGGTTTAGGTGGTAGGTTTAGGGTTAGGATTCGGGGTAGGGTTAGGGTTAGGGTAAGGGTAAGGGTGAGGGTTAGGGTTAGGGTTAGGGTTAGGATTGGTTTTAGGGTTAGGGTTAGGGTTAGGGTAAGGGCAAGGGTTAGGCTAAGTGTTAAGGTTAGACTTAGATTAAGGGTTAGGGTTAGGGTTTAGGGTTAGGGTTAGGGTTAGTGTAAGGGTTAGGGTTAGGTTTATGTTAAGGGTTAGGGTTACGGTTAGGTTTAGGGTAAGTGTTATGGTTAGGGTTAGGGTTAGTGTTAGGGTAAGGGTTAGTGTTAGGGTTAGGGTTATTGTAAGGGTAAGTGTTAGGGTTATGGTTAGGGTTAGGGTTAGGGTAAGTGGTAGGGTAAGGGTTAGGGTTAGGGTTAAGTTTAGGGTTGGGGTTAAGTTTATGGTTAGTGTTATTGTAAGGGCAAGGTTTAGGGTTAGGGTTAGCGTTAGGGTAAGTGTTAGGGTTAGTGTTAGGGTTAGGGTTAGGTTAAGGTTTAGGGTTATGGTTATGGTTAGGGTTAGTGTCAGGTTTAGAGTTAGGTTTAGGGTAAGGGCAAGGGTAAGTGTTAGGGTTAGTGTTAGGATTATGGTTAGGATTAGGGTTAGGGTTAGGTTAAGGTTAGGGTTAGGGTTAGGGTTAAGGTTAGGGTAAGGGTTAGGTTTAGAGTCAGGGTAAGGGTTAGGGTTACGGTTAGGGTTAGGGTTAGGTTTAGAGTTAGGTTTATGTTTAGGTTTAGGGTTTAGGCCTAGGGTTAGGGTTAGGGTAAGGGTTAGGGTTAGGGTTAGGTTTAATTTAGGGGTTAGGGTTAGGTTTAGGGTAAGGGTAAGGGTTAGGGTTAGGGTTAGGGTTAGGTTTAGGGTTAGGGTTAGGTTTAGGGTTAGTGTTAGGGTAAGGGTAAGGGTTAGGGTTAGGGTTAGCTTTAGGGTAAGGGTTAGGGTTAGGGTTTAGGGTTAGTGTTATGGTTAGGTTAAGGGTTAGGGTTAGGGCTAGGTTTAGGTTAAGGGTTAGGGTTAGGGTAAGTGTAAGTGTTAGGGTTAGGGTTTGGGTTAGGGTTAGGGTAAGGTTTAGGGTTAGGATTAGGTTTAGGTGGTAGTGTTAGGGTTAGGGTTAGGTGTAGGGGTAGGGTTAGGGTAAGGGTAAGGGTTAGGGTTAGGGTTAGGGTTAGGATTAGTTTTGGGTTATAGTTAGTGTTAGTGTAAGGGCAAGGGTTTGGCTTAGGGATAAGGTTAGAGTTAGATTAAGGGTTAGAGTTAGGGGTTAGGGTTAGTGTTAGGGTTAGTGTAAGGGTTAGGGTTAGGGTTCGGTTTAGGTTAAGGGTTAGGGTTAGGGTTAGGTTTAGGGTAAGTGTTAGGGTTAGCGTTAGGGTTAGGGTTAGTGTTAGGGTAAGGGTTAGGGTTAGGGTTAGGGTTAGGGTAAGGGTAAGTGTTAGCCTTAGGGTTAGGGTTAGGGTTAGGGTAAGTGTTAATGTAAGGGTAAGGTTAGGGTTAAGGTTAGGGTTAGGTTTAGGTGGTTGGGTTAGGGTTAGGGTTAGGGGTATGGTTACGGTTAGGGTAAGCATAAGGGTTAGGTTTAGGGTTAGGGTTAGGTTTATGGTTAGCGTTAGCGTTAGGGTTAGGGTAAGGATAAGGGTTAGGTTTAGGGTTAGGGTTAGGGTTAGGGTTAGGTTTAGGGTTAGGGTTAGGGTAAGGGTAAGAGTTAGGTTTAGGGTTAGGTTTAGGGTAAGTGTAAGGGTTAGGTTTAGGCTTATGGTTAGGGTTAGGGATTGGGTTAGGGTTAGGGTTTGGGTATGGATAAGTGTTAGGGTTAGGGTTAGGGTTAGGTTTAGGGTTAAGGTTAGGGTTAGGGTGAGGGTGAGGGTAAGGTTTAGGGTTAGGTTTAGGTTTAGGGTTAGGGTAAGGGTTACGGTTAGGGTTAGGGTAAGGTTAAGTGTTAGGGTTAGGATTAGGTTTAGGGTTAGGGTTAAGGTTAGGGTTAGGATTAGGGTTACGGTTAGGGTTAGGGTAACAGTATGTGTTCGGGTTAGGGTTACGGTTAGGGTTAGGGTTAGGGTTAGGGTTATGGTTAAGGTTAGGGTAAGGGTTAGGTTTAGAGTCAGGGTAAGGGTTAGGGTTACGGTTAGGGTTAGGGTTAGGTTTAGAGTTAGGTTTAGGTTTAGGTTTAGGGTTTAGGCCCAGGGTTAGGGTTAGGTTGAGGGTTAGGTTTAGGGTTAGTGTTTGGTAAGGTTATGTGTTAGGGTTAGGGTTAGGGTTAGGGTTAGTTTAAGGGTAAGGGTTAAGGTTAGGTTTAGGGTTAGAGTAAGGGTAAGGGTTAGGTTTAGGGTTAGGGTTAGGTTTAGGGTTAGGGTTAGGGTAAGGATACATGTTAGAGTTAAGGTTAGGGTTAGGGTTAGGGTTAAGTTTAGGGTGAGGGTAAGGGTAAGGGTTAGGGTTAGGGTTAGGGTAAGGGTTAGGATTAGGGTTTGGGTTAGATTTAGTGTTGGGGTTAAGGTTAGGGTTAGGGTTAGGGTAAGGGTAAGGGTTAGGTTAGGGTTAGAGTTAGGGCTAAGGTTAGGGTTAGGGTTAGGTTTAGGTTTAGGATTAGGGTTATGGTTGGGCTAAGGTTTAGGGATACGGTTAGGGTTAGGGTTAGGGTAAGGGTAAGGGTTAGGGTTAGAGTTAGGGTCAGGGTTAGGGTTAGGGTTAGGGTTAGGTTTAGAGTTAGGTTTAGGGTTAGGGTTAGGGGTTAGGCTTAGTGTTAGGGTAAGGGTAAGAGTTAGGGTTAGGGTTAGGATTGTTTAAGGGTTACGGTTAGGTTTAGGTTAAGGGTAAGGGTTAGGGTTAGGGTAAGGGTTAGGGTTAGGGTTAGGTTTAGGGTTAGTTTAAGGGTTAGAGTTAGGTTTAGTGTAAGGCTAAGGGTTAGGGTTAGGGTAAGAGTTAGGTTTAGGTTTAGGGTTAGGGTTAGGGTTAGGGTTAGCATTAGTGTTATGCTTAGAGTAATGGTTAGGGTTAGGGTTAGGTTTAGGTTAGGGATAGGGCAATAGTAAGGGTTAGGGTTAGGGTTAGGTTTAGGGTTGGGGTTAAGGTTAGGGTTAGGTTTAGGGTTAGGGTTAGGGTAAGGGTAAAGGTTATGGTTAGGATTGGGTTTAGGGTTAGGGTTAGGGTTAGGGTTAGGGTTAGGTTTAGGGTTAGATTAGGGCTAGGGCTAGGGTTAGGGTAAGGTCATGTGTTAGGGTTAGGTTTAGGGTTAGGGTTAAGGTTAGGGTTAGGATTAGGCTTAGGGTTAGGGTTAAGGTTAGGGTTAGGGTTAGGGTTAGTGTTGGGGTAAGGGTTAGGGTTAGAGTTAGGGTAAGGTTTAGGGATAGGGTTAGGGTTAGGGTTAGAGTTAGGTTTAGGGTTAGGGTTAGGGTTAGGGGTTAGGCTTAGGGTTAGGGTTAGGTTTAGGGTTAGGGTAAGGGTTAGGTTAAGGGTTAGGGTTAGGCTTAGGTTTAGTTTAAGGGTTAGGGTTATGGTTAGGGTAAGGGTAAGGGTTATGGTTAGGGTTAGATTTTGGGTTAAGGTTAGGGTTAGGGTGAGGGTGAGGGTAAGGTTTAGGGTTAGGTTTAGGTTTAGGGTTAGGGTAAGGGTTACGGTTAGGGTTAGGGTTAGGGTTAGGGTTAAGGGTAAGTGTTAGGGTTAGGATTAGGTTTAGGTTTAGGGTTAAGTTTAGGGTTAGGATTAGGATTACGGTTAGGGTTAGGGTAACAGTATGTGTTCGGGTTAGGGTTAGGGTTAGGGTTAGGGTTAGCGTTAGGGTAAGCGTAAGGGTTAGTGTTAGGTTAGGGTTAAGGTAAGGGTAAGGTTTAAGGTTAGGGTTAGGTTTAGGTTTAGGGTTAGGATTAGGGTTAGGGTTAGGGTAAGGGTAAGGGTTAGGGTTAGGATTAGGGTTAGGTTTAGGTTTAGGGTAAGTATTAGGGTTAGAGTTAGGGTTAGGGTAGGGTTTAGGGTAAGGGTAAGTGTTAGTGTTAGGGTTAGGTTTAGGATAAGGGTAAGGATTAGGGTTAGGTTTAGGGTTAGGGTTAGAGTTAGGGTTAGGGTTAGGGTGAGGGTTAGGTTTTGGGTTAGGGTTAGGATAAGGGTAAGGCTTAGGGTTAGGGTTAGGGTTAGGGTTGGGGTTAGGGTAAGGGTAAGTGTTAGGGTTAGGATTAGGTTTAGGGTTAAGGTTAAGGTTAGGGTTAGGATTATTGTTACGGTTAGGGTTAGGGTAAAAGTATGTGTTCGAGTTAGGGTTAGGGTTAGGGTTAGAGTTAGCGTTAGTGAAAGCGTAAGGGTTAGTGTTAGCTTAGGGTTAAGGTAAGGGTAAGGTTTAGGATTAGGTTTAGGTTTAGGTTTAGGGTTAGGATTAGGGTTAGGTTTAGGGTAAAGGTAAGGGTTAGGGTTAGGGTTAGTGTTAGGTTTAGGTTTACGGTAAGGGAAAGGGTTAGGGTTAGGGTTAGGGTAAGTATTAGGGTTAGGGTTATGGTTAGGGTAGGATTTAGGGTAAGGGTAAGTGTTAGTGTTAGGGTTAGGTTTAGGGTAATGGTAAGGATTAGGGTTAGGTTTATGGTTAGGGTTAGAGGTTAGGGTTAGGGTTAGGGTGAGGGTTAGGTTTTGGGTTAGGGTTAGGATAAGGGTAAGGCTTAGGGTTAGGGTTAGGGTTAGGGTTAGGTTTAGAGTTAGGTTTAGGTTTAGGTTTAGGGTTTAGGCCCAGGGTTAGGGTTAGGTTAAGGGTTAGGTTTAGGGTTAGTGTTTGGTAAGGTTATGTGTTAGAGTTAGGGTTAGGGTTAGGGTTAGGTTAAGGGTAAGGGTTAAGGTTAGGTTTAGGGTTAGAGTAAGGGTAAGGGTTAGGTTTAGGGTTAGGGTTAGGTTTAGGGTTAGGGTTAGGGTAAGGATACATGTTAGAGTTAAGGTTAGGGTTAGGGTTAGGGTTAAGTTTAGGGTGAGGGTAAGGGTAAGGGTTAGGGTTAGAGTTAGGGTAAGGGTTAGGATTAGGGTTTGGGTTAGATTTAGTGTTGGGGTTAAGGTTAGGGTTAGGGTTAGGGTAAGGGTAAGGGTTAGGTTAGGGTTAGAGTTAGGGCTAAGGTTAGGGTTAGGGTTAGGTTTAGGTTTAGGATTAGGGTTATGGTTGGGCTAAGGTTTAGGGATACGGTTAGGGTTAGGGTTAGGGTAAGGGTAAGGGTTAGGGTTAGAGTTAGGGTCAGGGTTAGGGTTAGGGTTAGGGTTAGGTTTAGAGTTAGGTTTAGGGTTAGGGTTAGGGGTTAGGCTTAGTGTTAGGGTAAGGGTAAGAGTTAGGGTTAGGGTTAGGATTGTTTAAGGGTTACGGTTAGGTTTAGGTTAAGGGTAAGGGTTAGGGTTAGGGTAAGGGTTAGGGTTAGGGTTAGGTTTAGGGTTAGTTTAAGGGTTAGAGTTAGGTTTAGTGTAAGGCTAAGGGTTAGGGTTAGGGTAAGAGTTAGGTTTAGGTTTAGGGTTAGGGTTAGGGTTAGGGTTAGCATTAGTGTTATGCTTAGAGTAATGGTTAGGGTTAGGGTTAGGTTTAGGTTAGGGATAGGGCAATAGTAAGGGTTAGGGTTAGGGTTAGGTTTAGGGTTGGGGTTAAGGTTAGGGTTAGGTTTAGGGTTAGGTTTAGGGTAAGGGTAAAGGTTATGGTTAGGATTGGGTTTAGGGTTAGGGTTAGGGTTAGGGTTAGGTTTAGGGTTAGATTAGGGCTAGGGCTAGGGTAAGGGTAAGGTCATGTGTTAGGGTTAGGTTTAGGGTTAGGGTTAAGGTTAGGGTTAGGATTAGGCTTAGGGTTAGGGTTAAGGTTAGGGTTAGGGTTAGGGTTAGTGTTGGGGTAAGGGTTAGGGTTAGAGTTAGGGTAAGGTTTAGGGATAGGGTTAGGGTTAGGGTTAGAGTTAGGTTTAGGGTTAGGGTTAGGGTTAGGGGTTAGGCTTAGGGTTAGGGTTAGGTTTAGGGTTAGGGTAAGGGTTAGGTTAAGGGTTAGGTTTAGGCTTAGGTTTACTTTAAGGGTTAGGGTTATGGTTAGGGTAAGGGTAAGGGTTATGGTTAGGGTTAGGTTTTGGGTTAAGGTTAGGGTTAGGGTGAGGGTGAGGGTAAGGTTTAGGGTTAGGTTTAGGTTTAGGGTTAGGGTAAGGGTTACGGATAGGGTTAGGGTTAGGGTTAGGGTTAAGGGTAAGTGTTAGG
>JANJXV010000796.1:37500-42500 GCA_024803745.1 Megascapheus bottae | reverse complement strand
TAGGTTTAGGTTAAGGGTAAGGGTTAGGGTTAGGGTAAGGGTTAGGGTTAGGGTTAGGTTTAGGGTTAGTTTAAGGGTTAGAGTTAGGTTTAGTGTAAGGCTAAGGGTTAGGGTTAGGGTAAGAGTTAGGTTTAGGTTTAGGGTTAGGGTTAGGGTTAGGGTTAGCATTAGTGTTATGCTTAGAGTAATGGTTAGGGTTAGGGTTAGGTTTAGGTTAGGGATAGGGCAATAGTAAGGGTTAGGGTTAGGGTTAGGTTTAGGGTTGGGGTTAAGGTTAGGGTTAGGTTTAGGGTTAGGGTTAGGGTAAGGGTAAAGGTTATGGTTAGGATTGGGTTTAGGGTTAGGGTTAGGGTTAGGGTTAGGTTTAGGGTTAGATTAGGGCTAGGGCTAGGGTAAGGGTAAGGTCATGTGTTAGGGTTAGGTTTAGGGTTAGGGTTAAGGTTAGGGTTAGGATTAGGCTTAGGGTTAGGGTTAAGGTTAGGGTTAGGGTTAGGGTTAGTGTTGGGGTAAGGGTTAGGGTTAGAGTTAGGGTAAGGTTTAGGGATAGGGTTAGGGTTAGGGTTAGAGTTAGGTTTAGGGTTAGGGTTAGGGTTAGGGGTTAGGCTTAGGGTTAGGGTTAGGTTTAGGGTTAGGGTAAGGGTTAGGTTAAGGGTTAGGTTTAGGCTTAGGTTTAGTTTAAGGGTTAGGGTTATGGTTAGGGTAAGGGTAAGGGTTATGGTTAGGGTTAGGTTTTGGGTTAAGGTTAGGGTTAGGGTGAGGGTGAGGGTAAGGTTTAGGGTTAGGTTTAGGTTTAGGGTTAGGGTAAGGGTTACGGATAGGGTTAGGGTTAGGGTTAGGGTTAAGGGTAAGTGTTAGGGTTAGGATTAGGTTTAGGTTTAGGGTTAAGTTTAGGGTTAGGATTAGGATTACGGTTAGGGTTAGGGTTAGGTTTAGAGTTAGGTTTATGTTTAGGTTTAGGGTTTAGGCCTAGGGTTAGGGTTAGGGTAAGGGTTAGGGTTAGGGTTAGCGTTAGGGTAAGTGTTAGGGTTAGTGTTAGGGTTAAGGTTAGGTTAAGGTTTAGGGTTATGGTTATGGTTAGGGTTAGTGTCAGTTTTAGGGTTAGGTTTAGGGTAAGGGCAAGGGTAAGTGTTAGGGTTAGTGTTAGGGTTATGGTTAGGATTAGGGTTAGGGTTAGGTTAAGGTTAGGGTTAGGGTTAGGGTTAAGGTTAGGGTAAGGGTTAGGTTTAGAGTCAGGGTAAGGGTTAGGGTTACGGTTAGGGTTAGAGTTAGGTTTAGAGTTAGGTTTATGTTTAGGTTTAGGGTTTAGGCCTAGGGTTAGGGTTAGGGTAAGGGTTAGGGTTAGGGTTAGGTTTAATTTAGGGGTTAGGGTTAGGTTTAGGGTAAGGGTAAGGGTTAGGGTTAGGGTTAGGGTTAGGTTTAGGGTTAGGGTTAGGTTTAGGGTTAGTGTTAGTGTAAGGGTAAGGGTTAGGGTTAGGGTTAGGTTTAGGGTAAGGGTTAGGGTTAGGGTTTAGGGTTAGTGTTATGGTTAGGTTAAGGGTTAGGGTTAGGGCTAGGTTTAGGTTAAGGGTTAGGGTTAGGGTAAGTGTAAGTGTTAGGGTTAGGGTTTGGGTTAGGGTTAGGGTAAGGTTTAGGGTTAGGATTAGGTTTAGGTGGTAGTGTTAGGGTTAGGGTTAGGTGTAGGGGTAGGGTTAGGGTAAGGGTAAGGGTTAGGGTTAGGGTTAGGGTTAGGATTAGTTTTGGGTTATAGTTAGTGTTAGTGTAAGGGCAAGGGTTTGGCTTAGGGATTAGGTTAGAGTTAGATTAAGGGTTATAGTTAGGGGTTAGGGTTAGTGTTAGGGTTAGTGTAAGGGTTAGGGTTAGGGTTCGGTTTAGGTTAAGGGTTAGGGTTAGGGTTAGGTTTAGGGTAAGTGTTAGGGTTAGGGTTAGGGTTAGGGTTAGGGTTAAAGTTAGGTTCAGGGTCAGGGTTAGGGTTAGGGTTAGGGTAAGGGTAAGGGTTAGGGTTAGGTTTAGGGTTAGGGTTAGGTTTAGGTTTAGGGTTAGGCAAGGATAAGTGTTAGGGTTAGGATTAGGTTTAGGGTTGGGGTTAAGGTTAGGGTTAGGGTTAGGGTAAGGGTAAGGGTTAGGGTTAGGGTTAGGGTTAAGGTAAGGGTTAGGGTTAGGGTTAGGGTTAGGTTTAGGGTAAAGGTAAGTGTTAGGGTTAGGTTTAGGGTTAGGGTTAGGGTAAGGGTTAGGGTTAGGGTTAGTGTTAGGGTTAGGGTTACGGTTAGGGTTAGGGTTAGGGTAAGGGTATGTGTTAGGTTTAGGGTTAGGGTTAAAGTAAGGGTAAGGATTAGGGTTAGAGTTAGGGTTAGGTTTAGGTTTAGGTTTAAGGTTCGGGATAGGGTTAGGGTAAGGGTTAGGGTTAGGGTTAGGTTTAGGGTTAAGGTAAGGGTAAGGGTTAGGTTTAGGGTTAGGGATAGTGTTAGGGTTATGGTTAGGGTTAGGGTTAGGGTAAGGGTATGTGTTAGGGTTAGGGTTAGGGTTAAGGTAAGGGTAAGTTTTAGGGTTAGGGTTAGGTTTAGGTTTAGGGTTAAGTTTAGGGATAGGGTAAGGTTAAGGGTTAGGGTTAGGGTTAGGTTGAGGTTTAAGGTAAGGGTAAGGGTTAGGGTTAGGGTTAGGGGTAGGGTTAGTGTTAGGGTTATGGTTAGGGTGAGGTTTAGGTTTAGGATTAGGGTTAGGATAAGGGTAAGGGTTAAGGTTAGGTGAGGGTTAGGGTTAGTTTTAGGTTTAGGGTTAGGGTTAGGGTAAGGGCAAGGATTAGGGTTAGGGTTGGGGTTAAGTTTAGGGTTAGGATTAGGGTTAGGGTTAGGGTTAAGCTTAGGGTTAGGGTTAGGGATAGGGTTAGGGTAAGGATTGGGGTTAGGGTTAGGTTTAGTTTAAGGGTTAGGGTTAGGGTTAGGGGAAGGGTAAGGTTTAAGGTTAGAGTAAGATTTAGGGTTAGGTTTAGGGTTAGGGTTATGGTTAGGGTAAGGGTAAGTATTAGGGTTAGGTTTAGGGTTAGAGTAAAGGTAAGGGTTAGGTTTAATGTTAGGGTTAGATTTAGGGTTAGGGTTAGGGTTAGGGTTAAGTTTAGGGTGAGGGTAAGGGTAAGGGTTAGGGTTAAGATTAGGATTAGGGTTAGGGTAAGGGTTAGGGTTAGGGTTAGGGTAAGGTTTAGGGTTAGCTTTAGTGTTGGGGTTAAGGTTGGGGTTAGGGTTAGGGTAAGGGTAACGGTTAGGTTAGGGTTAGGGTTAGGGTTAAGGTTAGGGTTAGGGTTAGGGTTAGGTTTAGGTTTAGGATTAGGGTTATGGTTAGGGTAAGGTTTAGGGTTAGGGTTACGGTTAGGTTTAGGTTTAGGGTAAGTGTAAGGGTTAGGGTTAGAGTTAGGTTTAGGGTTAGGGTTAGGGTTAGGGTAAGGTTATGTGTTAGGGTTAGGGTTAGGGTTAGGCTTAGGCTTAGGGTTACTGGAAGTGTTAGGGTGAGGGTTAAGATTAGGATTAGGGTTAGGGTAAGGGTTAGGGTTAGGGTTAGGATAAGGGTTAGGTTTAGGGTTAGGGTTAGGATTAGTGTACGGTTAGGGTAAGGTTATGTGTTAGGGTTAGGGTTAGGGTTAGGGTAAGTGTTAGGTTTAGAGTAAGGGTAAGGGTGAGGGTTAAATTTAGGGTCAGGGTTAGGGTTAGGATTAGGGTTAGGGTAAGGGTAAGGGTTAGCGTTAGGATTAGGGTTAGGGTAAGGGTAAGTGTTAGGTTTAGGGTTAGGTTTAGGTTTAGGGTTAGTGTTAGGGTAAGGGTAAGGGTTACGGTTAATGTTAGGTTTAGGGTAAGGTTTAGGGTTAGGGTTAGGGGTTAGGGTTATTTTTATGGTTAGATTAAAGGTTAGGGTTAGGGTTAGGGTTAGAATAAGGTTTAGGTTTAGGGTAAGGGTAAGTGTTAGGGTTAGGGTTTGGGTTAGGGTTAGGGTAAGGGTTAGGGTTAGGGTTAGGTTTAGGTGGTAGGGTTAGGTTTAGGGGTAGGGGTAGGGTTAGGGTAAAGGTAAGGGTTAGGTTTAGGGTTAGGTTTAGGATTAGTTTTAGGGTTATGGTTAGGGTTAGGGTAAGGGCAAGGGTTAGGCTTAGGGATAAGGTTAGAGTTAGATTAAGGGTTAGGGTTAGGGTTTAGGGTTAGGGTTAGGGTTAGTGTAAGGGTTAGGTTTAGGGTTAGGTTTAGGTTAAGGGTTAGGGTTAGGTTTAGGGTAAGTGTTATGGTTAGGGTTAGGGTTAGGGTTAGGGTTAGGGTTAGGTTTAGGGTTAGGGTTAGGTTTAAGGTTAAGGTTAGGGTTAGGGTTAGGGTTTGGGTAAGGGTTAGAGTTAGCGTTAGGGTTATGGTAAGGGTAAGGGTTAGGGTTAAGGTTAGGGTTAGGGTTAGGTGGTTCGGTTAGGGTTAGGGTTAGGGGTATGGTTAGGGTTAGGGTAAGTGTAAGGGTTAGGGTTAGATTTAGGGTTAGGTTTAGGGTTAGAGTTAGCGTTAGGGTTATGGTAATGATAAGGGTTAGGGTTAGGGGTAGGGTTAGGTTTAAGGTTAAGGTTAGGGTTAGGGTTAGGGTTTGGGTAAGGGTAATGGTTAGGGTTAGGTTTATGGTTAGGGTTAGAGTAAGTGTAAGGGTTAGGTTTAGGGTTATGGTTAGGGTTAGGGATTGGGTAAGGGTTAGGGTTTGGGTAAGGATAAGTGTTAGGGTTAGGTTTAGGGTTAGGTTTAGGGTTAAGGTTAGGGTTAGGGTGAGGGTAAGGGTAAGGTTTAGGGTTAGGGTTAGGTTTAGGGTTAGGGTAAGGGTTAGGGTTAGGGTAAGGGTAAGTGTTAGGGTTAGGATTAGGTTTAGGGTTAGGTTAAGGTTAGGGTTAGGATTAGGGTTACGGTTAGGGTTAGGGTTAGGGTTAGGGTAACGGTATGTGTTCGGGTTAGGGTTAGGGTTAGGGTTAGGGTTAGGGTTAGGGTAAGGGTAAGTGT
>JANJXV010000796.1:30000-32500 GCA_024803745.1 Megascapheus bottae | reverse complement strand
GGCTTAGGTTTAGTTTAAGGGTTAGGGTTAGGGTTAGGGTAAGGGTAGGGGTTAGGGTCAGGGTAAGAGTTAGGTTTTGGTTTAGGGTTAGAGTTAGGTTTAGGGTAAGGGTAAGGGTTATGGTTAGGATTAGGTTTAGGGTTAGGGTAATGGTTAGGTTTAGGGTTAGGGTTAGGTTTAGGGTAAGGATAAGTGTTAGGGTTAGGTTAAGGGTTAGGGTTACGGTTAGGGTTAGGATATGTGTTAGGGTTAGGGTAAGGGTAAGTGTTAGGTTTAGGGTTAGGGTTAGGGTTAGGGTAAGGGTTAGGGTTAGGGTTAGGTTTAGGTTGTAGGTTTAGGGTTAGGATTAGGGGTAGGGGTAGGGTTAGGGTTAGGGTAAGGGTGAGGGTTAGGGTTAGGGTTAGGGTTAGGATTGGTTTTAGGGTTAGGGTTAGGGTTAGGGTAAGGGCAAGGGTTAGGCTAAGGGTTAAGGTTAGAGTTAGATTAAGGGTTAGGGTTAGGGTTTAGGGTTAGGGTTAGGGTTAGTGTAAGGGTTAGGGTTAGGTTTAGGTTAAGGGTAAGGATTAGGGTTAGGGTTAGGGTAAGTGTTAGGGTTAGGGTTAGGGTTAGGTTTAGTGTTAGGGTAAGGGTTAGGGTTAGGGTTAGGGTTAAGGTAAGGGTAAGTGTTAGGTTTAGGGTTAGGGTTAGGGTTAGGGTAAGTGGTAGGGTAAGGGTTAGGGTTAGGGTTAAGTTTAGGGTTGGGGTTAAGTTTATGGTTAGTGTTATTTTAAGGGCAAGGGTTAGGGTTAGGGTTAGCGTTAGGGTAAGTGTTAGGGTTAGTGTTAGGTTTAGGGTTAGGGTTAGGGTTAGGGTTAGGTTTAGGGTTAGGTTTAGGGTAAGTGTAAGGGTTAGGTTTAGGGTTATGGTTAGGGTTACGGATTGGGTTAGGGTTAGGGTTTGGGTAAGGATAAGTGTTAGGGTTAGGGTTAGGGTTTGGTTATGGTTATGGTTATGGTTAGGGTTAGGGTTAGTGTCAGGTTTAGGGTTAGGTTTAGGGTAAGCGCAAGGGTAAGTGTTAGGGTTAGTGTTAGGGTTAGGGTTAGGATTAGGGTTAGGGTTAGGTTAAGGTTAGGGTTAGGGTTAAGGTTAGGGTAAGGGTTAGGTTTAGAGTTAGGGTAAGGGTTAGGGTTACGGTTAGGGTTAGGGTTAGGTTTAGAGATAGGTTTAGGTTTAGGTTTAGGGTTTAGGCCTAGGGTTAGGGTTAGGGTAAGGGTTAGGGTTAGGTTTTGGGTTAGGGTAATGGTTAGGTTTAGGGTTAGGGTTAGGTTTAGGGTAATGGTTAGGTTTAGGGTTAGGGTTAGGTTTAGGATTAGGGTACGTTTAAGGATTAGGATTAGGGTTAGGGTTAGGGTTAGGGTTAGTGTTAGGGTAAGGGTAAGGGTTATGGTTAGGATTAGGGTTAGGGTTAGGGTTAGGGTTAGGGTTAGATTAGCGTTAGGGCTAGGGTTAGGGTAAGGTTATGTGTTAGGGTTAGGTTTAGGGTTAGGGTTAAGGTTAGGGTTAGGATTAGGGTTAGGGTTAGGTTTAAGTTTAGGGTTAGGTTTAGGGTTAGTGTTGGGGTAAGGGTTAGGGTTAGATTTAGGGTAAGGTTTAGGGTTAGGGTTAGGGTTAGGGTTAGAGTTAGGTTTAGGGTTAGGGGTTAGGCTTAGGGTTAGGGTTAGGATTAGGGTTAGGGTAAGGGTTAGGGTAAGGGTTAGGGTTAGGCTTAGGTTTAGTTTAAGGGTTAGGGTTAGGTTTAGGGTAAGGGTAAGGGTTATGGTTAGGATTAGGTTTAGGTTTAGGGTTAGGGTTAGGTTTAGGATTAGGGTACGTTTAAGGATTAGGATTAGGGTTAGGGTTATTGTTAGGATTAGGGTTAGGTTTAGGGTTAGGGTTATAATTAGTGTACGGTTAGGGTAAGGTTATGTGTTAGGGTTAGGGTTAGGGTTAGGGTAAGTGTTAGGATTAGGTTAAGGGTAAGGGTTAGGTTAAAGTTAGGTTCAGGGTTAGGGTGAGGGTTAGGGTAAGGGTAAGGGTAAGGGTTAGCGTTAGATTTAGGGTTAGGGTTAGGGGTTAGGATTAGTGTTACGGTTTGGTTAAGGGTTAGGGTAAGGGTTAGGGTTAGGGTTAGGTTTAGTTTAAGGGTTAGGGTTAGGGTTAGGGTAAGGGGAAGTGTTAGGGTTAGGGTAAGAGTTAGGGTTTGGTTTAGGGTTAGGGTTAGGTTTAGGGTAAGGGTTAGTGTAAGGGTTAGGGTTAGGTTTAGGTTAAGGGTTAGGGTTAGGGTTAGGTTTAGGTTAAGTGTTAGGGTTAGGGTTAGGGTTAGTGTTAGGGTAAGGGTTAGGGTTAGGGTTAGGGTTAGCGTAAGGGTAAGTGTTAGGGTTACGGTTAGGGTTAGGGTTAGGGTAAGTGGTAGGGTAAGGGTTAGGGTTAGGGTTAAGTTTAGGGTTGGGGTTAAGTTTATGTTTAGTGTTATTGTAAGGGC
>JANJXV010000796.1:0-27500 GCA_024803745.1 Megascapheus bottae | reverse complement strand
TAGGGTTAGGATATGTGTTAGGGTTAGGGTAAGGGTAAGTGTTAGGTTTAGGGTTAGGGTTAGGGTTAGGGTAAGGGTTAGGGTTAGGGTTAGGTTTAGGTTGTAGGTTTAGGGTTAGGATTAGGGGTAGGTGTAGGGTTAGGGTTAGGGTAAGGGTGAGGGTTAGGGTTAGGGTTAGGGTTAGGATTGGTTTTAGGGTTAGGGTTAGGGTTAGGGTAAGGGCAAGGGTTAGGCTAAGGGTTAAGGTTAGAGTTAGATTAAGGGTTAGGGTTAGGGTTTAGGGTTAGGGTTAGGGTTAGTGTAAGGGTTAGGGTTAGGTTTAGGTTAAGGGTAAGGGTTAGGGTTAGGGTTAGGGTAAGTGTTAGGGTTAGGGTTAGGGTTAGGTTTAGTGTTAGGGTAAGGGTTAGGGTTAGGGTTAGGGTTAAGGTAAGGGTAAGTGTTAGGTTTAGGGTTAGGGTTAGGGTTAGGGTAAGTGGTAGGGTAAGGGTTAGGGTTAGGGTTAAGTTTAGGGTTGGGGTTAAGTTTATGGTTAGTGTTATTTTAAGGGCAAGGGTTAGGGTTAGGGTTAGCGTTAGGGTAAGTGTTAGGGTTAGTGTTAGGGTTAGGGTTAGGGTTAGGGTTAGGGTTAGGTTTAGGGTTAGGTTTAGGGTAAGTGTAAGGGTTAGGTTTAGGGTTATGGTTAGGGTTACGGATTGGGTTAGGGTTAGGGTTTGGGTAAGGATAAGTGTTAGGGTTAGGGTTAGGGTTTGGTTATGGTTATGGTTATGGTTAGGGTTAGGGTTAGTGTCAGGTTTAGGGTTAGGTTTAGGGTAAGCGCAAGGGTAAGTGTTAGGGTTAGTGTTAGGGTTAGGGTTAGGATTAGGGTTAGGGTTAGGTTAAGGTTAGGGTTAGGGTTAAGGTTAGGGTAAGGGTTAGGTTTAGAGTTAGGGTAAGGGTTAGGGTTACGGTTAGGGTTAGGGTTAGGTTTAGAGATAGGTTTAGGTTTAGGTTTAGGGTTTAGGCCTAGGGTTAGGGTTAGGGTAAGGGTTAGGGTTAGGTTTTGGGTTAGGGTAATGGTTAGGTTTAGGGTTAGGGTTAGGTTTAGGGTAATGGTTAGGTTTAGGGTTAGGGTTAGGTTTAGGATTAGGGTACGTTTAAGGATTAGGATTAGGGTTAGGGTTAGGGTTAGGGTTAGTGTTAGGGTAAGGGTAAGGGTTATGGTTAGGATTAGGGTTAGGGTTAGGGTTAGGGTTAGGGTTAGATTAGCGTTAGGGCTAGGGTTAGGGTAAGGTTATGTGTTAGGGTTAGGTTTAGGGTTAGGGTTAAGGTTAGGGTTAGGATTAGGGTTAGGGTTAGGTTTAAGTTTAGGGTTAGGTTTAGGGTTAGTGTTATGGTAAGGGTTAGGGTTAGATTTAGGGTAAGGTTTAGGGTTAGGGTTAGGGTTAGGGTTAGAGTTAGGTTTAGGGTTAGGGTTAGGGGTTAGGCTTAGGGTTAGGGTTAGGATTAGGGTTAGGGTAAGGGTTAGGGTAAGGGTTAGGGTTAGGCTTAGGTTTAGTTTAAGGGTTAGGGTTAGGTTTAGGGTAAGGGTAAGGGTTATGGTTAGGATTAGGTTTAGGTTTAGGGTTAGGGTTAGGTTTAGGATTAGGGTACGTTTAAGGATTAGGATTAGGGTTAGGGTTAGGGTTAGGATTAGGGTTAGGTTTAGGGTTAGGGTTATAATTAGTGTACGGTTAGGGTAAGGTTATGTGTTAGGGTTAGGGTTAGGGTTAGGGTAAGTGTTAGGATTAGGTTAAGGGTAAGGGTTAGGTTAAAGTTAGGTTCAGGGTTAGGGTGAGGGTTAGGGTAAGGGTAAGGGTAAGGGTTAGCGTTAGATTTAGGGTTAGGGTTAGGGGTTAGGATTAGTGTTACGGTTTGGTTAAGGGTTAGGGTAAGGGTTAGGGTTAGGGTTAGGTTTAGTTTAAGGGTTAGGGTTAGGGTTAGGGTAAGGGGAAGTGTTAGGGTTAGGGTAAGAGTTAGGGTTTGGTTTAGGGTTAGGGTTAGGTTTAGGGTAAGGGTTAGTGTAAGGGTTAGGGTTAGGTTTAGGTTAAGGGTTAGGGTTAGGGTTAGGTTTAGGTTAAGTGTTAGGGTTAGGGTTAGGGTTAGTGTTAGGGTAAGGGTTAGGGTTAGGGTTAGGGTTAGCGTAAGGGTAAGTGTTAGGGTTACGGTTAGGGTTAGGGTTAGGGTAAGTGGTAGGGTAAGGGTTAGGGTTAGGGTTAAGTTTAGGGTTGGGGTTAAGTTTATGTTTAGTGTTATTGTAAGGGCAAGGGTTAGGGTTAGGTTTAGCGTTAGGGTAAGTGTTAGGGTTAGTGTTAGGGTGAGGGTTAGGGTAAGGGTTAGGGTTATGGTTATGGTTAGGGTTAGTGTCAGGTTTAGGGTTAGGTTTAGGATAAGGGCAAGGGTAAGTGTTAGGTTTAGGGTTAGGGTTAGGGTTAGGGTTAGTGTTAGGGTAAGGTTATGTGTTAGGGTTAGGGTTAGGGTTAGGGTAAGTGTTAGGGTTATGGTTAGGGTTAGGGTTAGGGTTACGGTCAGGGTGAGGGTAAGGGTAAGGTTTAGGGTTAAAGTTAGGGTCAGGGTTAGGGTTAGGCTTAGGGTTAGAGTAAGGTTAAGGGTTAGGGTTAGGTTTAGGGTGAGGGTAAGAGTAAGGGTTAGGTTTAGGGTTAGGGTTAGGTTTAGAGTTAGTGTTAGGGTAAGGGTAAGGGTTAGGGTTAGGGTTAGTGTTAGGGTAAGGTTTAGGGTTAGGGGTTAGGGTTAGTATTAGGGTTAGGTTAAGGGTTAGGGTTAGGGTTAGGGTTAGGATAAGGATAAGGGTTAGGGTTAGGGTAAGGTTAAGTGTTAGGTTTATGATTAAGGTTAGTGTTAGGGTAAGGGTTAGGGTTAGGGTTAGGTTTAGGTGGTAGTGTTAGTGTTTGGGTTAGGGTTAGGGTTAGGGTTAGAGTAAGGGTAAGGGTTAGGGTTAGGTTTAGGGTTAGAGTAAGGGTAAGGGTTAGGTTTAGGTTTAGGTTCAGGGTTAGGGTTAGGGTTAGGGTTAGGGTTAGGGTAAGGGTAAGGATTAGCGTTATTTTAGGGTTAGGGTAAGGGTTAGGGTTAGGGGATAGGGTTAGTGTTAGGGTTAGGTTAATGGTTAGGGTTAGGGTTAGGATAAGGGTTAGGGTATAGGGTATGGGTAAGTGTTAGGTTTAGGGTTAGGGTTAGGGTTAGGGTAAGGGTTAGGGTTAGGGTTAGGTTTAGGTGGTAGGGTTAGGGTTAGGGTTAGGGTTAGGGTAAGGTTAAGGGTTAGGGTTAGGATTAGTTTTAGGGTTAGGGTTAGGATAAGGGTAAGTGTTAGGGTTAGGTTTAGGGTTAGAGTTAATGTTAGGGTTAGGGTTAGGGTTAGGTTTAGGGTTATGGTTAGGGTAAGGGTAAGGGTTAGGGTTAGGGTTAGGGTTAGGTTTAGGGTTAGGGTTAGGGTAAGAGCAAGGTTTAGCCTTAGGTTTAAGGTTAGGGTTAGGATTATGTTTAGGGTTAGGGTTAAGGTTATGGTTAGGATTAGTGTTACGGTTAGGGTTAGGGTTAGGGTAACGGTATGTGTTCGAGTTAAGGTTAGGGTTAGGGTTAGGGTTAGGGTTAGCTTTAGGGTAAGCATAGGGGTTAGTGTTAGGTTAGGGTTAAGGTAAGGGTAAGGTTTAGGATTAGGGTTAGGTTGAGGTTTAGGGTTAGGATTGGGGTTAGGGTTAGGGATAGGGTTAGTTTAAGGGTTACGGTTAGGTTTAGGGTAAGAGTAAGGGTTAGGGTTAGGGTAAGAGTTAGGGTTAGGTTTAGGGTTAGGGTTAGGGTAAGAGTAAAGGTTACGGTTAGGATTAGCGTTAGGTTTAGGGTAATGTTTAGGGTTAGGGTTAGGGTTAGTTTTAGGGTTAGCGATAGGGCAAGCGTAAGGGTTAGGGTTAGGGTTAGGGTTTGGTTTAGGGTTGGGGGTAAGGTTAGGTTTAGGGTTAGGTTACGTTTAAGAATTATGGTTAGGGTTAGGGTTAGGGTTATGCTTAGGGTTAGGGTTAGGGTTAGGATTAGGGTTACGTTTAGGGTTAGAGTTAGGGTTAGGGTTAGTGTTAGTGTAAGGTAATTTGTTAGGGTTAGGGTTAGGTTTAGGGTAAGTGTTAGGGTTAGGGTTAGGGTTACGGTTAGGGTAAGGGCAAGGGTAAGGTTTAGGGTTAAAGTTAGGGTCAGGGTTAGGGTTAGGGTTAGGGTAAGGGTAAGGGTTAGGGTTAGGTTTAGGGTAAGGGTAAGGGTTAGGTTTAGGGTTAGGGTTAGGTTTAGAGTTAGTGTTAGGGTAAGGGTAAGGGTTAGGGTTAGGGTTAGGGTTAGGGTAAGGGTTAGGGTTAGGGGTTTGGGTTAGTGTTAGTGTTAGGTAAAGGTTTAGGGTTAGGGTTAGGGTTAGGATAAGGGTTAGAGTTAGGGTAAGGGTAAGTGTTAAGTTTAGGGTTAGGTTTAGGGTAAGGGTTATGGTTAGGGTTAGGTTTAGGTGGTAGGGTAAGGGTTTGGGTTAGGGTTAGGGTTAGGGTTAGGGTAAGGGTAAGGATTATTGTTAGGTTTAGTGTTAGGGTAAGGGTAAGGGTTAGGTTTAGGGTTTGGGTTAGGTTTAGAGTTAGTGTTAGGGTAAGGGTAAGGGTTAGGGTTAGGGTTAGTGTAAGGGTTAGGGTTAGGTGTTAGGGTTTGTGTTAGGGTTAGGTTAAGGGTTAGTGTTAGGGTTAGGATTAGGATAAGGGTTAGGGTTAGGGTAAGGGTTAGGGTAAGGGTTAGGGTTAGGGTTAGGGTTAGGTTAGGGTTAGGGTTAGGGTTAGGGTTAGGGTAAGGGTTAGGGTTAGGGTTAGGTTTAGGTGTTAGGGTTAAGGTTAGGGCTAGGTTAGGGTTAGGGTTATGGTAAGGGAAAGAGTTAGGGTTAGGATTAGTTTTAGGGTTAGGGTGAGGGTAAGGGAAAGGGTTAGGGTTAAGGTTAGGATTAGGGTTAAGGTTAGGGTTAGGGTTAGGTTTAGGTTTAGGGTTAGGGTTATGGTTAGGGTAAGGGCAAGGTTTAGGCTTAGGGTTAAGGTTAGGGTTAGGGTTAGGTTTCGGGTTAGGTTAAAGTTAGGGTTAGGGTAAGGGTAAGGGTTAGGGTTAGGGTTAAGGTTAGGGTTAGGGTTAGTGTTAGGGTAAGGGTTAGGGTACGTTAGGGTAAGGGTTAGGGTTAGTGTTAGTTTAGGGTTAGAGTTAGGTTAGGGTTAGGTTAAGTGTAAGGGTTAGGGTTAGGGTTAGGTTTAAGGTTAGTTTAAGGGTTAGGGTTAGGGTTAGAGTGAGATTTAGGGTTGATTAAGGGTAAGGGTTATGGTTAGGGTTAGGGTTAGGGTTAGGTTAAGGGGTAGGGTTATGGTTAGGGAAATGGTTAGGGTTAGGGTTAGGGTAAGGGTAAGGTTTAGAGTAAGGGTTAGGGTTAAGGTTAGGTTAAGGGTTAGGGTTAGGGTTAGGGTTAGGGTTAGGGTTAGGGTAAGCATAAGGGTTAGGATTAGGGTTAGGGTTAGGTTTAGGGTTAGAGTTAGCGTTAGGGTTAGGGTAAGGATAAGGGTTAAGTTTAGGGTTAGGTTTAGGGTTACGGTTAGGGTTAGGGTAGGGTTTAGTGTAAGGGTAAGTGTTAGTGTTAGGGTTAGGTTTTGGATAAGAGAAAGGATTAGGGTTAGGTTTAGGGTTAGGGTTACAGGTTAGGGTTAGGGTTATGGTTAGGGTGTTGGTTAGGTTTTGGGTTATGTTTAGGATAAGGGTAAGGGTTAGGGTTAGGGTTTGTGTTAGGGTTAGTGTTAGGTTTAGGGTTAGGGTTAGGGTAAGGGCAAGGTTTAGGTTTAGGGTTGTGGTTTAGGTTAGGTTTAGGATTAGGGTTAGGGTTAGGGTTAAGGTTAGGTTTAGGGTTAGGGCTAGGGTTAGGGTTAGGGTAAGGGTTAGGGTTAGAATTATGGTAAGGGTTAGGTTTAGAGTTAGGGTAAGGGTTAGGGTTAGGGTTAGGGTTAGGGTTAAGGTTAGGTTTAGGGTTAAGGTTAGGTTTAGGGTAAGGGTTAGGGTTAGAGTTAGGGTAAGGGTTAGGGTTAGGTTTAGGGTTAGCGTTAGGTTTAGGGTTAGGTTAAGGTTAGGTTTATGGTAAGGGTAGGGTTAGGGTTAGAGTTAGGCTTAGGGTTAAGGTTAAGGTTAGGGTTAGGTTTAGGGTTAGGTTAAGGTTAGGGTTAGGGTAAGGGTAAGGGTTAGGGTTAGGGTTAGGGTTAAGGTTAGGGTTAGGGTTATGGTTAGGGTTAGGGTAAGGGTTAGGGTAGGTTAGGGTAAGGTTTAGGTTTAGTGTTAGGTTAGGGTTAGTGTTAGGTTAGGGTTAGGTTAAGGGTAAGGATTAATGTTTGGGTTAGTTTAAGGGTTAGGTTTAGGGTTAGAATGAGATTTAGGGTTGGTTAATGGTAAGGGTTAGGGTTAGGGTTAGGGTTAGGTTAAGGGTTAGGGTTAGGGTTAGTGTTAAAGTACGGGTTAGGGTTAGGGTTAGGGTTAGGGTTAGGGTTAGGGTAACGGTTAGGGTTAGGGTTAGGGTTAGGGTAAATTTTAGCGTTAGGGTTAGGGTTAGGGTCAGGGTTAGGGTAAGGGTAAGGTTTAGGGTTAGGGTTAGGGTTAAGTTTAGGGTAAGGGTAAGGGTAAGGGTAAGTGTTAGGGTTAGGGTTAGGTTTAGGGTAAGGGGAAGGGTTAGGGTTAAGTTTAGGGTTAGGTTTAGGGTTAGGGTTAGGGTTAGGGTTAGCGTTAGGGTAAGCGTAAGGGTTAGGGTTAGGGTTAGGGTTAGGTTTAGGTTTGGAGTTAGCGTTAGGGTTAGGGTAAGGATAAGGGTTAGGGTAAGGGTTAGGGTTAGGGTTAGGGTTAGTGTTAGGGTTAGTTTAAGGGTTAGGTTTAGGGTTAGGGTTAGGATAAGGGTTAGGGTTAGGGTTAGGGTAAGTGTTAGGTTAGGGTTAGGGTTAGGGTAAGTGTAAGGGTTAGGGTTAGGGTTAGGATTAGTTTTCGGGTTAGGGTCAGGATAAGGGTTAGGGTTAGGGTTAGGATTAGTTTTAGGGTTAGGGTCAGGGTAAGGATAAGGGTTAGGGTTAGGGTTAGGGTTAAGGTTAGTGTTAGGGTTAGGGTTTGGTTTAGGGTTAGGATTAGGGTAAGGGTAAGGGTTAGGGTTAGGGTTAGGGTTTGGGTTAGGTTTAGGGTTAGGATAAGGGCAACGTTTAGGCTTAGGGTTAAGGTTATGGTTAGGGTTAGGTTTAGAGTTAGGGTTAGGGTTAGGGTTAGGTTAAGGTTAGGGTTAGGGTAAGGGTAAGGGTTAGGTTTAGGGTTAGGGTTAGGGTTAAGGTTAGGGTTAGGGTTAGGGTTAGGGTAAGGGTTACGGTAGGTTAGGTTAAGGGTTAGGGTTAGTGTTAGGTTAGGGTTAGAGTTAGGTTAGCGTTAGGTTAAGGGTAAGGGTTAGGGTTACGGTTAGGGTTAGTTTAAGGTTTAGGGTTAGGGTTAGGGTTAGAGTGAGATTTAGGGTTGGTTAAGGGTAAGGGTTATGGTTAGGGTTAGGGTTAAGGTTAGGTTAAGGTTTAGGGATAGGGTTAGGGTTAGGGTTATGGTAAGTGTTAGCGTTATGGTTAGGGTAAGGGTTAGGTTTAGAGTTAGGGTAAGGTTTAGGGTTAGGGTTAGAGTTAGGGTTAGGGTTAGAGTTAGATTTCGGGTTAGGGTTAGGGGTTAGGGTTAGGGTTAGGGTTAGGGTAAGGATTAGGGTTAGGGTTAAGTTTAGTTTAAGGGTTAGGTTTAGGGTTAGGTTAGGGTTAGGGTAAGGGTAAGGTTTAGGGTTAGGGTTAGGGTTAGGGTTAGGGTTAGGGTAAGGGTAAGGGTTAGAGTTAGGATTAGGGTTAGGGTTAGGGTAAAGTTTAGGATTAGGGTTAGGTTTAGAGTTAGGGATAGGGTAAGGGTAAGGGTTAGGGTTAGGGTTAGGTTTAGGGTTGGGGTTAAGGTTAGGTTTAGGGTTACGTTATGTTTAAGGATTAGGGTAGGGTTAGGGTTAGGGTTATGCATAGGGTTAGGGTTAAGGTTAGGATTAGGGTTAGGTTTAGGGTTAGTGTTAGGGTTAGGGTTAGGGTAAGGTTATGTGTTAGGGTTAGGGTTAGGGTTAGGCTTAGGGTTAGGGTTACTGGATGTGTTAGGTTTAGGGTTAGGGTAAGTGTTAGGGTTAGGTTAAGGGTAAGTGTTAGGGTTAAAGTTAGGGTCAGGGTTAGGGTTAGGGTTAGGGTAACGGTAAGGGTTAGGGTTAGGTTTAGGTTTAGAGTAAGGGTAACCGTTAGGTTTAGGGTTAGGGTTAGGTTTAGGGTTAGGGTTAGGGTAAGGATAAATGTTAGAGTTAAGGTTAGGGTTAGGGTTAAGTTTAGAGTGAGGGTAAGGATAAGGGTTAGGATTAAGATTAGGATTAGGTTTGGGGTAAGGTTTAGGGTTAGGGTTAGGGTAAGGGTTAGGGTTAATGTTAGGGTTAGGTTTAGTGTTGTGGTTAAGTTTAGGGTTAGGGTTAGGGTAAGGGCAAGGGATTAGTTAGGGTTAGGGTTAGGGCTAAGGTTAGGGTTAGGTTTAGGGTTAGGATTAGGTTTATGGTTGGGGTAAGGTTTAGGGTTAGGGTTAGGGTAAGTGTAAGGGTAAGGGTTAGGGTTAGAGTTAGGGTCAGGTTTAGGGTTAGGGTTAGGGTTAGTGTTAGAGTTAGGGTTAGGGTTAGGGTTAGGTGTTAGGCTTAGGGTTAGGGTAAGGGTAAGGGTTAGGGTTACGGTTAGGATTGTTTAATGGTTAGGGTTAGGTTTAGGGTAAGGGTAAGGGTTAGGGTTAGGGTAAGGGTTAGGGTTAGGTTTAGGGTCAGTTTAAGGGTTAGAGTTAGGTTTAGGGTAAGGGTTAGGGTTAGGGTTAGGGTAAGAATTATGGTTAGGTTTAGGGTTAGGGTTAGGGTTAGGGTAAGGGTAAGGGTTAGGGTGAGGATTATTGTTAGGGTTAGGGTAATGGATAGGGTTAGGGTTAGTTTTAGGTTAGGGATAAGGCAATATTAAGGGTTAGGGTTAGGGTTAGGGTTAGGGTTTTGGTTGAGGTTAGGTTTAGGGTTAGGGTACTTTTAAGGATTAGGGTTTGGGTTAGGGTTAGGGTTATGCTTAGGGTTAGGGTTAGGATTAGGGTTAGATTAGGGTTAGGGTTCGGGTTAGGGTAAGGTTATGTATTAGGGTTAATGTTAGGGTTAGGGTAAGTGTTAGGGTTAGGGTAAGGGTAAGGGTTAGGGTTAAAGTTAGGTTCAGGGTTAGGGTTAGAGTTAGGGTTAGGGTTAGGGTAAGGGTAAGGGTTAGCGTTAGATTTATGGTTAGGGTAAGTGTAAGGGTTAGGTTTAGGGTTAGGGTTAGGTTTAGGGTTAGTGTTAGGGTAAGGTAAGTGTTAGGGTTAGGGTTAGGTTTAGGGTAAGGGTTAGGGTTAGGGGTTAGGATTAGTGTTAGGGTTAGGTTAAGGGTTAGGGTTTGGGTTAGGGTTATGGTTAGGGTAAGGGTTAGGGTTAGGGTAAGAGTAAGTGTTAGGGTTAGGGTTAGGTTTAGGGTTAGGGTAAGGGTTAGGGTTAGGGTTAGGATTAGGGGTAGGGTTAGGGTTAGGGTAAGGGTAAGGGTGAGGGTTAGGGTTAGGGTTAGGGTTAGGTTTAGTTTTAGGG
This sequence comes from Megascapheus bottae, assembly GCA_024803745.1. NCBI lineage: Eukaryota > Metazoa > Chordata > Mammalia > Rodentia > Geomyidae > Megascapheus > Megascapheus bottae. The sequence goes on along the minus strand of JANJXV010000796.1, from coordinate 17,776 downwards.
TTAGGATTAGGGTTATGGTAAAGGCTAGGGTTAAGCTTAGGGTTAAGTTTAGAGTTAGATTAAGGGTTAGGGTTAGGGATTAGGGGTTAGGGTTAGGGTTAGTGTTAGGGTTAGTGTAAGGGTTAGGGTTAAGGTTAGGTTTAGGTTAAGGGTTAGTGTTAGGGTTAGGTTTAGGGTAAGTGATAGTGCTGGCGTTAGGGTTAGGGTTAGTGTTAGGGTAAGGATTAGGGTTAGGGTTAGGGTTAGTGTAAGGGTAAGTGTTAGCGTTAGGGTTAGGGTTAGGGTTAAGGTTAGGGTAAGTGTTAGGGTAAGGGTTAGGGTTAGGGTTAAGTTTAGGGTTGGGGTTAAGTTTATGGTTAGTGTTATTTTAAGGGCAAGGGTTAGGGTTAGGTTTAGCGTTAGGGTAAGTGCTAGGGTTAGTGCTAGGTTTAGGGTTAGGGTAAGGGTTAGGGTTAGGTTTAGGGTTAGGGTAAGGGTAAGGGTTAGGGTTAGGGTTAGGGTTAGGGTTAGGGTTAGCTTTAGGGTTAGGGTAAGGGTCAGGGTAAGGGTAATTGTAAGGGTTAGAGTTAGGTTAGGGGTAGGGTAAGGGTTAGTTTTAAGGGTAGGGTAAGGGTAAGGGTAAGTGTTAGGGTTAGGGTTAGCTTTAGGGTAAGGGTAAGGGTTAGGGTTAAGGTTAGGGTTAGGGTTAAGTTTAGGGTTAGGGTTAGGGTTAATGTTAGGTTTAGCGTTAGGGTAAGCGTAAGTGTTAGGTTAGGGTTAGGGTTAGGTTTAGGGTTAGAGTTAGCATTAGGTTTAGGGTAACTATAAGGGTTAGGGTTAGGGTTAGGGTTGGGTTTAAGGTTAAGGTTAGGGTTAGGGTTAGGTTTAGGGTTAGGGTTAGGGTAAGGTAAGGGTTAGGTTTACGGTTATGGTTAGGGTTACGGATTGGTTTAGGGTTAGGGTTTGATAAGGATAAGTGTTAGGGTTAGGGTTAGGGTTAGGGTTAGGGTTAGAGTAAGGGTTAGGGTTAGGGTTAGAGTTAGGGTTAGGGTTAGGGAAAGGGTAAGAGTTAGGGTTAGGATTAGGTTTAAGGTTGGGGTTAATGTTAGGGTTAGGTTTAGGGTTACGGTTAGGGTTAGAGTTAGGGTAACGGTATGTGTTCGGGTTAGGTTTAGGGTTATTGTTAGGGTTAGGGTTAGCGTTAGGGTAAGCGTAAGGGTTAGTGTTATGGTTAGGGTTAAGTTAAGGGCAATGTTTAGGGTTAGGGTTAGGCTTAGGTTTAGGGTTAGGGTTAATGTTAGGGTAAGGGTAAAGGTTAGGGTTAGGGTTAGGTTGAGGGTTAGGGTAAGGGTAAGGGTTAGGGTTAGGGTTAGGGTAAGGGTTAGGGTTAGGGTTAGGGTTAGGGTATGGTTTAGGGTAAGGGTAAGTGTTAGTGTTAGGGTTAGGTTTAGGATAAGGGTAAGGATTAGGGTTAGGTTTAGTGTTAGGGTTAGAGGTTAGGGTAAGGGTTAGGGTTAAGGTGAGGGTTAGGTTTTGGGTTAGGGTTAGGTTAAGGGTAAGTGTTAGGGTTAGGGTTAGGATTAGGGTTAGTGTTAGGTTTAGGGTTAGGGTTAGGGTAAGGGAAAGGGTTAGGATTAGGGTTAGGGTTAAGGTTAGGGTTAGGATTAGGGTCAGGTTTAGGTTTAAGTTTAGGGTTAGGGTTAGGTTTGGAGTTAGGTTTAGGTTTAGGGTTAGGGGTTAGGCCTAGGGTTAGGGTTAGGGTAAGGGTTAGGGTTAGGGTTAGGTTGAGGGTTAGGTTTAGGGTTAGGGTTAGGGTAAGTGTAAGGGTTAGGGTTAGGGTTAGGTTTAGGTTTAGTGTTAGCTTTAGGGTTAGGGTTAGGGTAAGGGCAAGTGTTAGGGTTAGGGTTAGGGTTAGGGTGAAGTTTAGGGTTACTGTTAGGTTTAGGTTAAGGGTAAGGGTTAGTGTTAGGGTAAGGGTTAGGGTTAGGGTTAGGGTTAGGGTTAGTTTAAGGGTTAGGGTTAGGTTTAGGGAAAGGGTAAGGTTTAGGGTTAGGGTAAGAGTTAGGTTAGGTTTAGGGTTAGGGTTAGGGTTAGGATTATGGTTAGGGTTAGTTTAAGGGTTAGGGTTAGGTTTAGGGTAAGGGTAAGGGTTAGGGTTAGGGCAAGAGTTAGGGTTAGGTTTAGGGTTAGGGATAGGGTTAGGGTAAGGGTAAGGGTTATGGTTAGGATTCGGGTTAGGTTTAGGGTAATGCTTTGGGTTAGGGTTAGGGTTAGGTTTAGGGTTAGGGATAGGGTAAGGGTAAGGGTTAGGGTTAGGGTTAGGGTTTGGTTTAGGTTTAGGGTTAAGGTTAGGTTTAGGGTTAGGGTACGTTTAAGTATTAGGGTTAGGTTTAGGGTTAGGGTTATGCTTAGGGTTAGGGGTAGGGTTAGGATTAGGGTTAGGTTTAGTGTTAGGGTTAGGGTTAGTGTTAGTGTTAGGGTAAGGTTATGTGTTAGGGTTAGAGTTAGGGTTAGGGTTAGGGTAAGGGTAAGGGTTAGGGTTAGGTTTAGGGTTAGAGTAAGGGTAAGGGTTAGGTTTAGGGTTAGGGTTAGGTTTAGGGTTAGGGTTAGGGTAAGGATAAATGTTAGAGTTAAGTTTAGGGTTAGGGTTATGGTTAAGTTTAGGGTGAGGGTAATTGTAAGGGTTAGGGTTAAGATTAGGATTAGGGGTAGGGTAAGGTTTAGGGTTAGGGTTATGGTAAGGGTTAGGGTTAGGGTTTGGGTTAGGTTTAGTGTTGGGGTTAAGGTTAGGGTTAGGTTTAGGGTAAGTGTAAGGGTTAGGTTAGGGTTTGGATTAGGGCTAAGGTTAGAGTTAGGATTAGGTTTAGGGTTAGGATTAGGGTTATGGTTGGGGTAAGGTTTAGGGATACGGTTAGGGTTAGGGTTAGGGTAAGGGTAAGGGTTAGGGTTAGAGTTAGGGTCAGGGTTAGGGTTAGGGTTAGGGTTAGAGTTAGGTTTAGGGTTAGGGTTAGGGGTTAGGCTTAGGGTTAGGGTAAGGGTAAGGGTTAGGGTTAGGGTTAGGATTGTTTAAGGCTTAGGGTTAGGTTTAGGGTAAGGGTAAGGGTTAGGTTTAGGGTAAGAGTTAGGGTTAGGTTTAGGGTTAGGGTTAGGCTTAGGGTAAGGGTAAGGTTTAGGGTTAGGATTAGTGTTAGGGTTAGGGTAATGGTTAGGGTTAGGGTTAGATTTAGGTTAGGGATAGGGCAATAGTAAGGGTTAGGGTTAGGTTTAGGGTTGGGGTTAAGGTTAGGGTTAGGGTTAGGGTTAGGGTTAGGGTAAGGGTAAGGGTTATGGTTAGGATTAGGTTTAGGGTTAGGGTTAGGTTTAGGGTTAGGGTTAGGTTTAGGGTTAGATTAGGGTTATGGCTAGGGTTAGGGTAAGGTTATGTGTTAGGGTTAGGTTTAGGGTTAGGGTTAAGGTTAGGGTTAGGATTAGGTTTAGGGTTAGGGTTAAGGTTAGGGTTAGGGTTAGGGTTAGTGTTGGGGTAAGGGTTAGGGTTAGAGTTAGGGTAAGGTTTAGGGTTAGGGTAAGGGTTAGGGTTAGAGTTAGGTTTAGGGTTAGGTTTAGGGTTAGGGTTTAGGCTTAGGGTTAGGGTTAGGTTTAGGGTTAGGGTAAGGGTTAGGGTTAGGTTTAGTTTAAGGGTTAGGCTTAGGGTTAGGGTTAGGGTAAGTGTAAGGGTTAGGGTTAGGGTAAGAGTTAGAGTTTGGTTTAGGTTTAGGGTTAGGTTTAGGGTAAGGGTAAGGGTTATGGTTAGGATTAGCTTTAGGGTTAGGGTAATGGTTTGGTTTAGGGTTAGGGTTAGGTTTAGGGTTAGGGTACGTTTAAGGATTAGGATTAGGGTTAGGGTTAGGGTTAGGGTTATGCTTAGGGTTAGGGTTAGGGTTAGGATTAGGGTTAGGTTTAGGGTTAGGGTTAGGATTAGGGTACGGTTAGGGTAAGGTTATGTGTTAGGGTTAGGGTTAGGGTTAGGGTAAGTGTTAGCGTTAGGTTAAGGGTAAGGGTTAGGTTAAAGTTAGGTTCAGGGTTAGGGTTAGGGTTAGGATTGGGGTAAGGGTAAGGGTTAGCTTTAGATTTAGGGTTAGGGTAAGGGTAAGGGTTAGGTTTAGGGTTATGGTAAGGGTAAGGTTTATTTTTAGGGTTAGGGTTAGGTTTAGGTTTAGGGTTAGGGTAAGGATAAATGTTAGAGTTAAGGTTAGGGTTAGGGTTAGGGTTAAGTTTAGGGTGAGGGGAAGGGTAAGGGTTAGGGTTAAGATTAGGATTAGGGTTAGGGTAAGGTTTAGGGTTAGGGTTAGGGTAAGGGTTAGGGTTAAGGTTTGGGTTAGGTTTAGTGTTGGGGTTAAGGTTAGGGTTAGGGTAAGGTTAAGGGTAAGGGTTAGGTTAGGGTTAGGGTTAGGGCTAAGGTTAGGGTTAGGATTAGATTTAGGGTTAGGATTAGGGTTATGGTTGGGGTATGCGGCGAGCTCCTCCACCAGCGAGGAAGAACGACCACCATTCGAGGATTCTTCTCAAATCATACTTTATCGGAGAGCTTTTGATTGAAGGGGGAGCAGGAAGCGAAAAGGCTTGGGCAGGGAAATGCAGCTGCTTACATACAATCAAGGAACCCGGGGTTTTTTGCCATTGGTCGCTCCATTGCCATGGCTGTTTTACAACTCGGGATTGGTCAGGCCTCTGACGTCATACGCGCAGACTCAGAGGAAAGAGCAAACGCTCTGCATACACATACCAGATAAGGAGAACTAAGAGGTTGTTTTAGTGGCGGCCGCTCCGGCTCCCCACATCTCCCCCTTTCTTGTTTTGTTGCAGCAAGTCAACATACCTGTTGTGAAGAGAGTAGAGGTGCTGTCCTCCAAAGTAAAACTTGAGGTCCCATTCTAGAGGAGTGACCCAGGCGATCAACTCTGGATCCCTCCCCTTCAGGCCCTCTATCGCCTTTGTGGAGATGGGCTAGGGGCGCAGACCCATATGCTGACGCACATGCTCTCCTTAACCTGTTAGGGTCAGGAGTGGTACTTTGTCCAACATTTCACAACTCTTGGCTGCCTGTACTCCTATTCCTCGTGCAATAGACTAAGGTCTTGAGGGTGCAAAGGCAGTACAGGGCACTTTTAGTTGGTTTTTAAAGCTGCAAGCCAAATTTTGGGGAGAGTGTCCTTGCTCCAAGGCAGTGAGTGTATGAGCAATTAGTACTCTATCCCTTCTATTGTGAGATCTCATGCGACAGAGTAACCAGAGGCAAAAAATACAGGGCCCACAACAGGCTGCAACAAACACTCCCAGCCCAGCCCACTCCTTAACAAACGACAGGGAATTTTTTACCCAATCCAAAACTTGTCCTGCTGTTATTGTGATCCTGATCCTATTAACTAACATAATTTCTGATCTTAATTGAGTGGTTAGATTTTCAAACTGATCAGTCCATTGTCCTAGAAGCATTAGTCACGGGCATTGGTAATGGAAAGGTCTTCATCCGCGCCCACAAAATCCTCTCCTGGGCCATCACTGGATCTGCTAGTATTGCCACCAACATGAGAATAATCTTCATCGTCAGTGCCTTTCTCGGGTTCTCCTTCCACCTTTCGCGTCAATCGCAATGGGACCCAAAGCGGTGTTTCCTGCTCCTGTGGAAAAACACAAACAGCTCCCCTGGATCTCCTTACTACGGGATACGGTCCGCACCAATTATTTGTAATAACATCCTTCCATTTAACCATCTCAGTTATAATTTTAGGGTTTTGGGCAGCATGTCTATCTGCTGCTGACATCATCACTATTTAAAATTTAAAAATTTAAAGTAAAAAGTGCAAGGGAAAGTCTTTCCCTGGGAGATGCTCCTTCCGCAATTCCCCCTTTCTGTTTTTGAAGTATTTCTTTTAATTTTTTGTTGGTTCTTTCCACAACTCCTTGTCCTTGCGGATTGTATGGTAACCCTGTTGTATGGGCTACTTGCATTTGCGCACAAAAGGCGCGGAAACCATGAGAAGTATAGGCAGGGCCATTATCAGTTTTTAAGTGAAGGGGTTTTCCCCAGGCCGCCCAGGCTTCTAAACAATGTACTTTTACATGGGAAACCTTTTCTCCTGCCAAGGGTGTGGCATGTACTATACCAGAATAGGTATCCACTGAGACATGTAAATATTTTAATTTTCCAAATTCCGCTAAATGAGTAACATCCATTTGCCATAGGGCATTTGGTTTTAAGCCTCTAGGGTTTATCCCCACATTAGGAGAGGGGAGAAAAATCACACAAGACTGACAGGCTTTAACAATATTTCGTGCCTCATGTCTGGTTATATTAAATTTTATTGTAAGAGTATTAGCAGGTACATGATATAACTGATGAAAAGTTTTTGCTGATTCTACAGAATCAATAGCTGTCAAAACCATGGCCCTAGTTGCCTGATCTACCTGGGCATTAGCCTTAGCCATGGGACCTGGCAACAAGGTATGAGCTCTCATGTGCCCTATATAAAAGGGATTCTTTCTTGCCAAAATAAGGGATTGAATCTGTAATAATATGTTAGAAACCATGCTGGCCTGCCTAATTGAGGCAGCGACTTCAAGAGAATTAACAGCATTAACAACATATTGTGAATCAGAGAAAAGATTAAAGGGCTCTTCAAATCTTTTAAACACCTCTAGAACCACCAGGCACTCCATGACCTGGGGAACATCTGGTCGAAAATATAACACGACTGGATTTTGACCTTCCACCACAAAGGCACCCTGGCCAGTTTTTGACCCATCAGTATAAATAGTCAAGGCTGTAGCCAAAGGCTTCTTAGAGGTAATAATAGGAAAATAAACCAAATTTCTCCCTACAAAGGCAAGCAGGGGATGCTTGGGATAATGGTTATCAATAATATTGGGAAAGGCACATAATAAAATCGCCCATATATCCACGGTGGCAGCCAAAGTTTCCACCTGATTCCTGGTATAGGGAATAATTAATTTATCAGGTATTTTAGCAAAATGCATCAAACAATACTTTAGGCCCAATAGGGCTTGAGTTGCAACAAGCTCAGGAAAATATTGAACAGTTCTTGCTCCAAGAGAATTACCATGAAGCCACCACAGAGGGCCGTCCTGCCATAAGACCCCTGTAGGATAATTCTTTGTCTTTAAAATACACAACATAAGTAATTGACCTGGATTATAACGACACACTTGAGCCTTAATTATTGCCTCTTCAATCCTTTTTAGGGCCGCAAAAGCCTGTGGGGTAAGTTTTCGTGTAGATGTGACATCCGGGTTACCTTCCAAAATGGAAAATAAAGGCAGTAATTCTGCTCGAGGGATATTTAAATATCCTCGGATCCAGTTGATGTCTCCCAACAGTTGCTGAAAATCATTGAGTGTCTTTAGGTGGGCAGTTCAAATAGAAATTTTTTGAGGTCGAATAAAGGCAGGAGTAACAATGGCACCTAAGAATTTTACCACCTTGGATTGTTGTACTTTATCAGGGGCAATAATAAGCCCTCTCTGTTCAAGTAGGGAAACCACCTGTTGATAGGCTCTATGAAGTACCTCAAGAGAGGAAGCAGCTAGCAGGATATCATCCATATAATGAATGATTTTTACCAGGGGAAACTCCTGTCTAACTGACAGCAGGGCCGAATCCACAAACAGTTGACAAATAGTCGGGCTATTAGCCATGCCTTGAGGCAAGACCTTCCACTGATACCGGACATCTGGCTGTTCATGATTAACAAAGGACAACGTAAAGGCAAAACGTTCTCTATCCTCAGGGCAAAGGGGTATTGAGAAGAATCAATCTTTAATGTCTAAGGTCAACACAGGCCAATCTCGGGGCAGTGCTGAAAGTAGAGGAAGTCCTCTCTGGACTGGTCCCATGACCTGCATTTGCGCGTTTACTGCCCTTATGTCATGTAACAATCTCCACTTGCCAGAAACCTTTCTAATAACAAAAATGGGTGTGTTCCAGGGAGATACAGAGGGCTCAACGTGTCCCAATTTTAACTGTTCCTCAACTAAATTTTTTGCAGCTTCCAATTTTTCTTGTGAAAGGGGCCACTGGGGGACCCACACCGATTTCTGAGTTAACCAGGGTATGGGTACTGCATTATTGATGGAAGCTTTTGTTTCAGTGGCCCCTAGGAAAAACCCAATCCTTTCCTATTAAATTTTGGAGCAGGCTCAATGGGTTCTGGGCGTCCCTGAAGACATCTGCCAAGCCCTTGAGTTGGAACATATCCCTGCTGTTTCATGATGTTTTGACTAACTTCTGAATAATTATTAGTCAGTTTAAGTTTTAATTGTTGTGGCACATCCCGTCCCCAAAGATTAACAGGGACGTCGATTACAAACGGTTGGATTGTTCCCTGTTGGCCTTCTTCAGTTCTCCACACTAACTCTTTAGCACTGACACAGGGAGCATTAGCATATCCAAGTCCTTGTAAAGTTTGAGAAGATTTTTGTAATGGCCACTGCTTGGGACAGGCCTTTGATTGAATAATGCTCCGATCGGCTCCGGTATCTACCAGGCCAAGAAAGGACTTTCCCTCTATTTGTAGGGATAGCATGGGTCTCTGGTCCAATTCCATCGACAGGCACACAAGATCAATCCCTGTGGAGCCTAGGGTTGCCCTTCTGGCCGGACTGGCTGCTGTAAGCTGGGAACAGGTGCCAGAGTCTGAAGTGCCCCATAAATTTGTGGGCCCTGGGGACGGGGGCCCCTTATCCCGTTTTTTGGCTCCTGGTCTGTACTAAGAGAAGGAATGGGCTGTCCATTAATATCTTTTACTGACTTGCATTCATTGGCCCAATGTTTTCCCTTCTTGCACCTAGGACATGTTCCTGGCATCTTTTGAACTCCCTGAGGACCCTGGGGACCAGTTCTGGGACACTGGCGTTTAAAGTGTCCAAGTTGGCCACATTTGAAGCATCCTTTACCTTTAGAGTCCTTGGTCTCTTGGCTGGCTGACAGTACAGCTGCAGCCAGGCCTGCATTAGTTAATGGCCCCCCTATTTCCCTGCAGGCTTTTATCCATGCTTCCAGGCCCTTTTCCTTGACCGGCATAATAGCTCTCTGACATTCCTTTGTACATTGCTCAAAAATAATTTGTTGGATAACTGGCATAAAGACTTCAAGATTTCCAAAAACGCGCTCCGCCGTTTCGAGCACACGGGCCACAAAATCGGAGAATGGCTCTGGGACAGCTTGAGTAACTTTGGTGAGGCTGCCAGTGACTTGGCCTTTGTTTGGGATTGGCCTCCAGGACTTGTAACAAACCTCATTTATTTGTTTATAAACATTCCAGGGGAAGTTTGTCTGATCGGCAGCCCATTGTCCTCGCCCTAGGAGCATGTCCACGGTCCACTCGGGCCGCCCTTCTTGTACATTTACTCTATATTGAGCCTGAGCTCTGTCCATAACTATAGACCTGAAGTCAAGGAACTGTCCATAATTGAGGCATGTCCGCACGACCTCATACCAATCATTAGGTGTCATAGCATTAGCAGTTAGTCTTCTAAGCAAGGCAGTGGTATAACTGGCCATAACTCCATAATTACGTACTGCCTCCATCAAATCCTTTAACTGTTTATAGGAGACTGGTTCAAAGGTCCTCTCCTGGGTAACTGGGTTCTCAAAAACTGGGAATGCAGCCGCCAGGCGGGACACGTGCTTTCTTTTATGAAATGACTTTTTCCCACCGCCACAGGATAAGGCGGGGGCGCAGAGGGCATGGCTCTCTCTTGTTCATTTCCTTTAGACACTCCGGCCAGAAGAGGTCGCTGAACTCCATACCTACCCTCCTCATACCTAGCAACCGCCTCCTCCAAGCCTTTTCCCTCTTTCGGGTCCTGTTCCTCATCTGAATTGTTAGTCACTTCCTCATCTGAGTTGCTTAACTCCTCATTTGAATCGTTTAGCTCCTCATCTCTAGACTCACTTATTTGTAAATGTTGAAACCTGCCCGGATCCGGGTAAGACTGCCCTGGGGGCGGCTCCATTGTTCTTATGCCTTGGTCCTCCTTATCTCCCTCCTGCCCAGTATCTTGAAAGGGTGCGTCCACCCTCTGTTCTTTGACATAAAGTCTCCCTTTTTTATTTTCTTTCCCTTTTCTTTTTGGCCTACCTTTTTCCTCCCCATTTGATTCTGCCTCGGAGAGACTATCCTGGTGCTTCGTCAATGTCCTACTGGCTCTCTTAACAATCTGTGAGTTGCCGCAACGCAGACAAATGCAACAAAATCACACCAGCAGCAAGCAAGGAAGGACAACAGCAAGCACCCAGAATTGTACCCAAAGAAACAGCATATCCAGGGATCTCAGCTGATCAGGCTGATACTTACCGACGTCTCCTCTCCGTATGTCGAGTTCTGAATCCTCGGCCTTTTCGCTTGTCGTCCTGTCTTCCCAAGGTCCCGGGTTTTCGGTACCGGTTGCGGCGAGCTCCTCGACCAGTGAGGAAGAACGACCACCACTCGAGGATTCTTCTCAAATCATACTTTATCGGAGAGCTTTTGATTGAAGGGGGAGCAGGAAGCGAAAAGGGCTTGGGCAGGGAAATGCAGCTGCTTACATACAATCAAGGAACCCGGGGTTTTTTGCCATTGGTCGCTCCATTGCCAGGGCCATTTTACAACTCGGGATTGGTCAGGCCTCTGACGTCATACGCGCAGACTCAGAGGAAAGAGCAAACGCTCTGCATACACATACCAGATAAGGAGAACTAAGAGGTTGTTTTAGTGGCGGCCGCTCCGGCTCCCCACAAGGGTAAGGTTTAGGGATACGGTTAGGGTTAGGGTTAGGGTAAGGGTAAGGGTTAGGGTTAGAGTTAGGGTCAGGGTTAGGGTTAGGGTTAGGGTTAGAGTTAGGTTTAGGGTTAGGGTTAGGGGTTAGGCTTAGGGTTAGAGTAAGGGTAAGGGTTAGGGTTAGGGTTAGGATTGTTTAAGGCTTAGGGTTAGGTTTAGGGTAAGGATAAGGGTTAGGGTTAGGGTAAGGGATAGGGTTAGGGTTAGGTTTAGGGTTAGTTTAAGGGTTAGAGTTAGGTTTAGTGTAAGGGTAAGGGTTAGGGTTAGAGTAAGAGTTAGGGTTAGGTTTAGGGTTAGGGTTAGTGTTAGGGTAAGGGTAAGGGTTAGGGTTAGGATTAGTGTTACGGTTAGGGTAATGGTTAGGGTTAGGGTTAGGTTTAGGTTAGGGATAGGGCAATAGTAAGGGTTAGGGTTAGGGTTAGGTTTAGGGTTGGGGTTAAGGTTAGGGTTAGGGTTAGGGTTAGGGTTAGGCTTAGGGTAAGGGTAAGGGTTATGGTTAGGATTAGGTTTAGGGTTAGGGTTAGGGTTAGGGTTAGGGTTAGGTTTAGGGTTAGATTAGGGTTAGGGCTAGGGTTAGGGTAAGGTTATGTGTTAGGGTTAGGTTTAGGGTTAGAGTTAAGGTTAGGGTTAGGATTAGGGTTAGGGTTAGTGTTAAGGTTAGGGTTAGGGTTAGGGTTAGTGTTGGGGTAAGGGTTAGGGTTAGAGTTAGTGTAAGGTTTAGGGTTGGGGTTAGCGTTAGGGTTAGAGTTAGGTTTAGGGTTAGGGTTAGGGTTAGGGGTTAGGCGTAGGGTTAGGGTTAGTTTTAGGGTTAGGGTAAGGGTTAGGGTTAGCTTTAGTTTAAGGGTTAGGGTTAGGGTTAGGGTTAGGGTAAAGGTAAGGGTTAGGGTTAGGGTAAGAGTTAGGGTTTGGTTTAGGGTTAGGGTTAGGTTTAGGGTAAGGGTAAGGGTTATGGTTAGGATTAGGTTTAGGGTTAGGGTAATGGTTAGGTTTAGGGTTAGGGTTAGGTTTAGGGTTAGGGTACGTTTAAGGATTAGGATTAGGTTTAGGGTTAGGTTTAGGATTAGGGTTAGGTTTAGGGTTAGGATTAGGATTAGGGTACGGTTAGGGTAAGGTTATGTGTTAGGGTTAGGGTTAGGGTTAGGGTAAGTGTTAGGATTAGGTTAAGGGTAAAGGTTAGGTTAAAGTTAGGTTCAGGGTTAGGGTTAGGGTGAGGGTAGGGTAAGGGTAGGGGTTAGCATTAGATTTAGGGTTAGGGTAAGGGTAAGGGTTAGGTTTAGGGTTTGGGTTAGTTTTACGGTTAGTGTTAGGGTAAGGGTAGGGGTTAGGGTTAGGGTTAGGTTTAGGGTAAGGGTTAGGGTTAGGGGTTACGTTTAGTGTTAGGGTTAGGTTAAGGGTTAGGGATAGGGTTAGGGTTAGGATAAGTGTTAGGGTTAGGGTAAGGGTAAGTGTTAGGGTTAAGGTTAGGGTTAGGGATAGCGTAAGGTTTAGGGTTAGGGTTAGGTTTAGGTGGTAGGTTTAGGGTTAGGATTAGGGGTATTGTTAGGGTTAGGGTAAGGGTAAGGGTGAGGGTTAGGGTTAGGGTTAGGGTTAGGATTGGTTTTGGGTTATGGTTAGGGTTAGTGTAAGGGCAAGGGTTAGGCTAAGGGTTAAGGTTAGAGTTAGATTAAGGGTTAGGGTTAGGGTTTAGGGTTAGGGTTAGGGTTAGTGTAAGGGTTAGGGTTAGGTTTAGGTTAAGGGTTAGGTTAAAGTTAGGTTCAGGGTTAGGGTTAGGGTTAGGGTTAGGATAAGTGTTAGGGTTAGGGTAAGGGTAAGTGTTAGGTTTAGGGTTAGAGTTAGGGTAAGGGTTAGGGTTAGGGTTAGGTTTAGGTGGTAGGTTTCGGGTTAGAATTAGGGGTAGTGTTAGGGTTAGGGTAAGGGTTAGGCTAAGGGTTAAGGTTAGAGTTAGATTAAGGGTTAGGGTTAGAGTTTAGGGTTAGGGTTAGGGTTAGTGTAAGGGTTAGGGTTAGGTTTAGGTTAAGGGTTAGGGTTAGGGTTAGGTTTAGGGTAAGTGTTAGGGTTAGGGTTAGGGTTAGTGTTAGGGTAAGGGTTAGGGTTAGGGTTAGGTTTAGGTTTAGGGTAAGTGTTAGGGTTAGGGTTAGTGTTAGGGTTAGTGTTAGGGTAAGGGTTAGGTTAGGGTTAGGGTTAGCGTAAGGGTAAGTGTTAGGGTTAGGGTTAGGGTTAGGGTTAGGGTAAGTGGTAGGGTAAGGGTTAGGGTTAGGGTTAAGTTTAGGGTTGGGGTTAAGTTTATGGTTAGTGTTATTGTAAGGGCAAGGGTTAGGTTTAGGGTTAGCGTTAGGGTAAGTGTTAGGGTTAGTGTTAGGGTTAGGGTTAGGGTAAGGATTAGGGTTATGGTTATGGTTAGGGTTAGTGTCAGGTTTAGGGTTAGGTTTAGGGTAAGGGCAAGGGTAAGTGTTAGGGTTAGTGTTAGGGTTAGGGTTAGGATTAGGGTTAGGGTTAGGTTAAGGTTAGGGTTATGGTTAAGGTTAGGGTAAGGGTTAGGTTTAGAGTTAGGTTTATGTTTAGGTTTAGGGTTTAGGCCTAGGGTTAGGGTTATGGTAAGGGTTAGGGTTAGGGTTAGGTTTAATTTAAGGGTTAGGGTTAGATTTAGGGTAATGGTAAGGGTTAGGGTTAGGATTAGGTTTAGGTTTAGGGTTAGGGTTAGGGTTAGGTTTAGGGTAGTGTTAGGGTAAGGGTAAGGGTTAGGGTTAGGGTTAGGTTTAGGGTAAAGGTTAGGGTTAGGGGTTAGGGTTAGTGTTATGGATAGGTTAAGGGTTAGGGTTAGGGCTAGGTTTAGGTTAAGGGTTAGGGTTAGGGTAAGGGTAATTGTTAGGGTTAGGGTTTGGGTTAGGGTTAGGGTAAGGGTTAGGGTTAGGATTATGTTTAGGTGGTAGTGTTAGGGTTAGGGTTAGGGGTAGGGGTAGGGTTAGGGTAAATGTAAGGGTTAGGGTTAGGGTTAGGGTTAGGGTTAGGGTTAGGGTAAGGGAAAGGGTTAGGGTACGGTTAGGGTAAGGTTATGTGTTACGGTTAGGGTTAGGGTTAGGGTAAGTGTTAGGGTTAGGTTAAGGGTAAGGGTTATGTTAAAGTTAGGTTCAGGGTTAGGGTTAGGGTTATGGTTAGGGTAAGGGTAAGGGTTAGCGTTAGATTTAGGGTTAGGGTAAGGGTAAGGGTTAGGTTTAGGGTTGGGGTTAAGGTTAGGGTTAGGGTTAGGATTAGGGTTAGGGTAAGGGTAAGGGTTATGGTTAGGATTAGGTTTAGGGTTAGGGTTAGGGTTAGGGTTAGGGTTAGGTTTAGGGTTAGATTAGGGTTAGGGCTAGGATTAGGGTAAGGTTATCTGTTAGGGTTAGGTTTAAGGTTAGGGTTACGGTTAGGGTTAGGATTAGGGTTAGGGTTAGGGTTAAGGTTAGGGTAAGGGTTAGCTTTAGATTTAGGGTTAGGGTAAGGGTAAGGGTTAGGTTTAGGGTTATGGTAAGGGTAAGGTTTAGGTTTACGGTTAGGGTTAGGTTTAGGGTTAGGGTTAGGGTAAGGATAAATGTTAGAGTTAAGGTTAGGGTTAGGGTTAGGGTTAAGTTTAGGGTGAGGGTAAGGGTAAGGGTTAGGGTTAAGATTAGGATTAGGGTTAGGGTAAGGTTTAGGGTTAGGGTTAGGGTAAGGGTTAGGGTTAGGGTTTGGGTTAGGTTTAGTGTTGGTGTTAAGGTTAGGGTTAGTGTTAGGGTAAGGGTAAGGGTTAGGTTAGGGTTAGGGTTAGGGCTAAGGTTAGGGTTAGGATTAGGTGTAGGGTTAGGATTAGGGTTATGGTTGGGGTAAGGTTTAGGGATACGGTTAGGGTTAGGGTTAGGGTAAGGGTAAGGATTAGGGTTAGAGTTAGGGTCAGGGTTAGGGTTAGGGTTAGGGTTAGGGTTAGAGTTAGGTTTAGGGTTACGGTTAGAGGTTAGGCTTAGGGTTAGAGTAAGGGTAAGGGTTAGGGTTAGGGTTAGGATTGTTTAAGGCTTAGGGTTAGGTTTAGGGTAAGGGTAAGGGTTAGGGTTAGGGTAAGGGTTAGGGTTAGGGTTAGGTTTAGGGTCAGTTTAAGGGTTAGAGTTAGGTTTAGGGTAAGGGTAAGGGTTAGGGTTAGGGTAAGAGTTAGGGTTAGGTTTAGGGTTAGGGTTAGGGTTAGGGTAAGGGTAAGGGTTAGGGTTAGGATTAGGTTTAGGGTTAGGGTTAGGTTTAGGGTTAGATTAGCGTTAGGGCTAGGGTTAGGGTAAGGTTATGTGTTAGGGTTAGGTTTAGGGTTAGGGTTAGGGTTAGGATTAGGGTTAGGGTTAGGGTTAAGTTTAGGGTTAGGGTTAGGGTTAGTGTTGGGGTAAGGGTTAGGGTTAGAGTTAGGGAAAGGTTTAGGGTTGGGGTTAGGGTTAGGGTTAGAGTTAGGTTTAGGGTTAGGGTTAGGGTTAGGGGTTAGGCTTAGGGTTAGGGTTAGGTTTATTGTTAGGGTAAGGGTTAGGGTTAGGTTTAGTTTAAGGGTTAGGGTTAGGGTTATGGTTAGGTAAGAGTAAGGGTTAGGTTTAGGGTAATGGTTAGGTTTAGGGTTAGGGTTAGGTTTAGGGTTAGGGTACGTTTAAGGATTAGGATTAGGGTTAGCGTTAGGGTTAGGGTTAGGATTAGGGTTACGTTTAGGGTTAGGGTTAGGATTAGGGTACGGTTAGGGTAACGTTATGTGTTAGGGTTAGGGTTAGGGTTGGGGTAAGTGTTAGGGTTAGGTTAAGGGTAAGGGTTAGGTTAAAGTTAGGTTCAGGGTTAGGGTTAGGGTTAGGGTTAGGGTAAGGGT
Organism: Megascapheus bottae; assembly: GCA_024803745.1. NCBI lineage: Eukaryota > Metazoa > Chordata > Mammalia > Rodentia > Geomyidae > Megascapheus > Megascapheus bottae. Next base: position 2,143 of record JANJXV010000796.1, on the reverse strand, counting down.
CAGGGTTAGGGGTTAGGATTAGTGTTAGGGTTAGGTTAAGGGTTAGGGTTAGGGTTAGGATAAGTGTTAGGGTTAGGGTAAGGGTAAGTGTTAGGGTGAGGGTTAGGGTTAGGGTTAGGGTAAGGGTTAGGGTTAGGATTAGGTTTAGGTGGTAGGTTTAGGGTTAGGATTAGAGGTAGAGTTAGGGTTAGGGTAAGGGTAAGGGTGAGGGTTAGGGTTAGGGTTAGGGTTAGGATTGGTTTTAGGGTTAGAGTTAGGGTTAGGGTAAGGGCAAGTGTTAGGCTAAGGGTTAAGGTTAGAGTTAGATTAAGGGTTAGGGTTAGGGGTTAGGGTTAGGGTTAGGGTTAGTGTAAGGGTTAGGGTTAGGTTTAGGTTAAGGGTTAGGGTTAGGGTTAGGTTTAGGGTAAGTGTTAGGGTTAGGGTTAGGGTTAGTGTTAGGGTAAGGGGTAGGGATAGGGTTAGGGTTAGCGTAAGGTTAAGTGTTAGGTTTAGGGTTATGGTTAGGGTTAGGGTAATTGTTAGGGTAAGGGTTAGGGTTAGGGTTAAGTTTAGGGTTGGGGTTAAGTTTATGGTTAGTGTTATTGTAAGGGCATGGGTTAGGGTTAGGGTTAGCGTTAGGGTAAGTGTTAGGGTTAGTGTTAGGGTTAGGGTTAGGGTAAGGGTTAGGGTTAGGGTTAGGGTTAGGGTAAGGGTAAGGGTTAGGGTTAGGGTTAGGGTTAGGATTAGGTTTAGGGTAAGGGTAAGGGTAAGGGTAATTGTAAGGGTTAGAGTTAGGGTTAGGGGTATAGGGTAAGGGTTAGTTTTAGGGTTAGGGTAAGGGTAAGGTTTAGGGTTAGGGTTAGGGTTAAGGTTAGGGTAAGGGTAAGTGTAAGTGTTAGAGTTAGGGTTAGGTTTAGGGTAAGGGTAAGGGTTAGGGTTAAGGTTAGGTTTAGGGTTAGGTTAGGGTTAGGGTTAGGGTTAATGTTAGGTTTAGGGTTAGGGTAGACATAAGGGTTAGGTTAGGGTTAGGGTTAGGTTTTTGGTTAGAGTTAGCATTAGGGTTAGGGTAAGAATAAGGGTTAAGGTTAGGGTTAGGATTGTTTAAGGCTTAAGGTTAGGTTTAGGGTAAGGGTAAGGGTTAGGGTTAGGGTAAGGGTTAGGGTTAGGGTTAGGTTTAGGGTCAGTTTAAGGGTTAGAGTTAGGTTTAGGGTAAGGGTAAGGGTTAGGGTTAGGGTAAGATTTAGGGTTAGGTTTAGGGTTAGGGTTAGCGTTAGGGTAAGGGTAAGGGTTAGGGTTAGGATTAGGTTTAGGGTTAAGGTTAGGGTTAGTGTTAGGGTTAGATTAGGGTTAGGGCTAGGGTTAGGTTAAGGTTATGTGTTAGGGTTAGGTTTAGGGTTAGGGTTAAGGTTAGGGTTAGGATTAGGGTAAGGGTTAGGGTAAGGGTAAGGGTGAGGGTTAGGGTTAGGGTTAGGGTTAGGATTGGTTTTATGGTTAGTGTTAGGGTTAGGGTAAGGGCAAGTGTTAGGCTAAGGGTTAAGGTTAGAGTTAGATTATGGGTTAGGGTTAGGGGTTAGGGTTAGGGTTAGGGTTAGTGTAAGGGCTGGGTTAGGTTTAGGTTAAGGGTTAGGGTTAGGGTTAGGTTTAGGGTAAGTGTTAGGGTTAGGGTTAGGGTTAGGGTTAGTGTTAGGGTAAGGGTTACGGTTAGGGTTAGGATTAGCGTAAGGGTAATTGTTAGGGTTAGGGTTGGGGTTAGGATAAGTGTTAGGGTAAGGGTTAGGGTTAGGGTTAAGTTTAGGGTTGGGGATAAGTTTATGGTTAGTGTTATTGTAAGGGCAAGGGTTAGGGTTAGGGTTAGCGTTAGGGTAAGTGTTAGGGTTAGTGTTAGGGTTAGGGTTAGGGTAAGGGTTAGGGTTATGTTTAGGGTTAGGGTAAGGGTTAGGGTTAGGGTTAGGGTTAGGGTTAGGGTTAGGTTTAGGGTTAGGGTAAGGGTAAGGGTAAGGGTAATTGTAAGGGTTAGAGTTAGGGTTAGTGGTAGGGTAAGGGTTAGTTTTAGGGTTAGGGTAAGGGTAAGGTTTAGGGTTAGGGTTAGGGTTAAGGTTAGGGTAAGGGTAAGGGTAAGTGTTAGAGTTAGGGTTAGGTTTAGGGTAAGGGTAAGGGTTAGGGT
>JANJXV010000795.1:315000-352500 GCA_024803745.1 Megascapheus bottae | reverse complement strand
CCTAACCCTAACCCTAAACCTTACCCTTACCCTAACCGTAACCCTAACCCTAAACCTATTCCTAACCGTAACCATAAGAATAACCCTTACCCTAACCCTAACCCTAACCCTAACCCTAACCCTAAACCTGACCCTAACCCTAACCCTTACCCTAACCCCAACCCTAACCTTAACCCTAACCCTAACCTCAACCCTAACCCTTACCCTAACCCTAACATTAACCATAACTCTTATCCCTACCCTAACCCTAACCCTAACCCTAATCCTAAACCAAACCCTAACCCTAAACCTAACCCTTACCCTTACCATAAACATAACCCTAAACCTATCCCTAACCCTTACACTTACCCTAACCCTAACCCTAACCCTAAACCTAACCCTATCCCTAACCTTAACCCTAACCCTTACCCTAAACCTAACCCTAACTCTAACCCTTACCCGTACCCTTAACCTAACCCTAACCCTAACCCTTACCCTTACCCTAACCCTAAACCTAACCCTAAACCAAACCCTAACCCTAACCCTAAACCTTACCCTTACCCTAACCCTAACCCTAACCCTAAACCTATTCCTAACCCTAACCATAAGCCTAACCCTTACCCTAACCCTATCCCTAATCCTAACCCTAACCCTTACTCTTACCCTAATCCTAACCCTATACCTAAACTTAACTCTAATCCTAACCTTAACGCTAACCCTTACCCTTACCCTAACCCTAACCCTAACCCATAACTGAACCCTAACACTAACACTATAACCTAACCCTTACCCTAACCCTAACACTAACCCTAACCCCTAACTCTAAACCTAAACCTAACCCTAACCCTTAACCTTATCCTAACAGTAACCCTAACCCTAACACTTACCGTTACCCTAACCCCTACCCTAACCCTACCCCTAACCCTAAAACATAACCTAAACCTAACCCTTACCCTTACCCTAACCCTAAACCTAACCATAACCCTAACCCTAACCCTAACCCTTACCCTAACCCTTACCCTAACCCTAACCCTAATCCTAACCCTAACCCTTACTCTTACCCTAATCCTAAACCTATACCTAAACTTAACTCTAATCCTAACCTTAACGCTAACCCTTACCCTTACCCTAACCCTAACCCTAACCCTTAACTGAACCCTAACACTAATACTATAACCTAACCCTTACCCTAACCCTAACACTAACCCTAACCCCTAACTCTAAACCTAAACCTAACCCTAACCCTAAACCTTATCCTAACCCTAACCCTAACCCTAACACTTACCCTTACCCTAACCCCTACCCTAACCCTAACCCTAACCCTAAACCATAACCTAACCCTAACCCTTACCCTTACCCTAACCCTAAACCTAACCATAACCCTAAACCTAACTCTAACCCTAACCCTAAACCTAACCTTAACACTAACCCTAACCCTGACCCTAACCCTAACCTTAACCCTAACCCTAACCCTAACCCTTGCCCTTACCCTAAACCTAACCCTAAACCTAACAGGAACCCTAACCCTAACGCTAACCCTAACCATAACCCTTACCCTTTCCCTAACCCTAACCCTAAACCTAAACCTCACCCTAACCCTAACTCTAACCTCTAACCCTAATTCTAAACCAAACCCTAATCTTTACCCTTATCCTAAACTTAACCCTAACACTAACACTTACCCTTACCCTAAACCCTACCCTAACCCTAACCCTAACCCTTACCCTAACCCTAACCCTAACCCTTACACTATCCCTAACACTAACCCTAACCTCAAACTTAACCCCAACCCTAACCCTAACCCTAACCCTAACCTAACACATAACATTAATCTTAAACCCTAACCCTAACCCTTACCCTAACCCTAACCCTAACCCTAAGCCCAACCCTTACCCTTACTCTAACCCTAACCCTAACACTAACCCTAACCCTAACCCTTACCCTAACCCTAACCATAACCCTTCCTTTAACTCTAACCCTAACGTCAACCCTAAACCTATCCCTAACCCTAACCCTTAACCTTACCTAACCCTAACCCTAACCCTAACCCTAACACTTACCCTAACCCTAACCCTTATCCTAACCCTAACCATAACCCTTACCCTAACCCTAACCCTAACCCTTGCCCTTACCCTAACCCTAAACCTAACTTTAACCCCAACCCTAATCCTTACACTAATCCTAACTCTAACCCTAACCCTTACCCTAACCCTAACCCTAACCCTAACCTCAAACTTAACCCTAACCCTAACCCTAACCCTAACCGTAACCCTAACCTCAACCTTAACCCTAACCCTAACCCTAACCTTACCCCTTACCCTTAAACTTACCCTAACACTAAGCGTAACCCTAACCCTAATCCTAACCCTAAACCTTACCCTATCCATAACCCTAATCCTAACCCTAAAGCTAACCCTAACCCTAATCTTAACCCTAACCCTAACCCTAACTCTTACCCTTACCCTAACCCTAACCCTAAACTTAACACTAACCTTAAACCTTGCCCTTACCCTAACCCTAACCCTAACTCTAACCCTAACCCTAACTCTTACCCTTACCCTAACCCTAACCCTAACCCTAAGCCTAATCCTAACCCTGAACCTAACCCTAACCATAACCCTATCCCTAACCCTCAGCATAACCCTAACCCTAACCCTTACCCTAACCCTAACCCTAACCATAACCCTTCCTTTAACTCTAACCCTAACGTCAACCCTAACCCTATCCCTAACCCTAACCCTTACCCTTACCCTAACCCTAACCCTAACCCTAACCCTAACACTTACCCTAACCCTAACCCTTATCCTAACCCTAACCATAACCCTTACCCTAAACCTAACCCTAACCCTTGCCCTTACCCTAACCCTAAACCTAAATTTAACCCTAACCCTAATCCTTACACTAACCCTAACCCTAACCCTAACCCTAACCCTTACCCTAACCCTAACCCTAACCCTAACCTCAAACTTAACCCTAACCCTAACCCTAACCCTAACACTTACTCTAACACTAAGACTAACCCTTACCCTAACCCTAACCCTAACCCTAACCCTAACCCTTACCTTAACCCTAACCCTAATCCTAACCTTAAACCTAACCCTAACCGTAACCCTAACCTCAACCTTAACCCTAACCCTAACCCTAACCCTAACCTTACCCCTAACACTTACCCTAAACCTAACACAAATCCTAACCCTAACCCTAACCCTAACCCTAACCCTAACACATAACCTGAGCCTAACCCTAACCCTATCCCTAACCCTAACCCTTACCCTTACCCTAACCCTTACCCTAAACCTAACACGAACCCTAAACCTAACCCTAACCCTAACCCTTACCCTAAACCTAACCCTAACCTTAACCCTTACCCTTACCCTAACTGTAACCCTAACCCTAACCTTAACCCTAACTCTAAACCTAACCCTTGCCCTTACCCTAACCCTAACCCTAAACCTAACACGATCCCTAACCCTAACCCTAACCCTTACCCTAACCCTAACCCTAACCTTTACCCTTACCCTAACCCTAACCCTAACCCTAACCCTAAACTTAACACTAACCTTAAACCTTGCCCTTACCCTAACCCTAACCCTAAACCTAACCCTAACCTCAAACTTAATCCTAACCCTAACCCTAACCCTACCCCTTACCCTTACCCTTACCCTAACACTAAGCATAACCCTAACCCTACCCCTAATCCTACCCTACACCTTACCCTTACCCTTACCCTTACCCTAACCCTAACCCTAACCCTTACCCTTACCCTAACCGTAATCCTAACCCTAACCTTAACCCTAACTCTAACCCTAACCCTTGCACTTACCCTAACCCTAACCCTAAACCTAACCCTCACCCTAACCTCAACCTTAACTCTAACCCTAACCCTAACCCTAACCCTTACCCTTACTCTAACACTAAGCCTAACCCTAACCATAACCCTAACCCTTACCCTAACCCTAAACCTAATCCTAACTTTAACCCTAACCCATACCCTTACACTAAACCAAACCGTAACCCTAACCCTAACCCTAACCTTAGCCCTACCCCTAACCTAAACCTTGGCCTTACCCTAACCCTAACCCTAAACCTATCACTTACCCTAACCCTAAACCTAACTCTATCCCTAAACCTAACACATAAACTTAGCCTAACCCTAACCCTAACCCTAACCCTAAACCTAACCCTAATCCTTATCCTAACCCTACGCATAACCCTAACCATAACTCTAACCCTAACACTTAAATGTACCATAATCCTAAACCTAACCTTAACCCCAACCCTAAACCTAATCCTAACCCAAACCCTAACCCTAACCCTAACCCTAACCCATACCCTTACCCTAACCCTAACGCTAAACCTATCCTGAACCCTAAACCTATCCCTAACCCTAACTCTTATACTTACCATAACCCTAAACCTAACCCTAACCCTAACCCCTAATTCTAACTGTATCCCTACCCCGAACCCTAACACTTACACTTCCCCTAACCCTAACCTTAATGGTAACCCTAAACATAACCCTAACTCTTACCCTAACCCTAACCCTAACACTTACCCTTATCCTAAGCCCTACCCTAACCCTAAGCCTAACCCTAAACCATAACCTAACCCTAACCCCAACCCTAACCCTTACCCTTACCCTAACCATAAACCTAACCCTAACCCTAACCCTAACCCTTACCCTTAACCTTACCTTAACCCTAACCCTAACCCTAACCCTTACGCTTACCCTAACGCTAACCCTTACCCTAACTCTAACCCTAACCCTAACCCTAACACATACCCTTACCCTAACCCTATCCCTAACCGTAACCTTAACCCTAACCCTAACCCTAACCCTTACCCTAACCCTAACCCTAACTCGAACCCTTACGCTTACCCTAACCCTAACCCTAACCCTTACACTTACCCTCACCCTAACCTAACCTTAACCTTAACCCTAAACGTAACCCTAACCCTAATCCTTACCTTACATTAACCCTAACCTTGACCCTAACCCTAACCCTAACCCTAACACTTATCCTAATCGTAACCCTAACCCTAACCCTAACCCTTACACTTACCCTCAGCCTAACCTAACCTTAACCCTAACCCTAATCCTAACCCCAACCCTAACCCATATCCTTACCCAAACCCTAACCCTAACCCTATCGCTTCCCCTAAACCTAACACTAAATCTAACCCTTACCCTTACCCTAACCCTAACCCTAAACCTGACCCTAACCCTTACCCTTACCCTAACCCCAACCCTAACCTTAACCCTAACCCTAACCTCAACCCTAACCCTTACCCTAATCCTAAACCAAACCCTAACCCTAAACCTAACCCTTTCCCTTACCCTAAACATAACCCTAAACCTATCCCTAACCCTTACCCTTACCCTAACCCTAACCCTAAACCTAACCCTATCCCTAACCTTAACCCTAACCCTTACCCTAAACCTAACCCTAACTCTAACCCTTACCCGTACCCTTAACCTAACCCTAACCATAACCCTTACCCTTACCCTAACCCTAAACCTAACCCTAAACCAAACCCTAACCCTAACCCTAAACCTTACCCTTACCCTAACCGTAACCCTAACCCTAAACCTATTCCTAACCGTAACCATAAGAATAACCCTTACCCTAACCCTAACCCTAACCCTAACCCTAACCCTAAACCTGACCCTAACCCTAACCCTTACCCTAACCCCAACCCTAACCTTAACCCTAACCCTAACCTCAACCCTAACCCTTACCCTAACCCTAACATTAACCATAACTCTTATCCCTACCCTAACCCTAACCCTAACCCTAATCCTAAACCAAACCCTAACCCTAAACCTAACCCTTACCCTTACCATAAACATAACCCTAAACCTATCCCTAACCCTTACACTTACCCTAACCCTAACCCTAACCCTAAACCTAACCCTATCCCTAACCTTAACCCTAACCCTTACCCTAAACCTAACCCTAACTCTAACCCTTACCCGTACCCTTAACCTAACCCTAACCCTAACCCTTACCCTTACCCTAACCCTAAACCTAACCCTAAACCAAACCCTAACCCTAACCCTAAACCTTACCCTTACCCTAACCCTAACCCTAACCCTAAACCTATTCCTAACCCTAACCATAAGCCTAACCCTTACCCTAACCCTATCCCTAATCCTAACCCTAACCCTTACTCTTACCCTAATCCTAACCCTATACCTAAACTTAACTCTAATCCTAACCTTAACGCTAACCCTTACCCTTACCCTAACCCTAACCCTAACCCATAACTGAACCCTAACACTAACACTATAACCTAACCCTTACCCTAACCCTAACACTAACCCTAACCCCTAACTCTAAACCTAAACCTAACCCTAACCCTTAACCTTATCCTAACAGTAACCCTAACCCTAACACTTACCGTTACCCTAACCCCTACCCTAACCCTACCCCTAACCCTAAAACATAACCTAAACCTAACCCTTACCCTTACCCTAACCCTAAACCTAACCATAACCCTAACCCTAACCCTAACCCTTACCCTAACCCTTACCCTAACCCTAACCCTAATCCTAACCCTAACCCTTACTCTTACCCTAATCCTAAACCTATACCTAAACTTAACTCTAATCCTAACCTTAACGCTAACCCTTACCCTTACCCTAACCCTAACCCTAACCCTTAACTGAACCCTAACACTAATACTATAACCTAACCCTTACCCTAACCCTAACACTAACCCTAACCCCTAACTCTAAACCTAAACCTAACCCTAACCCTAAACCTTATCCTAACCCTAACCCTAACCCTAACACTTACCCTTACCCTAACCCCTACCCTAACCCTAACCCTAACCCTAAACCATAACCTAACCCTAACCCTTACCCTTACCCTAACCCTAAACCTAACCATAACCCTAAACCTAACTCTAACCCTAACCCTAAACCTAACCTTAACACTAACCCTAACCCTGACCCTAACCCTAACCTTAACCCTAACCCTAACCCTAACCCTTGCCCTTACCCTAAACCTAACCCTAAACCTAACAGGAACCCTAACCCTAACGCTAACCCTAACCATAACCCTTACCCTTTCCCTAACCCTAACCCTAAACCTAAACCTCACCCTAACCCTAACTCTAACCTCTAACCCTAATTCTAAACCAAACCCTAATCTTTACCCTTATCCTAAACTTAACCCTAACACTAACACTTACCCTTACCCTAAACCCTACCCTAACCCTAACCCTAACCCTTACCCTAACCCTAACCCTAACCCTTACACTATCCCTAACACTAACCCTAACCTCAAACTTAACCCCAACCCTAACCCTAACCCTAACCCTAACCTAACACATAACATTAATCTTAAACCCTAACCCTAACCCTTACCCTAACCCTAACCCTAACCCTAAGCCCAACCCTTACCCTTACTCTAACCCTAACCCTAACACTAACCCTAACCCTAACCCTTACCCTAACCCTAACCATAACCCTTCCTTTAACTCTAACCCTAACGTCAACCCTAAACCTATCCCTAACCCTAACCCTTAACCTTACCTAACCCTAACCCTAACCCTAACCCTAACACTTACCCTAACCCTAACCCTTATCCTAACCCTAACCATAACCCTTACCCTAACCCTAACCCTAACCCTTGCCCTTACCCTAACCCTAAACCTAACTTTAACCCCAACCCTAATCCTTACACTAATCCTAACTCTAACCCTAACCCTTACCCTAACCCTAACCCTAACCCTAACCTCAAACTTAACCCTAACCCTAACCCTAACCCTAACCGTAACCCTAACCTCAACCTTAACCCTAACCCTAACCCTAACCTTACCCCTTACCCTTAAACTTACCCTAACACTAAGCGTAACCCTAACCCTAATCCTAACCCTAAACCTTACCCTATCCATAACCCTAATCCTAACCCTAAAGCTAACCCTAACCCTAATCTTAACCCTAACCCTAACCCTAACTCTTACCCTTACCCTAACCCTAACCCTAAACTTAACACTAACCTTAAACCTTGCCCTTACCCTAACCCTAACCCTAACTCTAACCCTAACCCTAACTCTTACCCTTACCCTAACCCTAACCCTAACCCTAAGCCTAATCCTAACCCTGAACCTAACCCTAACCATAACCCTATCCCTAACCCTCAGCATAACCCTAACCCTAACCCTTACCCTAACCCTAACCCTAACCATAACCCTTCCTTTAACTCTAACCCTAACGTCAACCCTAACCCTATCCCTAACCCTAACCCTTACCCTTACCCTAACCCTAACCCTAACCCTAACCCTAACACTTACCCTAACCCTAACCCTTATCCTAACCCTAACCATAACCCTTACCCTAAACCTAACCCTAACCCTTGCCCTTACCCTAACCCTAAACCTAAATTTAACCCTAACCCTAATCCTTACACTAACCCTAACCCTAACCCTAACCCTAACCCTTACCCTAACCCTAACCCTAACCCTAACCTCAAACTTAACCCTAACCCTAACCCTAACCCTAACACTTACTCTAACACTAAGACTAACCCTTACCCTAACCCTAACCCTAACCCTAACCCTAACCCTTACCTTAACCCTAACCCTAATCCTAACCTTAAACCTAACCCTAACCGTAACCCTAACCTCAACCTTAACCCTAACCCTAACCCTAACCTTACCCCTTACCCTTAAACTTACCCTAACACTAAGCGTAACCCTAACCCTAATCCAAACCCTAAACCTTACCCTATCCATAACCCTAATCCTAACCCTAAAGCTAACCCTAACCCTAACCTTAACCCTAACCCTAACCCTAACTCTTACCCTTACCCTAACCCTAACCCTAACACTAACCCTGACCCTAAATTTAACCCTAACCCGTACCCTTACCCTAATACTAACTGTAACCGTAACCCTAATCCTAACACTTACCCTAACCCTAACCCTAACCCTAACCCTAACCGTAACCCTAAACCTAACACATAACATGAGCCTAACCCTAACCCTAACCATAACCCTAACCCCAAACCTAAACCTAATCCTAACCCTAACCCTAACCCTAAGCATAAACCTAACCCTAACCCTAAACCTAATCCTTAAACGTACCCTAACCCTAAACCTAACCTTAACCCCAACCCTAAACATAACCCTAACACTAACCCTAACCCTTACCCTTACCCTATCCCTAAACCTAACCCTAACCCTAACCCTAACACTAACAATTACACTAACCATAACCCTAATCCTAACCCTAACCCTTACACTTACCCTTACCCTAACCCTAACCCTAAACCTAAACCAAACTCTTTTCCTAACCCTACCCTTACCCTTACCCTAACCCTAACCCTAACCCTTACCCTAACCCTAAGCCTAACCCCTAACCATAAACCTAAACCTAACTCTAACCCTAACCCTAACCCTAACCCTAACCCTTACCCTAACCCTAACCCTAACCCTAACCTTCAACCTAACCCTAACCCTAACCCAAACCTTAACCCTAACCCTAACCCTAACCCTTGCCCTTACCCTAACCCTAACTGTAAACCTAACACGAACCCTAACCCTAACCCTAACCCTCACCCTAACCCTAACCCTAACTCTAACCTCTAACTCTACCCCTAAACCAAACACTAATCATTACCCTTATCGTAAACTTAACCCTAACACTAACACTTACCCTTACCCTAAACCCTACCCTAACCATAACTGTAACCGTTACCCTTAACCTAACCCTAACCATAACCCTAACCTTAACACTAACCCTAACCCTTGCCCTTACAATAAACTTAACCCTAACTCTAACCCTAACCCTAACACTTACCCTAACCATAACCCTAACCCTAACACTTACCCTAATCCTAACCCTAACCCGAAACTCAAACCTAACCCTAACCCTAACCCTAACCTCAACCTTAACCCTAACCCTAAACCTACCCCTTACCCTTACCCTTACCCTAACACTAAGCCTAACCCTAACCCTAACCCTAACATTTATTCTACCATAACCCTAATCCTAAACCTAACCCTAACCCTAACCCTAACCTTAACCCTAACCCTAACCCTAACCTAACCCTTACCCTTACCCTAACCCTAACCCTATCCTTAACCCCAACCGTAAACCTAACCCTAACCCTAACCCTTACCCTAACCCTACCCCTAACCATAACCCTAATCCTTACCCTAACCCTATCCCTAACCCTTACCCTAACCCTAACCCTAATCTTAACCCTAACCCTTACACTTACTCTCACCCTAACCTTAACCCTAACCCTAATCCTAACCCTAAACCTAACCATACCCTAACCCTATCCCTAAGCCTAACCCCTAACCCTAAAACTAAACGTAACTCTAACCCTAACCCTAATCCTAACTCTAGCCCTAACCCTTACCCTAACTCTAACTCTAACCTTACCTTAACCCTAACCCTAACCCTAACCTTAACCCTAACCCTAACCCTAATCATAACTCTAACCCTTACCCTAAACCTACCCAAACTCTTACCCTAACCCTAACCCTTACCCTTACCCTAACCCTAACCCTAACCCTTAAACTAAACCTAACCCTAAACCTAACCATACCCTAACCCTAATCCTAAGCCTAACCCCTAACCCTAAAACTAAACGTAACTCTAACCCTAACCCTAAACCTAACTCTATCCCTAACCTTAACCCTAACTCTAACTCTAACCTTACCCTAACCCTAACCCTAAACCTAACCTTAACCCTAACCCTAACCCTAATCCTAACCCTAACCTTAACCCTAACCCTAAACCTAACCCTTGTCCTTATCCTAACCCTAACCCTAATCCTAACACTAACGCTAACCCTAACCCTAACCCTTACCCTTATCCTAACCCTAATCCTAAACCTAACACTCACCCTAACCCTAACCCTAACCCTAACCTCTAACCCTAACCCTAAACCTAACCCTAATCCTTACCTTATCCTAAACCTAAACCTAACACTAACACTTACCCTTACCCTAAACCCTACCCTAACCCTAACCCTAACCCTAACACTTACCCTAACCCTAACCCTAATCCAAACCCTTACCCTTACCCTAACTCTCACCCTCAACCTAACCCTAAACCTAACCCTAACCCTAACCTTACCCCTAACACTTACCCTAAACCTAACACTAACCCTAACCCTAATGCTTATCCTTACCCTAACCCTAACCCTAACCCTAACCCTACCCTAACCCTAACCATTACCCTAACCCTAACCCTAATCCTATCCCTAACCCTTACCCTAAACCTACCCAATCTCTTACCCTAACCCTAACCCTTAACTTACCCTAACCCTAACCCTAAACCTTAAACTAAACCGAACCCTAAACCTAACCATACCCTAACCCTACCCCTAAGCCTAACCCCTAACCCTAAAACTAAACGTAACTCTAACCCTAACCCTAACTCTATCCCTAACCCTTACCCTAACTCTAACTCTAACCTTACCCTAACCCTAACCCTAACCCTAACCTTAACACTAAACCTAACCCTAATCCTAACCCTAAACTTAACCCTAACCCTAAACCTAACCCTTGTCCTTATCCTAACCCTAACCCTAAACCTAACACTAACGCTAACCCTAACCCTAAACCTAACACTCACGCTAACCCTAACCTCTAACCCTAACCCTAAACCTAACGCTAACCCTTACCCTAACCCTAACCCTAAACCAAACCCTTACCCTTACCCTAACTCTCACCCTCACCCTAACCCTAAACCTAACCCTAACCCTAACCCTAACCTTACCACTAACACTTACCCTAAACCTAACACAAATCCTAACCCTAACCCTAACCCTAACCCTAACCCTAACCCTTACGTTAACCCTATCCCTAACCCTAAACCTTACCCTAACTCTAAACTTAACCCTAACCCTAACCCCTAACCCAAAACCTTAACCTAACTCTAACCCTAACCCTAAGCCTAACCCTTACCCTTAACCAACCCTAACACTAACTCTAACCCTAACCCTAACCCTGACCCTTAACCTAACCCTAACCCTAACCCTAACCCTTACCCTTAACCAACCCTAAATCTAACCCTAAACCTAAACCTATGCCTAACCCTAACCCTAACTCTATGCCCTAACCCTAACCCTAACCCTTAACCTAATGCTAAACCTAACCCTAACCCTAACACTTACCCTAACCCTAACCCTAACCCTAACACATAACCTGAGCCTAACCCTAACCCTAACCCTAACCCTAACCCTTACCCTTACCCTAACCCTAACCCTAAACCTAACACGAACCCTAAACCTAACCCTAACCCTAACCCTTACCCTAAACCTAACCCTAACCTTAACCCTTACCCTTACCCTAACCGTAACCCTAACCCTAAACTTAACCCTAACTCTAAACCTAACCCTTGCCCTTACCCTAACCCTAACCCTAAACCTAACACGATCCCTAACCCTAACCCTAACACTTACCCTAACCTTAACCCTAACCCTTACCCTTACCCTAACCCTAATCCTAACCCTAACCCTAAACTTAACACTAACCTTAAACCTTGCCCTTACCCTAACCCTAACCCTAACCCTAACCCTTACCCTAACCCTAACCCTAACCCTACCCCTTACCCTTACCCTTACCCTAACACTAAGCATAACCCTAACCCTACCCCTAATCCTACCCTACACCTTACCCTTACCCTTACCCTTACCCTAACACTAAGCCTAACCCTAACCCTAACCCTACCCTAACCATAACCCTAATCCTAAGTCTAAACCTAACACTAACCCTAACTTTAACCCTAACCCTAACCCTAACCTAACCCTTACCCTTACCCTAACCCTAACCCTATCCTTAACCCCAACCCTAACCCTAACCCTAACCCTAACCCTAACCCTTACGCTAACCCTACCCCTAACCATAACCCTAATCCTTACCCTAAACCTAACCCTAATCTTAACCCTAACCCTTACCCTTACCCTCACATTAACCTTAAAGCTAACCCAAACCCTAACCCTAACTTTAACTCTAACATTTATCCTTACCCTAACCCTAACCCTAAACCTAACCGTAACCCTAACCCTAACCCTAACCCTAACCCTAACCTTACCCTTACCCTAACCCTAACCCTAACCCTAACCCTTACCCTAACCCTTACCCTAACCCTAACCCTAATCTTAACCCTAACCCTTACACTTACTCTCACCCTAACCTTAACCCTAACCCTAACCCTAACTCTATCCCTAAACCTTACCCTAACTCTAACTGTAACCTTACCCTAACCCTAACCCTAACCCTAACTTTAACCCTAACCCTAACCCTAATCCTAACCCTAACCCTTACCCTTACCCTAACCCTAACCCTAACCCTTAAACTAAACCTAACCCTAAACCTAACCATACCCTAACCCTATCCCTAAGCCTAACCCCTAACCGTAAAACTAAACGTAACTCTAACCCTAACCCTAACCCTAAATCTATCCCTAACCCTTTCCCTAACTCTAACTCTAACCTTACCCTAACCCTAACCCTAACCCTAACCTTAACCCTAAACCTAACCCTAACCCTAACCCTAACCTTAACCCTAACCCTAAACCTAACCCTTGTCCTTACCTAACCCTAACCCTAACCCTAAACCTAACACTCACCCTAACCCTAACCCTAACCCTAACCTCTAACCCTAACCCTAAACCTAACTCTAATCCTTACCCTTATCCTAAACCTTACACTAACACTTACCCTTACCCTAAACCCTACCCTAACCCTAACCCTAACCCTAACCCTTACCCTAACCCTAACCCTAAACCAAACCCTTACCCTTACCCTAACTCTCACCCTCAACCTAACCCAAAAAATAACCCTAACCCTAACCTTACCCCTAACACTTACCCTAAACTTAACACTAACCCTAACCCTAACGCTTCTCCTTACCCTAACCCTAACCCTAACCCTAACCCTAACACTTACCCGCACCCTAACCCTAACCATAACCCTTATGTTAAGCCTATCCCTAACCCTAACCCTTACCCTAACCCTAACCTTAACCCTAACCATAACCCCTAACCCAAACCCTTAACCTAACTCTAACCCTAACCCTAAGCCTAACCCTTACCCTTAACCAACCCTAACACTAACACTAACCCTAACCCTAACCCTGACCCTTAACCTAAACCTAACCCTAACACTAAGCCTTACCCTTAACCAACCCTAAATCTAACTCTAAACCTAATCCTAACCCTAACCCTAACCCTAACCCGAACCCCAAACCCTAACCCTTAACCTAATGCTAAACCTAACCCTAACCCTAACACTTACCCTTACCCTAACCCTAACCCTTATCCTAACACTAACCCTAACCCTAACCCTAACCCTAGCACATAACCTGAGCCTAACCCTAACCCTAACCCTAACCTTAACCCTTGCCCTTCCCCTAACCCTAACCCTAAACCTAACTGCAACCTTAAACCTAACCCTAACCCTAAACCTTACCCTAACCCTAACCCTCACCCTTACCTTAACCGTAACCCTAACCCTAACCTTAACCCTAACTCAAACTTCATCCTAACCCTAACCCTAACCCTACCCCTTACCCTTACCCTTACCCTAACACTAAGCATAACCATAACCACTACCCTAACCATTACCCTAACCCTAACCCTTAACCTTACCCTAACTCTAACCCTTACCCTTACCCTAACCCTAACCCTTTCCCTAACCCTAAACTTAACACTAACCTTAAAACTTGCCCTTACCCTAACCCTAACCCTAACTCTAACCCTAACCCTAACCCTTACCCTAACCCTAACCCTAACCCTAACCCTTACCCTAACCCTAACCCTAACCCTAAACTCAAACTTAACCCTCACCCTAACCCTAACCCTAACCCTTACCCTTACTCTAACACTAAGCCAAACCCTAACCCTAACGTTAACCCTTACCCTACCCCTAACCCTAATCCTAACCCTAAACCTAACCCTAACCTCAACCTTAATCCTAACCCTAACCCTAACCCTAACCCTAACCCTACCCCTTACCCTAACACTAAGCATAACCCTAACCGTACCCCTAATCCTACCCTACTCCTTACACTTACCCTTACCCTAACACTAAGCCTAACCCTAACCCTAACCCTACCCTAACCATAACCCTAATCCTAACTCTAAACCTAACACTAACCCTAACATTAACCCTAACCCTAACCCTAACCTAACCCTTACCCTTACCCTAACCCTAACCCTATCCTTAACCCCAACCCTAAACCTAACCCTAACCCTAACCCTAACCCTTACCCTAACCCTACCCCTACCCCTAACCCTAATCCTTACCCTAAACCTAACCCTAATCTTAACCTTAACCCTTACCCTTACCCTCACATTAACCTTAAAGCTAACCCTAACCCTAACACTAACCTTAACTCTAACATTTATCCTTACCCTAACCCTAACTCTAAACCTAACCCTAACCCCAACCCTAACCCTAACCCTAACCTTACCCTTACCCTAACCCTAACCCTAAACCCTAACCCTAAACCTTACCCTTACCCTCACCCTAACCCTAACCCTAACCCTAACCATTACCCTAACCCTAACTCTAATCTTAACCCTAACCCTTACACTTACTCTCACCCTAACCTTAACCCTAACCCTAACCCTAACCCTAAACCTAACCATACCCTAACCCTAACCCTAAGCCTAACCCCTAACTCTAAAACTAAACGTAACTCTAACCCTAACCCTAACCCTAACTCTATCCCTAACCCTTACCCTAACTCTAACTCTAACCTTACCCTAACCCTAACCCTAACCCTAACCTTAACCCTAACACTAACCCTAATCATAACCCTAACCCTTACCCTAAACCTACCCAAACTCTTACCCTAACCCTAACCCTTACCCTAACCCTAACCCTAACCCTTAAACTAAACCTAACCCTAAACCTAACCATACCCTAACCATTACCCTAAGCCTAACCCCTAACACTAAAACTAAACGTAACTCTAACCCTAACCCTAACCCTAACTCTATCCCTAACCCTTACCATAACTCTAACTCTAACCGTACCCTAACCCTAACCCTAACCCTAACCTTAACCCTAAACCTAACCCTAATCCTAACCCTAACCTTAACCCTAACCCTAAACCTAACCTTTGTCCTTATCCTAACCCTAACCCTAAACCTAACACTAACGCTAACCCTAACCCTAACCCTTACCCTTATCCTAAACCGAACCCTAAACCTAACACTCACCCTAACCCTAACCCTAACCCTAACCTCTAACCCTAACCCTAAACCTAACTCTAATCCTTACCCTTATCCTAAACCTAAACCTAACACTAACATTTACCCTTACCCTAAACCCTACCCTAACCCTAACCCTAACCCTAACCCTTACCCTAACCCTAACCCTAAACCAATCCTTACCCTTACCCTAACTCTCACCCTCAACCTAACCCAAAACCTAACCCTAACCCTAACCTTACCCCTAACACTTACCCTAAACTTAACACTAACCCTAACCCTAACGCTTCTCCTTACCCTAACCCTAACCCTAACCCTAACCCTAACACTTACCCGCACCCTAACCCTAACCATAACCCTTACGTTAACCCTATCAATAACCCTAACCCTTACCCTAACCCTAACCTTAACCCTAACCCTAACCCCTAACCCAAACCCTTAACCTAACTCTAACCCTAACCCTAAGCCTAACCCTTACCCTTAACCAACACTAACACTAACTCTAACCCTAACCCTAACCCTGACCCTTAACCTATCCCTAACCCTAACCCTAACCCTTACCCTTAAACAAACCTAAATCTAACTCTAAACCTAAACCTATCCCTAACCCTAACCCTAACCTTAACCCCTAACCCTAACCCTTAACCTAATGCTAAACCTAACCCTAACCCTAACACTTACCCTTACCCTAACCCTAACTCTTATCCTAACACTAACCCTAACCCTAACCCTAACCCTAACCCTAACACATAACCTGAGCCTAACCCTAACCCTAACCTTAACCCTAACCCTTGCCCTTACCCTAAACCTAACCCTAAACCTAACACGAAGCCTAAACCTAAACCTAACCCTAACCCTTACCCTAACCCTAACCCTAACCCTTACCCTTACCCTAACCGTAACCCTAATCCTAACCTTAACCCTAACTCTAACCCTAACCCTTGCCCTTACCCTAACCCTAACCCTAAACCTAACACGAACCCTAACCCTAACCCTAACCCTTACCCTAACCCTAACCCTAACACTTACCCTTACCCTAACACTAACCCTAACCCTAACCCTAAACTTAACACTAACCTTAAACCTTGCCCTTACCCTAACCCTAACCCTAACCCTAACTCTAACCCTAAACCTAACCCTTACCCTAACCCTAACCCTAACCCTAACCTCAAACTTAACCCTCACACTAACCCTAACCCTAACCCTTACCCTTACTCTAACACTAACCCTAACCCTAACCCTAACCTAACCCTAACCTCAACCTTAATCCTAACCCTAACCCTAACCCTAACCCTAACCCTAACCCTTACCCTAACACTAAGCATAACCCTAACACTACCCCTAATCCTACCCTACACCTTACCCTTACCCTTACCCTAACACTAAGCCTAACCCTAACCCTAACCCTAACCCTACCCTAACCATAACCCTAATCCTAACTCTAAACCTAACACTAACCCTAACTTTAACCCTAACCCTAACCCTAACCTAACCCTTACCCTTACCCTAACCCTAACCCTATCCTTAACCCCAACCCTAAACCTAACCCTAACCCTAACCCTAACCCTTACCCTAACCCTACCCCTACCCCTAACCCTAATCCTTACCCTAAACCTAACCCTAATCTTAACCCTAACCCTTACCCTTACCCTCACATTAATCTTAAAGCTAACCCTAACCCTAACCCTAACCTTAACTCTAACATTTATCCTTACCCTAACCCTAACCCTAAACCTAACCCTAACCCCAACTCTAACCCTAACCCTAACCTTACCTTTACCCTAACCCTAACCCTAAACCCTAACCCTAACCCTAACCCTAACCCTTACCCTAACCCTAACCCTAATCTTAACCCTAACCCTTACACTTACTCTCACCCTAACCTTAACCCTAACCCTAACCCTAATCCTAAACCTAACCATACCCTAACCCTAACCCTAAGCCTAACCCCTAACCCTAAAACTAAACGTAACTCTAACCCTAACCCTAACCCTAACTCTATCCCTAACCCTTACCCTATCTCTAACTCTAACCTTACCCTAACCCTAACCCTAACCCTAACCTTAACCCTAACCCTAACCCTAATCATAAACCTAACCCTTACCCTAAACCTACCCAAACTCTTACCCTAACCCTAACCCTTACCCTTACCCTAACCCTAACCCTAACCCTTAAACTAAACCTAACCCTAAACCTAACCATACCCTAACCCTAATCCTAAGCCTAACCCCTAACCCTAAAACTAAACGTAACTCTAACCCTAACCCTAAACCTAACTCTATCCCTAACCTTAACCCTAACTCTAACTCTAACCTTACCCTAACCCTAACCCTAAACCTAACCTTAACCCTAACCCTAACCCTAATCCTAACCCTAACCTTAACCCTAACCCTAAACCTAACCCTTGTCCTTATCCTAACCCTAACCCTAATCCTAACACTAACGCTAACCCTAACCCTAACCCTTACCCTTATCCTAACCCTAATCCTAAACCTAACACTCACCCTAACCCTAACCCTAACCCTAACCTCTAACCCTAACCCTAAACCTAACCCTAATCCTTACCTTATCCTAAACCTAAACCTAACACTAACACTTACCCTTACCCTAAACCCTACCCTAACCCTAACCCTAACCCTAACACTTACCCTAACCCTAACCCTAATCCAAACCCTTACCCTTACCCTAACTCTCACCCTCAACCTAACCCTAAACCTAAGCCTAACTCTAACCTTACCCCTAACACTTACCCTAAACCTAACACTAACCCTAACCCTAATGCTTATCCTTACCCTAACCCTAACCCTAACCCTAACCCTACCCTAACCCTAACCATTACCCTAACCCTAACCCTAATCCTATCCCTAACCCTTACCCTAAACCTACCCAAACTCTTACCCTAACCCTAACCCTTAACTTACCCTAACCCTAACCCTAAACCTTAAACTAAACCTAACCCTAAACCTAACCATACCCTAACCCTACCCCTAAGCCTAACCCCTAACCCTAAAACTAAACGTAACTCTAACCCTAACCCTAACTCTATCCCTAACCCTTACCCTAACTCTAACTCTAACCTTACCCTAACCCTAACCCTAACCCTAACCTTAACACTAAACCTAACCCTAATCCTAACCCTAAACTTAACCCTAACCCTAAACCTAACCCTTGTCCTTATCCTAACCCTAACCCTAAACCTAACACTAACGCTAACCCTAACCCTAAACCTAACACTCACCCTAACCCTAACCTCTAACCCTAACCCTAAACCTAACGCTAACCCTTACCCTAACCCTAACCCTAAACCAAACCCTTACCCTTACCCTAACTCTCACCCTCACCCTAACCCTAAACCTAACCCTAACCCTAACCCTAACCTTACCCCTAACACTTACCCTAAACCTAACACAAATCCTAACCCTAACCCTAACCCTAACCCTAACCCTTACGTTAACCCTATCCCTAACCCTAAACCTTACCCTAACTCTAAACTTAACCCTAACCCTAACCCCTAACCCAAAACCTTAACCTAACTCTAACCCTAACCCTAAGCCTAACCCTTACCCTTAACCAACCCTAACACTAACTCTAACCCTAACCCTAACCCTGACCCTTAACCTAACCCTAACCCTAACCCTTACCCTTAACCAACCCTAAATCTAACCCTAAACCTAAACCTATGCCTAACCCTAACCCTAACTCTATCCCCTAACCCTAACCCTAACCCTTAACCTAATGCTAAATCTAACCCTAACCCTAACACTTACCCTAACCCTAACCCTAACCCTAACACATAACCTGAGCCTAACCCTAACCCTAACCCTAACCCTAACCCTTACCCTTACCCTAACCCTAACCCTAAACCTAACACGAACCCTAAACCTAACCCTAACCCTAACCCTTACCCTAAACCTAACCCTAACCTTAATCCTTACCCTTACCCTAACCGTAACCCTAACCCTAAACTTAACCCTAACTCTAAACCTAACCCTTGCCCTTACCCTAACCCTAACCCTAAACCTAACACGATCCCTAACCCTAACCCTAACACTTACCCTAACCTTAACCCTAACCCTTACCCTTACCCTAACCCTAATCCTAACCCTAACCCTAAACTTAACACTAACCTTAAACCTTGCCCTTACCCTAACCCTAACCCTAACCCTAACCCTTACCCTAACCCTAACCCTAACCCTAACCCTTACCCTTACCCTTACCCTAACACTAAGCATAACCCTAACCCTACCCCTAATCCTACCCTACACCTTACCCTTACCCTTACCCTTACCCTAACACTAAGCCTAACCCTAACCCTAACCCTACCCTAACCATAACCCTAATCCTAAGTCTAAACCTAACACTAACCCTAACTTTAACCCTAACCCTAACCCTAACCTAACCCTTACCCTTACCCTAACCCTAACCCTATCCTTAACCCCAACCCTAACCCTAACCCTAACCCTAACCCTAACCCTTACCCTAACCCTACCCCTAACCATAACCCTAATCCTTACCCTAAACCTAACCCTAATCTTAACCCTAACCCTTACCCTTACCCTCACATTAACCTTAAAGCTAACCCAAACCCTAACCCTAACCTTAACTCTAACATTTATCCTTACCCTAACCCTAACCCTAAACCTAACCGTAACCCTAACCCTAACCCTAACCCTAACCCTAACCTTACCCTTACCCTAACCCTAACCCTAACCCTAACCCTTACCCTAACCCTTACCCTAACCCTAACCCTAATCTTAACCCTAACCCTTACACTTACTCTCACCCTAACCTTAACCCTAACCCTAACCCTAACTCTATCCCTAAACCTTACCCTAACTCTAACTGTAACCTTACCCTAACCCTAACCCTAACCCTAACTTTAACCCTAACCCTAACCCTAATCCTAACCCTAACCCTTACCCTTACCCTAACCCTAACCCTAACCCTTAAACTAAACCTAACCCTAAACCTAACCATACCCTAACCCTATCCCTAAGCCTAACCCCTAACCGTAAAACTAAACGTAACTCTAACCCTAACCCTAACCCTAAATCTATCCCTAACCCTTTCCCTAACTCTAACTCTAACCTTACCCTAACCCTAACCCTAACCCTAACCTTAACCCTAAACCTAACCCTAACCCTAACCCTAACCTTAACCCTAACCCTAAACCTAACCCTTGTCCTTACCTAACCCTAACCCTAACCCTAAACCTAACACTCACCCTAACCCTAACCTCTAACCCTAACCCTAAACCTAACTCTAATCCTTACCCTTATCCTAAACCTTACACTAACACTTACCCTTACCCTAAACCCTACCCTAACCCTAACCCTAACCCTAACCCTTACCCTAACCCTAACCCTAAACCAAACCCTTACCCTTACCCTAACTCTCACCCTCAACCTAACCCAAAAAATAACCCTAACCCTAACCTTACCCCTAACACTTACCCTAAACTTAACACTAACCCTAACCCTAACGCTTCTCCTTACCCTAACCCTAACCCTAACCCTAACCCTAACACTTACCCGCACCCTAACCCTAACCATAACCCTTATGTTAAGCCTATCCCTAACCCTAACCCTTACCCTAACCCTAACCTTAACCCTAACCATAACCCCTAACCCAAACCCTTAACCTAACTCTAACCCTAACCCTAAGCCTAACCCTTACCCTTAACCAACCCTAACACTAACACTAACCCTAACCCTAACCCTGACCCTTAACCTAAACCTAACCCTAACACTAAGCCTTACCCTTAACCAACCCTAAATCTAACTCTAAACCTAATCCTAACCCTAACCCTAACCCTAACCCGAACCCCAAACCCTAACCCTTAACCTAATGCTAAACCTAACCCTAACCCTAACACTTACCCTTACCCTAACCCTAACCCTTATCCTAACACTAACCCTAACCCTAACCCTAACCCTAGCACATAACCTGAGCCTAACCCTAACCCTAACCCTAACCTTAACCCTTGCCCTTCCCCTAACCCTAACCCTAAACCTTACTGCAACCTTAAACCTAACCCTAACCCTAAACCTTACCCTAACCCTAACCCTCACCCTTACCCTAACCGTAACCCTAACCCTAACCTTAACCCTAACTCAAACTTCATCCTAACCCTAACCCTAACCCTACCCCTTACCCTTACCCTTACCCTAACACTAAGCATAACCATAACCACTACCCTAACCATTACCATAACCCTAACCCTTAACCTTACCCTAACTCTAACCCTTACCCTTACCCTAACCCTAACCCTTTCCCTAACCCTAAACTTAACACTAACCTTAAACCTTGCCCTTACCCTAACCCTAACCCTAACTCTAACCCTAACCCTAACCCTTACCCTAACCCTAACCCTAACCCTAACCCTTACCCTAACCCTAACCCTAACCCTAAACTCAAACTTAACCCTCACCCTAACCCTAACCCTAACCCTTACCCTTACTCTAACACTAAGCCTAACCCTAACCCTAACGTTAACCCTTACCCTACCCCTAACCCTAATCCTAACCCTAAACCTAACCCTAACCTCAACCTTAATCCTAACCCTAACCCTAACCCTAACCCTAACCCTACCCCTTACCCTAACACTAAGCATAACCCTAACCCTACCCCTAATCCTACCCTACACCTTACACTTACCCTTACCCTAACACTAAGCCTAACCCTAACCCTAACCCTACCCTAACCATAACCCTAATCCTAACTCTAAACCTAACACTAACCCTAACATTAACCCTAACCCTAACCCTAACCTAACCCTTACCCTTACCCTAACCCTAACCCTATCCTTAACCCCAACCCTAAACCTAACCCTAACCCTAACCCTTACCCTAACCCTACCCCTACCCCTAACCCTAATCCTTACCCTAAACCTAACCCTAATCTTAACCTTAACCCTTACCCTTACCCTCACATTAACCTTAAAGCTAACCCTAACCCTAACCCTAACCTTAACTCTAACATTTATCCTTACCCTAACCCTAACTCTAAACCTAACCCTAACCCCAACGCTAACCCTAACCCTAACCTTACCCTTACCCTAACCCTAACCCTAAACCCTAACCCTAAACCTTACCCTTACCCTCACCCTAACCCTAACCCTAACCCTAACCATTACCCTAACCCTAACTCTAATCTTAACCCTAACCCTTACACTTACTCTCACCCTAACCTTAACCCTAACCCTAACCCTAACCCTAAACCTAACCATACCCTAACCCTAACCCTAAGCCTAACCCCTAACTCTAAAACTAAACGTAACTCTAACCCTAACCCTAACCCTAACTCTATCCCTAACCCTTACCCTAACTCTAACTCTAACCTTACCCTAACCCTAACCCTAACCCTAACCTTAACCCTAACCCTAACCCTAATCATAACCCTAACCCTTACCCTAAACCTACCCAAACTCTTACCCTAACCCTAACCCTTACCCTAACCCTAACCCTAACCCTTAAACTAAACCTAACCCTAAACCTAACCATACCCTAACCCTTACCCTAAGCCTAACCCCTAACACTAAAACTAAACGTAACTCTAACCCTAACCCTAACCCTAACTCTATCCCTAACCCTTACCATAACTCTAACTCTAACCGTACCCTAACCCTAACCCTAACCCTAACCTTAACCCTAAACCTAACCCTAATCCTAACCCTAACCTTAACCCTAACCCTAAACCTAACCTTTGTCCTTATCCTAACCCTAACCCTAAACCTAACACTAACGCTAACCCTAACCCTAACCCTTACCCTTATCCTAAACCTAACCCTAAACCTAACACTCACCCTAACCCTAACCCTAACCCTAACCTCTAACCCTAACCCTAAACCTAACTCTAATCCTTACCCTTATCCTAAACCTAAACCTAACACTAACATTTACCCTTACCCTAAACCCTACCCTAACCCTAACCCTAACCCTAACCCTTACCCTAACCCTAACCCTAAACCAATCCTTACCCTTACCCTAACTCTCACCCTCAACCTAACCCAAAACCTAACCCTAACCCTAACCTTACCCCTAACACTTACCCTAAACTTAACACTAACCCTAACCCTAACGCTTCTCCTTACCCTAACCCTAACCCTAACCCTAACACTTACCCGCACCCTAACCCTAACCATAACCCTTACGTTAACCCTATCAATAACCCTAACCCTTACCCTAACCCTAACCTTAACCCTAACCCTAACCCCTAACCCAAACCCTTAACCTAACTCTAACCCTAACCCTAAGCCTAACCCTTACCCTTAACCAACACTAACACTAACTCTAACCCTAACCCTAACCCTGACCCTTAACCTATCCCTAAACCTAACCCTAACCCTCACCCTTAAACAAACCTAAATCTAACTCTAAACCTAAACCTATCCCTAACCCTAACCCTAACCTTAACCCCTAACCCTAACCCTTAACCTAATGCTAAACCTAACCCTAACCCTAACACTTACCCTTACCCTAACCCTAACTCTTATCCTAACACTAACCCTAACCCTAACCCTAACCCTAACCCTAACCCTAACACATAACCTGAGCCTAACCCTAACCCTAACCTTAACCCTAACCCTTGCCCTTACCCTAAACCTAACCCTAAACCTAACACGAAGCCTAAACCTAAACCTAACCCTAACCCTTACCCTAACCCTAACCCTAACCCTTACACTTACCCTAACCGTAACCCTAATCCTAACCTTAACCCTAACTCTAACCCTAACCCTTGCCCTTACCCTAACCCTAACCCTAAACCTAACACGAACCCTAACCCTAACCCTAACCCTTACCCTAACCCTAACCCTAACCCTAACACTTACCCTTACCCTAACACTAACCCTAACCCTAACCCTAAACTTAACACTAACCTTAAACCTTGCCCTTACCCTAACCCTAACCCTAACCCTAACTCTAACCCTAAACCTAACCCTTACCCTAACCCTAACCCTAACCCTAACCTCAAACGTAACCCTCACACTAACCCTAACCCTAACCCTTACCCTTACTCTAACACTAACCCTAAACCTAACCCTAACCTAACCCTAACCTCAAACTTAATCCTAACCCTAACCCTAACCCTAACCCTAACCCTTACCCTAACACTAAGCATAACCCTAACCCTACCCCTAATCCTACCCTACACCTTACCCTTACCCTTACCCTAACACTAAGCCTAACCCTAACCCTAACCCTAACCCTACCCTAAACATAACCCTAATCCTAACTCTAAACCTAACACTAACCCTAACTTTAACCCTAACCCTAACCCTAACCTAACCCTTACCCTTACCCTAACCCTAACCCTATCCTTAACCCCAACCCTAAACCTAACCCTAACCCTAACCCTAACCCTTACCCTAACCCTACCCCTACCCCTAACCCTAATCCTTACCCTAAACCTAACCCTAATCTTAACCCTAACCCTTACCCTTACCCTCACATTAATCTTAAAGCTAACCCTAACCCTAACCCTAACCTTAACTCTAACATTTATCCTTACCCTAACCCTAACCCTAAACCTAACCCTAACCCCAACTCTAACCCTAACCCTAACCTTACCTTTACCCTAACCCTAACCCTAAACCCTAACCCTAACCCTAACCCTAAACCCTAACCCTAACCCTAACCCTAACCCTTACCCTAAACCTAACCCTAATCTTAACCCTAACCCTTACACTTAGTCTCACCCTAACCTTAACCCTAACCCTAACCCTAATCCTAAACCTAACCATACCCTAACCCTAACCCTAAGCCTAACCCCTAACCCTAAAACTAAACGTAACTCTAACCCTAACCCTAACCCTAACTCTATCCCTAACCCTTACCCTATCTCTAACTCTAACCTTACCCTAACCCTAACCCTAACCCTAACCTTAACCCTAACCCTAACCCTAATCATAACCCTAACCCTTACCCTAAACCTACCCAAACTCTTACCCTAACCCTAACCCTTACCCTAACCCTAAGCCTAACCCTTAAACTAAACCTAACCATAAACCTAACCATACCCTAACCATTACCCTAAGCCTAACCCCTAACACTAAAACTAAACGTAACTCTAACCCTAACCCTAACCCTAACTCTATCCCTAACCCTTACCCTAACTCTAACTCTAACCTTACCCTAACCCTAACCCTAACCCTAACCTTAACCCTAAACCTAACCCTAATCCTAACCCTAACCTTAACCCTAACCCTAAACCTAACCTTTGTCCTTATCCTAACCCTAAACCTAAACCTAACACTAACGCTAACCCTAACCCTAACCCTTACCCTTATCCTAAACCTAACCCTAAACCTAACACTCACCCTAAACCTAACCCTAACCCTAACCTCTAACCCTAACCCTAAACCTAACTCTAATCCTTACCCTTATCCTAAACCTAAACCTAACACTAACACTTACCCTTACCCTAAACCCTACCCTAACCCTAACCCTAACCCTAACCCTTACCCTAACCCTAACCCTAAACCAAACCCTTACCCTTACCCTAACTCTCACACTCAACCTAACCCAAAACCTAACCCTAACCCTAACCTTACCCCTAACACTTACCCTAAACTTAACACTAACCCTAACCCTAACGCTTCTCCTTACCCTAACCCTAACCCTAACCCTAACATTTACCCGCACCGTAACCCTAACCATAACCCTTACGTTAACCCTACCCCTAACCCTAACCCTTACCCTAACCCTAACCTTAACCCTAACCCTAACCCCTAACCCAAACCCTTAACCTAACTCTAACCCTAACCCTAAGCCTAACCCTTACCCTTAATCAACCCTAACACTAACTCTAACCCTAACCCCAACCCTGACCCTTAACCTAACCCTAACCCTAACCCTAACCCTTACCCTTAAACAAACCTAAATCTAACTCTAAACCTAAACCTATCCCTAACCCTAACCCTAACCCTAACCCCTAACCCTAACCCTTAACCTAATGCTAAACCTAACCCTAACCCTAACACTTACCCTTACCCTAACCCTAACTCTTATCCTAACACTAACCCTAACCCTAACCCTAACCCTAACGCTAACACATAACCTGAGCCTAACCCTAACCCTAACCCTTGCCCTTACCCTAAACCTAACCCTAAACCTAACACGAAGCCTAACCCTAAACCTAACCCTAACCCTTACCCTAACCCTAACCCTAACCCTTACCCTTACCCTAACCGTAACCGTAATCCTAACCTTAACCCTAACTCTAACCCTAACCCTTGCCCTTACCCTAAACCTAACCCTAAACCTAACACGAACCCTAACCCTAACCATAACCCTTACCCTAACCCTAACCCTAACCCTAACCCTTACCCTTACCCTAAAACTAACCCTAACCCTAACCCTAAACTTAACACTAACCTTAAAACTTGCCCTTAAACTAACCCTAACCCTAACTCTAACCCTAACCCTAACCCTTACCCTAACCCTAACCCTAACCCTAACCCTTACCCTAACCCTAACCCTAACCCTAACCTCAAACTTAACCCTCACCCTAACCCTAACCCTAACCCTTACCCTTACTGTAACACTAAGCCTAACCCTAAGCCTAACCTTAACCCTTACCCTAACCCTAATCCTAACCCTAAACCTAACCCTAACCTCAACCCTAACCCTAACCCTAACCCTAACCCTAACCCTAACCCTAACTCTAAACCTAATCCTAACCCTAACCCTAACCCGAACCCCAAACCCTAACCCTTAACCTAATGCTAAACCTAACCCTAACCCTAACACTTACCCTTACCCTAACCCTAACCCTTATCCTAACACTAACCCTAACCCTAACCCTAACCCTAACCCTAGCACATAACCTGAGCCTAACCCTAACCCTAACCCTAACCTTAACCCTTGCCCTTCCCCTAACCCTAACCCTAAACCTAACTGCAACCTTAAACCTAACCCTAACCCTAAACCTTACCCTAACCCTAACCCTCACCCTTACCCTAACCGTAACCCTAACCCTAACCTTAACCCTAACTCAAACTTCATCCTAACCCTAACCCTAACCCTACCCCTTACCCTTACCCTTACCCTAACACTAAGCATAACCATAACCACTACCCTAACCATTACCCTAACCCTAACCCTTAACCTTACCCTAACTCTAACCCTTACCCTTACCCTAACACTAACCCTTTCCCTAACCCTAAACTTAACACTAACCTTAAACCTTGCCCTTACCCTAACCCTAACCCTAACTCTAACCCTAACCCTAACCCTTACCCTAACCCTAACCCTAACCCTAACCCTTACCCTAACCCTAACCCTAACCCTAAACTCAAACTTAACCCTCACCCTAACCCTAACCCTAACCCTTACCCTTACTCTAACACTAAGCCTAACCCTAACCCTAACGTTAACCCTTACCCTACCCCTAACCCTAATCCTAACCCTAAACCTAACCCTAACCTCAACCTTAATCCTAACCCTAACCCTAAACCTAACCCTAACCCTACCCCTTACCCTAACACTAAGCATAACCCTAACCCTACCCCTAATCCTACCCTACACCTTACACTTACCCTTACCCTAACACTAAGCCTAACCCTAACCCTAACCTTAACCCTAACCCTTGCCCTTACCCTAAACCTAACCCTAAACCTAACACGAAGCCTAAACCTAAACCTAACCCTAACCCTTACCCTAACCCTAACCCTAACCCTTACCCTTACCCTAACCGTAACCCTAATCCTAACCTTAACCCTAACTCTAACCCTAACCCTTGCCCTTACCCTAACCCTAACCCTAAACCTAACACGAACCCTAACCCTAAACCTAACCCTTACCCTAACCCTAACCCTAACACTTACCCTTACCCTAACACTAACCCTAACCCTAACCCTAAACTTAACACTAACCTTAAACCTTGCCCTTACCCTAACCCTAACCCTAACCCTAACTCTAACCCTAAACCTAACCCTTACCCTAACCCTAACCCTAACCCTAACCTCAAACTTAACCCTCACACTAACCCTAACCCTAACCCTTACCCTTACTCTAACACTAACCCTAACCCTAACCCTAACCTAACCCTAACCTCAACCTTAATCCTAACCCTAACCCTAACCCTAACCCTAACCCTTACCCTAACACTAAGCATAACCCTAACCCTACCCCTAATCCTACCCTACACCTTACCCTTACCCTTACCCTAACACTAAGCCTAACCCTAACCCTAACCCTAACCCTACCCTAACCATAACCCTAATCCTAACTCTAAACCTAACACTAACCCTAACTTTAACCCTAACCCTAACCCTAACCTAACCCTTACCCTTACCCTAACCCTAACCCTATCCTTAACCCCAACCCTAAACCTAACCCTAACCCTAACCCTAACCCTTACCCTAACCCTACCCCTACCCCTAACCCTAATCCTTACCCTAAACCTAACCCTAATCTTAACCCTAACCCTTACCCTTACCCTCACATTAATCTTAAAGCTAACCCTAACCCTAACCCTAACCTTAACTCTAACATTTATCCTTACCCTAACCCTAACCCTAAACCTAACCCTAACCCCAACTCTAACCCTAACCCTAACCTTACCTTTACCCTAACCCTTACCCTAAACCCTAACCCTAACCCTAACCCTAACCCTTACCCTAACCCTAACCCTAATCTTAACCCTAACCCTTACACTTACTCTCACCCTAACCTTAACCCTAACCCTAACCCTAATCCTAAACCTAACCATACCCTAACCCTAACCCTAAGCCTAACCCCTAACCCTAAAACTAAACGTAACTCTAACCCTAACCCTAACCCTAACTCTATCCCTAACCCTTACCCTATCTCTAACTCTAACCTTACCCTAACCCTAACCCTAACCCTAACCTTAACCCTAACCCTAACCCTAATCATAACCCTAACCCTTACCCTAAACCTACCCAAACTCTTACCCTAACCCTAACCCTTACCCTAACCCTAAGCCTAACCCTTAAACTAAACCTAACCCTAAACCTAACCATACCCTAACCATTACCCTAAGCCTAACCCCTAACACTAAAACTAAACGTAACTCTAACCCTAACCCTAACCCTAACTCTATCCCTAACCCTTACCCTAACTCTAACTCTAACCTTACCCTAACCCTAACCCTAACCCTAACCTTAACCCTAAACCTAACCCTAATCCTAACCCTAACCTTAACCCTAACCCTAAACCTAACCTTTGTCCTTATCCTAACCCTAAACCTAAACCTAACACTAACGCTAACCCTAACCCTAACCCTTACCCTTATCCTAAACCTAACCCTAAACCTAACACTCACCCTAAACCTAACCCTAACCCTAACCTCTAACCCTAACCCTAAACCTAACTCTAATCCTTACCCTTATCCTAAACCTAAACCTAACACTAACACTTACCCTTACCCTAAACCCTACCCTAACCCTAACCCTAACCCTAACCCTTACCCTAACCCTAACCCTAAACCAAACCCTTACCCTTACCCTAACTCTCACACTCAACCTAACCCAAAACCTAACCCTAACCCTAACCTTACCCCTAACACTTACCCTAAACTTAACACTAACCCTAACCCTAACGCTTCTCCTTACCCTAACCCTAACCCTAACCCTAACATTTACCCGCACCGTAACCCTAACCATAACCCTTACGTTAACCCTACCCCTAACCCTAACCCTTACCCTAACCCTAACCTTAACCCTAACCCTAACCCCTAACCCAAACCCTTAACCTAACTCTAACCCTAACCCTAAGCCTAACCCTTACCCTTAATCAACCCTAACACTAACTCTAACCCTAACCCCAACCCTGACCCTTAACCTAACCCTAACCCTAACCCTAACCCTTACCCTTAAACAAACCTAAATCTAACTCTAAACCTAAACCTATCCCTAACCCTAACCCTAACCCTAACCCCTAACCCTAACCCTTAACCTAATGCTAAACCTAACCCTAACCCTAACACTTACCCTTACCCTAACCCTAACTCTTATCCTAACACTAACCCTAACCCTAACCCTAACCCTAACGCTAACACATAACCTGAGCCTAACCCTAACCCTAACCCTTGCCCTTACCCAAAACCTAACCCTAAACCTAACACGAAGCCTAACCCTAAACCTAACCCTAACCCTTACCCTAACCCTAACCCTAACCCTTACCCTTACCCTTACCGTAACCGTAATCCTAACCTTAACCCTAACTCTAAACCTAACCCTTGCCCTTACCCTAAACCTAACCCTAAACCTAACACGAACCCTAACCCTAACCATAACCCTTACCCTAACCCTAACCCTAACCCTAACCCTTACCCTTACCCTAACACTAACCCTAACCCTAACCCTAAACTTAACACTAACCTTTAAACTTGCCCTTAAACTAACCCTAACCCTAACTCTAACCCTAACCCTAACCCTTACCCTAACCCTAACCCTAACCCTAACCCTTACCCTAACCCTAACCCTAACCCTAACCTCAAACTTAACCCTCACCCTAACCCTAACCCTAACCCTTACCCTTACTCTAACACTAAGCCTAACCCTAAGCCTAACCTTAACCCTTACCCTAACCCTAATCCTAACCCTAAACCTAACCCTAACCTCAACCCTAACCCTAACCCTAACCCTAACCCTAACCCTAACTCTAAACCTAATCCTAACCCTAACCCTAACCCGAACCCCAAACCCTAACCCTTAACCTAATGCTAAACCTAACCCTAACCCTAACACTTACCCTTACCCTAACCCTAACCCTTATCCTAACACTAACCCTAACCCTAACCCTAACCCTAACCCTAGCACATAACCTGAGCCTAACCCTAACCCTAACCCTAACCTTAACCCTTGCCCTTCCCCTAACCCTAACCCTAAACCTAACTGCAACCTTAAACCTAACCCTAACCCTAAACCTTACCCTAACCCTAACCCTCACCCTTACCCTAACCGTAACCCTAACCCTAACCTTAACCCTAACTCAAACTTCATCCTAACCCTAACCCTAACCCTACCCCTTACCCTTACCCTTACCCTAACACTAAGCATAACCATAACCACTACCCTAACCATTACCCTAACCCTAACCCTTAACCTTACCCTAACTCTAACCCTTACCCTTACCCTAACCCTAACCCTTTCCCTAACCCTAAACTTAACACTAACCTTAAACCTTGCCCTTACCCTAACCCTAACCCTAACTCTAACCCTAACCCTAACCCTTACCCTAACCCTAACCCTAACCCTAACCCTTACCCTAACCCTAACCCTAACCCTAAACTCAAACTTAACCCTCACCCTAACCCTAACCCTAACCCTTACCCTTACTCTAACACTAAGCCTAACCCTAACCCTAACGTTAACCCTTACCCTACCCCTAACCCTAATCCTAACCCTAAACCTAACCCTAACCTCAACCTTAATCCTAACCCTAACCCTAACCCTAACCCTAACCCTACCCCTTACCCTAACACTAAGCATAACCCTAACCCTACCCCTAATCCTACCCTACACCTTACACTTACCCTTACCCTAACACTAAGCCTAACCCTAACCCTAACCCTACCCTAACCATAACCCTAATCCTAACTCTAAACCTAACACTTACCCTAACATTAACCCTAACCCTAACCCTAACCTAACCCTTACCCTTACCCTAACCCTAACCCTATCCTTAACCCCAACCCTAAACCTAACCCTAACCCTAACCCTAACCCTTACCCTAACCCTACCCCTACCCCTAACCCTAATCCTTACCCTAAACCTAACCCTAATCTTAACCCTAACCCTTACCCTTACCCTCACATTAACCTTAAACCTAACCCTAACCCTAACCCTAACCTTAACTCTAACATTTATCCTTACCCTAACCCTAACCCTAAACATAACCCTAACCCTAAACCTAACCCTTACCCTTACCCTAACCGTAAACCTAACCCTAAACCTTACCGTTACCCTAACCCTAACCCTAACCCTAATCTTGACCCTAACTTTAACCCTAACTCTTACCCTAACCCTAACCCTAACCCTAACCCTAAGCCTAATCCTAAACCTGAACCTAACCCTAATCCTAACCCTAACCCTAACCCTAAGCATAACCCTAACCCTAACCCTAATCCTTAAACGTACGCTAACCCTAAAAATAAACTTAACCCCAACCCTAAACCTGACCCTAACCCTAACACTAACCCTTACCCTTACCCTATCCCTAAACATAACCCTAACCCTAACACTAACCATTACACTAACCCTAACCCTAATCCTAACCCTAACCCTTACCCTAACCCTAACCTTAACCCTAACCCTAACCCCTAACCCAAACCCTTAACCTAACTCTAACCCTAACCCTAAGCCTAACCCTTACCCTTAATCAACCCTAACACTAACTCTAAGCCTAACCCCAACCCTGACCCTTAACCTAACCCTAACCCTAACCCTAACCCTTACCCTTAAACAAACCTAAATCTAACTCTAAACCTAAACCTATCCCTAACCCTAACCCTAACCCTAACCCCTAACCCTAACCCTTAACCTAATGCTAAACCTAACCCTAACCCTAACACTTACCATTACCCTAACCCTAACTCTTATCCTAACACTAACCCTAACCCTAACCCTAACCCTAACCCTAACACATAACCTGAGCCTAACTCTAACCCTAACCCTAACCCTTGCCCTTACCCTAAACCTAACCCTAAACCTAACACGAAGCCTAACCCTAAACCTAACCCTAACCCTTACCCTAACCCTAACCCTAACCCTTACCCTTACCCTAACCGTAACCCTAATCCTAACCTTAACCCTAAGTCTAAACCTAACCCTTGCCCTTACCCTAAACCTAACCCTAAACCTAACACGAACCCTAACCCTAACCATAACCCTTACCCTAACCCTAACCCTAACCCTTACCCTTACCCTAACACTAACCCTAACCCTAACCCTAAACTTAACACTAACCTTAAACCATGCCCTTACCCTAAACCTAACCCTAACTCTAACCCTAACCCTAACCCTTACCATAACCCTAACCCTAACCCTTACCCTAACCCTAACCCTAACCCTAACCTCAAACTTAACCCTCACCCTAACCCTAACCCTAACCCTTACCCTTACTCTAACACTAAGCCTAACCCTAAGCCTAACCTTAACCCTTACCCTAACCCTAACCCTAATCCTAACCCTAAAACTAACCCTAACCTCAACCTTAATCCTAACCCTAACCCTAACCCTACCCCTTACCCTTACCCTTACCCTAACCCTAAGCCTCACCCTAACCCTAACCCTAACCCTACCCTAACCATAACCCTAATCCTAACTCTAAACCTAACACTAACCCTAACTTTAACCCTAACCCTAACCCTAACCTAACCATTACCCTTACTCTAACCCTAACCCTATCCTTAACCCCAACCCTAAAAGTAACCCTAACCCTAACCCTAACCCTTACCCTAACCCTACCCCTAACCCTAACCCTAATCCTTACCCTAAACCTAACTCTAATCTTCACCCTAACCCTTACCCTTACCCTCACATTAACCTTAAACCTAACCCTAACCCTAACCTTAACTCTAACATTTATCCTTACCCTAACCCTAACACTAAACCTAACCCTAACCCTAAACCTAACCCTTACCCTTACACTAACCCTAAACCTAACCCTAAACCTTACCGTTACCCTAACCCTAACCCTAACCCTAATCTTGACCCTAACTTTAACCCTAACTCTTAACCTTACCCTAACCCTAACCCTAACCCTAAGCCTAATCCTAACCCTGAACCTAACCCTAATCCTAACCCTAACCCTAACCCTAAGCATAACCCTAACCCTAACCCTAATCCTTAAACGTACGCTAACTCTAAACCTGACCTTAACCCCAACCCTAAACCTAACCCTAACCCTAACACTAACCCTTACCCTTACCCTATCCCTAAACCTAACCCTAACCCTAACACTAACCATTACACTAAATCTAACTCTAATCCTAACCCTAACCCTTACCCTTACCCTAAACCTAACCCAAATCCTAAACCTAACCCTAACACTTACCCTAACCCTAACTGTTACCCTTACCCTAAACCTAACCCAAACCCTTAAACTAACCCTAATCCTAACCCTTACCCTAACCCTAACCCTAACCCTAACCCTTACCCTAACCCTAAATCTAACCCTAACCCTAACCTTAACACTAACCCTAACCCGAACCCTAACCCTAACCCTAACCCTAACCCTTACCCTAACCCTAAACCTAACCCTAACCCTAACCTTAACACTAACCCTAACCCTAACCCTAACCCTAACCTTAACCCTAACCCTAACCCTAACACTTACCCTTTCTCTAACCCTAACCCTAAACCTAACCCTCACCCTAACCCTAAACCTAACCTCAACCTTAATCCTAACCCTAACCCTAACCCTAACCCTTGCCCTTACCCTAAACCTAACCCTAAACCTAACACGAAGCCTAACCCTAAACCTAACCCTAACCCTTACCCTAACCCTAACCCTAACCCTTACCCTTACCCTAACCGTAACCCTAATCCTAACCTTAACCCTAAGTCTAAACCTAACCCTTGCCCTTACCCTAAACCTAACCCTAAACCTAACACGAACCCTAACCCTAACCATAACCCTTACCCTAACCCTAACCCTAACCCTTACCCTTACCCTAACACTAACCCTAACCCTAACCCTAAACTTAACACTAACCTTAAACCTTGCCCTGACCCTAAACCTAACCCTAACTCTAACCCTAACCCTAACCCTTACCCTAACCCTAACCCTAACCCTTACCCTAACCCTAACCCTAACCCTAACCTCAAACTTAACCCTCACCCTAACCCTAACCCTAACCCTTACCCTTACTCTAACACTAAGCCTAACCCTAAGCCTAACCTTAACCCTTACCCTAACCCTAACCCTAATCCTAACCCTAAAACTAACCCTAACCTCAACCTTAATCCTAACCCTAACCCTAACCCTACCCCTTACCCTTACCCTTACCCTAACCCTAAGCCTCACCCTAACCCTAACCCTAACCCTACCCTAACCATAACCCTAATCCTAACTCTAAACCTAACACTAACCCTAACTTTAACCCTAACCCTAACCCTAACCTAACCATTACCCTTACTCTAACCCTAACCCTATCCTTAACCCCAACCCTAAAAGTAACCCTAACCCTAACCCTAACCCTTACCCTAACCCTACCCCTAACCCTAACCCTAATCCTTACCCTAAACCTAACTCTAATCTTCACCCTAACCCTTACCCTTACCCTCACATTAACCTTAAACCTAACCCTAACCCTAACCTTAACTCTAACATTTATCCTTACCCTAACCCTAACACTAAACCTAACCCTAACCCTAAACCTAACCCTTACCCTTACACTAACCCTAAACCTAACCCTAAACCTTACCGTTACCCTAACCCTAACCCTAACCCTAATCTTGACCCTAACTTTAACCCTAACTCTTAACCTTACCCTAACCCTAACCCTAACCCTAAGCCTAATCCTAACCCTGAACCTAACCCTAATCCTAACCCTAACCCTAACCCTAAGCATAACCCTAACCCTAACCCTAATCCTTAAACGTACGCTAACTCTAAACCTGACCTTAACCCCAACCCTAAACCTAACCCTAACCCTAACACTAACCCTTACCCTTACCCTATCCCTAAACCTAACCCTAACCCTAACACTAACCATTACACTAAATCTAACCCTAATCCTAACCCTAACCCTTACCCTTACCCTAAACCTAACCCAAATCCTAAACCTAACCCTAACACTTACCCTAACCCTAACTGTTACCCTTACCCTAAACCTAACCCAAACCCTTAAACTAACCCTAATCCTAACCCTTACCCTAACCCTAACCCTAACCCTAACCCTTACCCTAACCCTAAATCTAACCCTAACCCTAAACTTAACACTAACCCTAACCCGAACCCTAACCCTAACCCTAACCCTAACCCTTACCCTAACCCTAAACCTAACCCTAACCCTAACCTTAACACTAACCCTAACCCTAACCCTAACCCTAACCTTAACCCTAACCCTAACCCTAACACTTACCCTTTCTCTAACCCTAACCCTAAACCTAACCCTCACCCTAACCCTAAACCTAACCTCAACCTTAATCCTAACCCTAACCCTAACCCTAACCCTTGCCCTTACCCTAAACCTAACCCTAAACCTAACACGAAGCCTAACCCTAAACCTAACCCTAACCCTTACCCTAACCCTAACCCTAACCCTTACCCTTACCCTAACCGTAACCCTAATCCTAACCTTAACCCTAAGTCTAAACCTAACCCTTGCCCTTACCCTAAACCTAACCCTAAACCTAACAC